>JAIFGZ020000290.1:0-316270 GCA_019925245.2 Oryza australiensis
AGATGTGGACCCCATTTTGGAACGGGAATCTTTCGTGTCCTTAGTACCATTTCCACTGGATCGAGTAGTTGGTACCCGAAATACAGACTGAATAATCAGTTGCACATGCACGAATAGTCTTACAACGAAATTATTACAACGATAGGCCGAAGGCAATGTTCACCACACGGGACCTCATGAATGGGATACAACACAAAAGCAGAAATTAGATACGGCGGAATAAAGGCAGCGGCATGTGTCGGTTTGCCATAGGCAACGGCGGGGCTAAGACCTAGTAAGCGCCATCGGCTTCTTCGCCTTCACGGTAGTAGGCGTAAGGATCCTTCGAATCTTCATTCCCTGCCCCCATCTGAAGGTTTGTGCATATAGCAAGTGTGAGTACCAACCGTACTCGGCAAGCCAACACGGAAGTGATGCATATGATAGGGTTATTCAAGAATGGTGGAGCTCTTTTGCATAAAGCCAATTTTCATAAATCTTTTCACAAGCCTAACAACTATGCCAAGTCAAGTTTTAGTTCCATGGTTCATTAATTCGGCGACGGTTCTATCTACCATCCATCGTGATTCCAAGGATGGCTTCCGTCTCAGGTCGTTATAGTTTTAGGGAGTCCACCCCTTCTCGCATCTCGAGAAAGTTGATCCACCAGCGAATGAAATCATCATGCAAACCCATCCCAACATTTTTAAGTTTAAAGTCTAGCCAAGCGAAAGTCTTGTCACGGCGCTCAATATCATGAGCACGGATATTCGAATAGATTGATTCATTTACCTTTGCGGTGGATGTACACTTTACCCATACTCATGACAGCCCAACAAATGAGCCTGCGTCCCAACACATGAGACGGTCACGGCAAAGCTTTCGATAACCTCACTTTGGCGTACCCGCTCCATGAACTTAAGCCTCATGCACTCTTAATTCTGTCATTTCTAGCGGTGAGAGGAGTTACAGCGCACACGGAGTGAGGAAGACTTCCTCAATTTTTAAGTTCAATTAATACGATTTAATTCCACCATCCACAACATAGGCCGCAGCCTCATCCTCATCACACAAACCACATCATAAAGAACCATCTATGCAAGGATCACGCCTCCGCTCGGCTATCTAGTCGGCTAGGTCTATACCCATTCGAAATGCGGTTATGCGGCTCGTTTCCGGCTATCTCATGGCTCGGTCCTTAATTGACCGAAGTCGGCACTTGCCTTTTCGGAATCCACCCAAATCATCCAGCCTTTGCCCAGTCTAAAACATTTGTTTAGTACTTTCAATTTTCATCAACTCATTTCATTATTCTCATGACCTTGTGGCGCTCATGTCTCCACAGGCCGCATCTCAACTACCTTCCCTAAGGTAGTTGCCCAAGCACAAAGCTTTTTATAAAGACATGAGTATGCGAGGGGATCTAGTATAAACGGGCTAAGCATTTTTACCAAAGTTAGCCTCAGGTCATATCACATCGAAGGTTACAAAGAATAATTCTAATGGTAATCAACATCAAAACGAGGTATATCAAGCATAGGTACTCATTTGTGTATAGCATGCAATTTGTAGTGAAATCAACATCATTTCGCAAAGTAGGATCAATATGTTCAAAGAGTGTGATGACTTGCCTTGCTGCACGCTTGTGGAGTGGTGTCTTCAACGGGGTCGATGCCGGTCTCTTCGGGTGCTACCCGTGCGTGCGAAAGATCAATCGAATCGATTAGAATCCCATATAACACCAAAAGGTCAAAAGATCCAAAAAGCCTCGAAACGATTCCAAGCGCTAAGCTCAAATTCCTTCTTGAGTTTGTAGTAAGATCGTAGGAAAACTCCAAGTTTTGACATCGGGTCGATGACTTAGGGTTTCGCAAGCGACGATCGCGATTTGTTCGAGAAAATGGATTTGAAAATATCAGCGGAGGATTGGTGCTCGAGGTTTGAAGGTCGAGCACAAAAGAGAAACATATTTAAATGGCGAGAATGATCTAAACGAAATTCGGATTCAAACGACGCAAAACGAAATTTCGAAAAAGTCCGGTTTTGATTTTCAAATTTTGCGAGAAAACATACAAGAAAGTAATTTAATTTTGCCCAAAATTTTACTCAAATCTTCCCAAAATATTTTTCCAAATTTTCTAAAATTTTTCCAAATTTTCTACTATTTTTTCTTTTTTCTTTTTTTCTTTTTTCTTTTTCTTTATTTTCTGTTCGGCCCTTGTTTCATTGCCATAACATGTTCGGCAGAGGCTCGGCAAATGAGGCGGCGGCGCAGCAAGCGCGTGAGAAAGCGGGCGGCGGCGGGAGCTTACCGGCGGCGATGGCGGCCCTCGGGGAGGTACGGCGAGTCTCGGCGGTTTCGAGCGCACGGCGGCGCTTGGCGTTTGGGGTGGCGTGGGTGCTCGGGAAGGAGAAGGGAGGGCGGCGGCGGTGCGGAAAAGGGCGGGAGGCTCGGCCCTTTATAGGCGTCGTGCGCGTGGCGCGGCGACGGCGAGCGCGGGGCGGGTCGCGGCGAGCGGCGTGACGCCGCGAGCGCAATCGCAGCGGGGTCCAGCGGCGGCGGGCGCGTGGCGCGAGCGGCGGGCGTGAGGCATGGGGCCCGAATGCAGCCGGCGAGCGCGTGGCGCGGCGGCGGGCGCGGCGGGAGCCGTGGCGCGCGGGAGTCGCGGGCGGCGGGGCCCAGCGCGAGCGCGTGCGCGGCAGCGTGCGCGCCTTGGCGCGGAGTGCGGTACGGCTTGAGCGACGCGTGGGCTTGCGGCAGGGCAGTGCGGCGTCGAGCACCTCATGCGCAATGAACGAGTGCAATTTTATATTTTCCTAGATTTTCAAATTCTAATTTCTTATTTCTATTTTCCTCCTTCAAAAATTCAAAATAAATTTCAATATTCCAAAAATAATTCTTAACATTATATTTTCAACTTTTTCTCCACTTTTATTTTTTTTCCACATTTATTTTTCATATTTATTTAAATTCCCTTTTTCCAAATTTTCATAATTCACCTATTTATTGTCCAAAAATTTCCCAGATTTCTTGTAAATCCCTAAATATTTTTATTGTCTATTTTATACCCTAATTAATCTTCCACCATCCACAAATGATACTCTATTTCACAAATTCGCATTTTCATAAATCACGCATCTTATCTCAGATTTCTTTTAAAAATTCCTAATTGAATTTGAATTTTTCTCTCAGACAAACTCCAAATCATCCACAAACACCAAAAGGAATTGATCACAACTAGATTTATGCAAGCGAGAACTGGAAAATAAGAAGCAACAAACCAGGAAAAGCAACAAGCGAAGGTTTTGAAAGTTCGATTTCGGTTTCTTCGATTTTCGGGATGTTACGAGGAAGATGGTGGGAGAGCAAGGGAGCTGGGTGTGGGGGAGAGGAGGGAGGCGAGGGCCCCTTTATAGGCCGGGGGAGGGAGGGGGAATGGCGCGAGGGAGGGCAATGGTAGGGAGAGGAGGTGATCGATCGACCATGGTGGTGCTCAACCATTGAAGAACGAAATCAAAATCCATCACAAATTATTACGGGATTGGGTGTGGAATTATGGGGGAGTGGAGAGGAAGAGGTGAGGATTAATTACCCTCAATTAATTTTTGTATTTGAGCAAGTGATTTGGCCGGATTTGGAAAAAAAAAAGAGCTGATTTGGATGAACAGTGGTATTTGGAGGAGGAAGAAGATGACAGCATAGCGAGTTACACAAAGCGAGACTTTTTCTTCCAAATTTCCTTGAATTTTTATCATGTACTTCCAATGCTCAAATAATTCCAAGAAAAATTCTGAAATTAGATGAACACTCAAAGTATTTAATAAAAATTCAACCAGATTATTTACTGATTAATTAATTTATTTAAATAATTAATTAAATGCTCTTTGTATTATTAAAATTATTTTGGAGCTCCAAAATTTCACGAAAAATTTTGGAGAGTACTTTAGGAGCATGGAGAATATTTTAAAAATATTTCCAGCCATGATTTTTAAAGGAAATTTTATTTACTTAATACTTTTACTTGATTAATGCGCTTTTTATTTTATTTAATTTCTAGAAAATGAATTATTTAGTGATTTTTAAACCTAGAACAAAAATCGGGGGCATGACAATAGCAGTTTGTGAAGACTTCTCTAGATTTTCAAACTTCTGGAGTTAATCTCATCAAATGCGAAGTCGCACAGGACTCAAAATCTTGAGTGTTGATATGCAAACCAAATTCTTGAGTCCCTTGGGAATCCTTCATAGAATTCTTGCCGAACCAGGTCTACGAAAAGGTCAGGTGATAGCTTGGATCCAGCATATGAATATGCCATCTCTCCAAAAGGACATGCATCGGGGTTGTAGTTTCATTACCATCCTCATACGTGAGTCATTTGCACTAATGGGAAATCGGCTTTCACTAATTCGGCCTACGAGCAACCTTGCGAGTGTGCAAATTGAGCTAAATCTACAATAGCCACCAAGGGCCTCCGGTCTGGAATGAGTGGCAATCTTAGGCGATGCGAGAATTCAAAGTCGATAAAGATATCCTAGTAGATACTTTCCTAAGGAAGTTGCTTCTTGTACACTAGGGCGCACGCAACATCTTTGCCAGGTTGGTGGTGGGGGTGTAACATCACGAAAATCGAAGGAGTAGAATTCGGAACGTGAAAATCGGAACTCCGCAAAAAACTTTTGGAATCATTGCTTCTTATCGTGTTTTTCAATTTTATTTGCCAATTCGGTTGCGTAAGAATTTCTTGGAATTTGCTTTGAAGTGAAGTTGAATTAAACCCCTAAGCTTGAGACCCCTGTAGGGAAATAATTTAAAAATAAATATATATATATGAATTTGAAGAGGGTAAACATATTACTTTTGGAGATTTGCAAAAGATTCTTGAAAAGAATATATTTTGGTTTTAAACCCTAACTGGTGGAAGAAAAATAATAAACATTTGGATTTGGGATAAAAATATTTTTGACAAGGAAATATGAATTTAAAAATTAATTAAAGATCCCAAATTGTTGATTTTTAAAAAGAAAGAAATAAAAATAGGAAAAATATATTTTGAAAAATAAAAAGTGGGGGAAAAAGTTTGCAAATATAATTTCAAAATTATTTTGGAAATATTGAAATTTATTTTGAATTTTTAGAGTAAAAGGAAATGGGAATGGAAAATAGAAAATCAAATTCGGGAAATTGAGAAAGTACACTATTCATGCGTATGCAGGTGTTCGGCGACGTCCCCGCGCCGTGCGCACGCTCACCACGCGTCGCCGCGCCGTACCCAGGCCCCGCGCGCGCGCGTTCTGCGCCATACCGGCGACAACCGCCCGGTGCACGTCGAGTCGCCGCCGTGCAGCGCCATGCCATCGCTTGCGTCAGCCATGCCGCCTCGCCGTCGCCTCGCCGTACCACGGCGCGCGCCCGCGTCAATGCCGTCGCACAGTGGCGCGTCGGTCCACGCCCGCGCCGTACCATCGTGCCATTCCGAGCGTGCTGTAGCCATGCCCCCGTGCGTCGGCCTCACCCTCCCATACTTGCGCGTGCGTCACCCTAGCGCTAGCATTGGCCGCCGAGTTCGAGCTCGCGTGGTCGGCTATATAGCCCTCCTCGGAAACTCACAACACAAAATTTGTGCCATACCGTCTCATCTAGCTCCTCACCAATTTTCCCCAAAATCCATTCACCATAGCGCTAGAATTTCGCAAGAGATCGGAGCCCGGGTCGGAAGAACCCTAACTCGGCCGCCCGGTGCAAACCTCAAAATTCGTCGCCCTCGGTTGATTTCCTCCTGGAGATTAAAGGTCGTCCATGATCTACGTGCTCTAAGCTATATTTCCCTAAGTCTCCCGAGCCAAATAGCGCCGAGAAATCACCGACGAGCGCCGCCAGACCCTCTGTTTTGCCGCCGCCGTGCACGTCGCCATACCACCGCCCTTTCCGGCCAAGCCGACCCCCTTGCTAGCACCCCTGTGTTCCGTAGATGCTCTAGGACCCTTTGGTTCGGCCGCATTTTCACCGGAGCGCCGCCACACCGTGCGCCATCGCCGCCACGGCCGCCTCATCGTCGCCAGACCGCTCCGCCGCCTCCCTAGCCCAACCGCGCCTTGAAACGGACTCCCCGCGTCATATAGATGGTGTAGGGCTAGCTAGATCTGCCGAAACTCGTCCCCCTCGCCGTCGTTCGGCCATGCCGCACCGTCGGTCTCGCCGGGGAAAGAAGGGAGGATGAAAAGAAAAGAAAGGAGTAAAGGGAGCGAACGGCTTGCTAGCTCGGTGGGTGGAGCCGAGCCGAGTGAGAGGAGGAGGGGCGCTGGTTCGATTCCCGGCTTAGGCAAATTTTTGAAATTTTTTTTTTATTTATTTTATCTTTCGGGGAGATTAAAAATAAGATTAAGCTTAGTAAAAAATCCTAGGAAAATATTTATACTCTTTTAAACTATTCTAAAACTCTATTTACAAAGATTTTTGCACCTTTTGAAGGGATTTATTTATTTACTTTTAAATTTCTTTGCAAATAATTATGAAGTTTATATTTACTTAGACTTTGAACTTTTAATCTAATAAATTTCCAAAATATTTATATATCTTGGTGAGGCCCATTCATTCATTTAATTTACATTCACAAATCAAGAATCCTTTCAAGGAATTATAAACTATCTCATATAAATCCCGATCAACCCCTTTGCGACATATACATACGATATTTAAATTGCTTCATAAAGTCCTCAGTAATTCGATTAGGGTCGTAGGGAAAATGGTTTGGAGAGTTCTTTAGGATTTTTCATGCTTTTCGTTCGTTCTTATCGGATTTTAAGCTGGAATCCATTTTTCTTTTCCCTTTTCGCTCGTATGATTAGCGGCCAGGAGGCGACCACGACCCCGCGGAGACCCCACTCAAGAAGCGTACGAACAAGGCAAGTCTTCACACCCTTTGAACATATTGAACCCAAGTGCGAAATGATGTTATTTTAAACTCTAAACATGCATGCTTTACCAAGTTACCTATACTTGTTGTGCCATTCCTTGCTATTGAGTACCTTTAGAATTACTCCTTGTAACTCGCGATGTGATACAAATAACCGAAGCATAACTTGATGCGCTTAGCCATGCTATACTTAGATTTATGCATACTCATGACTTTATGAAAAAGCTTTGTGCTTAGGGCAACTACCTTAGGGAGGTAGTTGAGATTCGGCATGTGGAGACATGAGCGCCACATGACCATGATGAATTACATTTGATGAAAATTGAAAGTACTAAACAAATGTTTTAGACTGGGGCGGCCGGATGATTTGGGTGGATTCCGGAAAAGGCAAGTGCCGACCCTGGTCAATTAAGGACCGAGCCATGAGATAGCCGGGAAACGAGCCAGTACAACCGTACTTCTCGAATGGGTATAGACCTAGCTGACTAGATAGCCGAGCGGAGGCAGTATCCTTGCATAGATGGTTCTCTATGAAGTGGTTATGGGATGAGGATGAGGCTGCGGCCTTTGTTATGAATGGTGGGATTAAACCGATGTTAATTAAACTTAAAGATCTGGAAAGACTTCCCTTACCCCGGGTGCGCCAGAACTCCTCTCACTGCTAGAAAAGGACGGCTAGAGTGCATGAGGGCTTAAGTTCATGGAGCGGGTACTGCCAAAGTGAGGTTATCGAAAGCTTTGCGTGGCCGGAGTCTCATGTGTTGAGGCGTAGGCTCATTTGTTGGGCGTCGCGGAGTACGGGTCAAGTGTACATCCCACTGCGGTGTGAGTAAATCAATCTATTCGAATAGCCAGGTGCTCATGGATATTGAGCATCGTGACAAGACTTTCGCTTGGCTAGACTTTGAACTTAAAAATCTTTGGGATGGGTTTGCATGATGATTTTGTTATTGGTGGATCAACTTCTCGAGAATGCGAGAAGGGTGGACTCCCAGAAAATCATGGCGCCTGGGAGGCGGGAAGCCATCCTTGGAATCACGATGGATGGTAGACGGAAGCGTCATAGGGTTAATGAACTATGAAATTAAAACTTGTTTTGGCTAGACGATAGGCTTGTGAAAAGAATCGTGGCGGCTTTATGCAAAGAAACCCTAGCCATGTTCTTTGAATAACCACTGTCATATGCATCAGTGCGTGTTGACTTGCTTGAGTACGGTTGGTACTCACCCTTGCTATACGCACAAACCTCCGGTGATGGAAATGAAGAGCCAGAAGACCCCTACGCGTACCACCCGGAGGGCGAGGGAACTGACGGCGCATATTAGACTTTAGCTCCGGTCGTTGCCTGTGGCAATGGACAAGCCGCTGCCTCTTTCCGCTGCCTTATCTAAACTCTGTTTTTATATTGTATTCGGACCATAAGGTCCTGTGGGATGAACAATGCCTTCGGGCCTATTTATGTAATAATGGTATTGTAAGACTATTCGTGCATGTGCACTTGATTATCCAGTATTGCATTCGTGGGTACCAACTACTTGATCCAGGGAAATGGTACTATGAACACGAAAGATTCCCGACTCAAAATCGGGGGTCCACAGAGCTGGTATCAGAGCCATGCGACCGTAGGCTAAGACCAAATGGCGACCTACCCTAACCAGTTGGCTAAAGGGAAATATCCCTACATAGGATCGGTTTTAAACTATTATTTCCGAAAATGCAAATATATCTTTTCTACATCTGTATTTCTTTTTACCAAATGATTATGATAGTTCCCTCCCGCTAACCCTAAGTTGCCTGTAAAGCAGATGTCAAACCACGACGGAACTTGGGAAGTCACTGTTCCGCGGGACGAAGGGTTCGTGGTCCAACTCCAGTCCCTACTATGGTGCTTGAGATACCGGAGCCACCCACCTATCACATCAAAAGGCATGGCCCGAAGAGTATCCAGCCTTGGAGGCAGTTGTATCCATAGAAGCCCGCATGGGAAGCGAGACATCTTACTGTTTCCATACCCGCTACCACCGGGACCTAGCAGAAGCAGCTATTCAGGATGCAGCTCGCGAGGCTTTCCTTCGCCTTAATGCGGAACACCGTGCCGAACTCACAATGACGAGTTCGTGCATCATCCTTGCCGCGAAGAGGGCAACCCGATGCGCTGTGGAGGCTACCCCCTGCTTTGTTACAACCCGATGGTCACGCGTCTATCGCGTTGGGCGGAGACGGCCAGGAGCAGCTACGAGGAGGCCCTTCTCGAGATCAACGATCGGCGAGTCACGCCTCAATGATGCGGTCAACGGCCACCAAAGGCTGCGGAGACCGAGATAAGCATCTTGCGGGAGACTCATTGCGGAGCCAATGGTGCTCGATGAGCAACTCTCGGACCGCTACATGGCCCGGGAGGCTCTGTGGAGGCTGGAAGAGCGGCTCGGGAAGAGCAAGCGGCGAGATCAACCGGCTAGAGAGCAGTGCGCACTCGTCTGTCTACGCTGCAGTACTTCCGCGAGCACAGTACCATCACATCTGCCGCACTTGTGCCCGACCACTATTACCATGCGACTCCAGCAAGCTTTGATACTTTTCAAGCTATGATGGAGCAAGCTTTCATGTTGAGCACGAGCACGCACCATGCACAGTCGACCCCACTTCTTTGCTACATCCATGGGACCCACCCAGAGCTCCATACCGGTACCATCGAGCCGGGATCGGGAGAGAGTAACCCCATCCGGATGCGCCCGTCACGGAGTCAGAGGCGAGCCCATGGAGATCAAATGGGAGTCTAGCGACACCAGGCTCAATGGAGGAGGAAGTTCCCCCTCGTCGCGACCCACACGGGAGCCCCTCACCGCCGGAGGCGCTCGCAAGAGTACGCGGCCACAGAGTCGGAAGGTCGGCGTGACTCGAGGCCACCACCTCGAGCCATGGGGACTTCGGTTTGCTTCGGGCGAGACCACCCACTTCGGCGCCGGCTCTTGCGGGTGGTTGGATGACTAGGCGGAAGGACCTTCCCAGTAGGCGGCACTTCCTATTTACCCCTAATTAGTTGATGTAGTTGGACGATATAATTATTATTGTTATCTGGCATGAAGAATTTGTGTGTGTGCAGTCCATGTACCCTTTATGTAATATGATGAACACAGGCATCGCCTTGCGACGTATTAATTCGTATGCTTATTATTATTTCACCTTGTACATTTGATGGAGGATCATTCGAAGGAGCTTGAAGAAAAATTTCTGTGTGCTATGACTTAAACTAGTCCGATCTCTTGATTCATCTCCCTTCTTCAGATGGCACATCGCCGCAGGGCCGCAGCAACCCACGAGAACCCGCCAGAACCTAACCCCTCCACACTGGCGGAGGTCATGGCTATGCAAACTCAGCTACTCCAAGCGATTGCCAATAATCAAGGAGGTCGAGGAGGATCGAGTGCGGGGAATTCATGAGAGCTAAGCCGCCCACTTTTCCACGTAGAAGAACCTATGGACGGCGAAGATTGGTTAAGAGTGATAGAGAAGAAGTTAACCCTCGTCGAGTACGAGAAGGCGATAGAGTTATCTTCGCTACTAACCATTTGGAGGGTCCCGCAAGTGGCCCGGTGGGACACCTACAAGGAAACACGGCGAAGGCAGGCGGCGAGCCAACATGGGAGGAGTTCACGGGCGCATTCCGTGAGAATTTCGTGCAGTGCGGTAATGAGGATGAAGAACGAGTTCCGCGAGCTACGTCAAGGGAACACATCGGTACAAGAATACAGAACAAGTTCACCCGGCTTGCCCGTTACGCCACCGGTGACACAGGCGGACGAGGAAGAAAAGATAGACAAATTTATTGAAGGACTAAATGACGAGGCGGGGACCAATGATCGGGCGAGGATCACACTAGTTTCCAAAGCCTCATCAACAAGGTCGTCCAGACTTGAGCATGACCAAAAAGTGGTGGACAATAACCGCAGAGGAGGCTCGCCATGGCTCGCCCATTCCGGGGAACGCCACAACGCCCCAAGGGAGCCACCCCGTCGGATGGAAGCCAAATGTTCCGGCAAAACCGGACGTTCTCGCTTCCAGACCATATCAACAGTCGCTACCCTCGATTACGTACGCCCACACCAACCCTAGTGCTGCTCCGAGGGAAGAAGGAATGTGAGCTGTTTCAATTGCGGGGAATTCGGGCACTACTCCAATAGCTGCCCAAAACCACGCAACGCCCCTGTGCGCACTGGCGCCAATGCAACACCCGTCCGAGGAACCCCCACCCCTGCGGCAGGACGAGGTCTATTCAGGACCCCGCTATCCAACGAGGCTGCCACCGGGTTTCGACGTGGTCAGGTGAATCATGTGCGGGCGGAAGAAGCTCAGGAGGACCAGAGCGTATTGATGGGTATGTTCTCTATCAACTCTGCACCAGTTAAAGTTTTATTCGATTCTGGAGCCTCGCATTCATTCATATCTTCCCAAGTAAGCAAACAACACCACCTACACCAAGTAGCACTTAAGAGGCCTATGTTGGTACACTCACCTGGGGGAGACATAATCGTACCCCATGCCTGCATTAATGTGCTCATACGGATTAGAGACGTGGTGTTTCTCTCAAACCTTATGGTGCTATCACCCCAGACCATAGATGTCATACTCGGAATGGATTGGTTGACCAAGAATAATGGGATTATAGACTGCAGTCGAAGGGAAGTCACGGTATCCACCCCGTGGGGATCACCGATGAGCATAACTATGGATCAAAACCCAAAGCTATGTGAACAAGCTGCAGGAGTGTTCACCATGCTGCCCTTAGGCGGAATACCCATAGTACAAGAATACCCGGATGTGTTTCCCGAAGAATTACCCGGAATGCCCCCGGATCGCGACGTAGAATTTATCATCGACCTAATGCCTGGTACTGCCCCCATATCCAAGAGACCTTATCGAATGCCGGCCAACGAGTTAGAGGAACTCAAGAAGCGAGATAAAGGGAACTACAAGAGAAGGGATTTATGCGTGACTCTTCCCCACAGGGAGCCCTGTACTCTTCGTCAAAAGAAGGATGGAAGTATGAGAATGTGTGTGGACTACGATCGGTTGAATGAAGTAACCATCAAGAACAAGTACCCGCTGCCCCGGATCGATGACCTATTCGATCAACTTAAGGGTGCACGGGTGTTCTCAAAGATTGATCTACGGTCGGGGATATCATCGAGTTGAAGATTAGAGCCGGAGATATTCCTAAGACGGCGTTCTCTACCCGTTACGGCTTATACAAGTTCACAGTGATGTCCTTTGGATTAACCAATGCCCCTGCCTACTTTATGAACCTAATGAACAAGGTATTCATGGAATACCTGGACAAATTCGTGGTGGTGTTCATCGATGATATACTTATCTACTCCAAGAACGATGAGGAACACGCGGAGCATCTACGACTAGTACTAGAAAAGCTACGAGAGCACCAGCTGTATGCAAAGTTCAGCAAATGTGAGTTCTGGCTCAAGGAAGTCGCTTTTCTTGGTCATGTGGTTTCAGCCGGAGGAGTAGCAGTAGACCCCGCCAAGGTCGATGCTGTCACGGGATGGAAGGCACCCAAGTCGGTGGAAGTTCGGAGTTTCTTGGGCTTGGCCGGTTATTACCGACGGTTTATCGAAGGGTTTTCCACGTAGCCCGACCTATGACTCAACTTCGAAGAAGGAAAAGAAGTTTGAATGGAATGAGAAGTGCCAAAAAGCCTTCGACCAATTAAAAGAAAAGTTAACCAACCTTTGCTCCAATCTTGACCTTACAGGACAACCGAAAGGACTTCGTGATGTCTTGTGATGCATCCGGCAAGGATTGGGAGGAGTATTGATGCAGGATGGAAAGGTCGTGGCGTATGCCTCGCGACGATTACGACCCCACGAAGAGAATTATCCCACACACGACCTGGAATTAGCCGCGGTTGTACACGCATTGAAGATCTGGAGACACTATCTGATCGGAAACCACTGTGATGTGTATACCGATCACAAGAGCCTAAAATATTTCTTTACTCGGCTGATCTCAATCTACGACGAGGCGATGGCTGGAGTTGATCAAGGATTACGATCTAGGAATCCATTATCATCCGGCAAGGCGAATGTAGTGGCCGATGCGGCGAGCCGCAAAGCCCAATGCAACCACATGGGATTGGGAGGTATGGCCAGCGAACTTCGAGAAGAAATGGCCAGACTCAATCTGCACCTGATTCCTCACGGAGAATTGAACTCATTGGAAATCCAACCCCTACTGAGAACTCAAATAGAGGAAGCCCAAAAAGGGAATAAGGAAACCCAGGAAATCAAGGAACGCATGGCCGCTGGACGCGCTCAGGAGTTTTCAGTGGATGACAAGGGAATCCTGTGGTACAAGAAAAGAATCTGTGTGCCTGAACAAGGCGGTTTGAGAGGATTGATCTTAAAGGAAGCCCACGAATCGGCCTATTCGTTACACCCCGGAAGCACAAAAATGTACCAAGACTTGAAAGGAGAATATTGGTGGCCTAATATGAAGAGGGATGTAGCCGAATATGTAGCCGTGTGCGATGTGTGCCAAAGGGTGAAAGCCGAACATCAACGCCCAGCTGGCTTGCTGCAGCCACTCAAGATTCCCGAATGGAAATGGGACGAGATAGGCATGGATTTCATAGTGGGGCTACCCAAAACTACGACTGGCTACGATTCCATTTGGGTAATAGTAGATCGGCTCACCAGGCGCGATTTATACCCGGTGAAAACTAACTACAACGGCGCCAAGCTAGCGGAACTATATATGAGTAGGATTGTATGTCTTCACGGTGTACCAAAGAGGATCATATCGGATCGTGGTACCCAATTCACATCTCATTTTGGAGCAAAGTCCACGAGGCACTCGGAAGTCATCTCGCTTTCGATGCAGCCTACCATCCACGGAGCCGTGGGCGGGCGGAAAGGACGAACCAAGTCTTTGGAAGATATGCTTGAGCACATTGCATTGGATTTCACCAAGGATTGGGAGAAATGCTTGCACCGTACGCCGAGTTCTCTTATAATAATAGCTATCAAGCCAGTCTGAAGATGTCGCCAAACGAAGCTCTATTTGGTCGCCGATGTCGAACCCCATTGATGTGGTCAGAAACCGGTGAACGGACCGTATTCGGGCCCGACATAATCAAGGAGGCTGAGGAAAAGGTTCGCCTGATCCGGGACCGACTACAAGCTGCTCAATCACGACAAAAGAGCTACGCGGATACCCGACGAAGAGAATTGGAATTTAAAGAAGGTGATTACGTGTATTTGAAGGTCTCACCCCTACGGGGAACACAGAGATTCAAAGTAAAAGGGAAACTCGCACCACGATACGTGGGCCCCTTCCTAATAAGCGCTAAGAAGGGAGAAGTGGCCTATCAATTGGAACTGCCTGAGAATCTCTCCGATGTCCACCCGTATTCCACGTATCGCGGTGAAGAAATGTCTGGTACAGAGAAGAGCAAACCTCGTTAGAAACCATCCATGTCCACGGTGATCTTACCTATCCCGAACATCCAATCAAGATACTGAAGCGAAGCGAAAAGAAGACACGAACCAAGTCGTGGCGCATGTACAAAGTACAATGGAGTAATCACACCGAAGAAGAAGCTACAGGAGGGCGAAGAATTCACGAGGACAGAATATCCACAACTATTCAGCAGGTAAGAAAATCTCGGGGACGAGATTTATTGTTAGGGGGTAGGTTTGTAACATCCTGAAAATCGAAGGAGTAGAATTCGGAACGTGAAAATCGGAACTCGCAAAAACTTTTTGGAATCATTGCTTCTTATCGTGTTTTCAATTTTATTTGCCAATTCGGTTGCGTAAGAATTTCTTGGAATTTGCTTTGAAGTGAAGTTGAATTAAACCCTAAGCTTGAGACCCTATTTGGGAAATAATTTAAAATAAATATATATATATGAATTTGAAGAGGGGTAAACATATTACTTTTGGAGATTTGCAAAAGATTCTTGAAAAGAATATATTTTGGTTTAAACCCTAAGCTTGGTGGAAGAAAAATAATAAACATTTGGATTTGGGATAAAAATATTTTTGACAAGGAAATATGAATTTAAAAATTAATTAAAGATCCCAAATTGTTGATTTTTAAAAAGAAAGAAATAAAAATAGGAAAAATATATTTTGAAAAATAAAAAGTGGGGGAAAAAGTTTGGAAATATAATTTCAAAATTATTTTGGAAATATTGAAATTTATTTTGAATTTTTAGAGTAAAAGGAAATGGGAATGGAAAATAGAAAATCAAATTCGGGAAATTGAGAAAGTACACTATTCATGCGTATGCGGGTGTTCAGGCGGCGTCCGCGCCGTGCGCACGCTCACCCACGCGTCGCGTCGCGCCGTACCAAGGCCGCGCGCGCGCGTTCTCGCCATACCGCCGACTGACAACGCCCGGTGCACGTCGAGTCGCCGCCGTACCGCGCCATGCCATCGCTTGCGTCGGCCATGCCGCCTCGCCGTCGCCTCGCCGTACCACGGCGCACGCCGCGTCAATGCCGTCCCACAGTGGCGCGTCGAGTCCACGCCGCGCCGTACCATCGTGCCATTCCATTGTGCTTTGTAGCCATGCCCACCGTGCGTCGGCCTCACCCTCCCATACTTGCGCGTGCGTCACCCTAGCGGCTGGCACCATGGCCGCCGAGTTCGAGCTCGCGTGGTCGGCTATATATAGCCCTCCTCGGCCGAAACTCACAACACAAAATTTGTGCCATACTTAGTCTCATCTAGCTCCTCACCAATTTTCCCAAAATCCATTCACCATAGCGCTAGAATTTCGCAAGAGATCGGAGCCCGGGTCGAAAGAACCCTAACTCGGCCGCCCGGTGCAAACCTCAAAATTCGTCGCCCTCAGTTGATTTCCTCCTGAATTAAAGGTACGTCCATGATCTACGTGCTCTAAGCTATATTTCCCCCTAAGTCTCCCGAGCCAAATAGCGCGAAATCACCAGGCGACGAGCGCCGCCGAACCCTCTGTTTTTGCCGCGCGGCGTGCGCACGCCATCGCCATACCACCACCGCCCCAGGCCAAGCCGAGCCCCTTGCTAGCACCCACACGTGTTCCGTAGATGCTCTAGGACCCTTTGGTTCGGCCGCATTTTCACCGGAGTGCCGCCGCACGCGTGCGCCATCGCCGCCACGGCCGCCTCATCGTCGCCGGACCGCTCACGCGCCTCCCTAGCCCAACCGCGCCTCGAAACGGACTCCCGCGTCATATAGATGGTGTAGGGCTAGCTAGATGCCGAGCTCCGATCCCCCTCGCCGTCGTTCGGCCATGCCGCACCGTCGGTCTCGCCGGGGGGAAAGAAGGGAGGATGAAAAGAAAAGAAAGGAGTAAAGGGAGCGAGAACGGCTCGCTAGCTCGGTGGGTGGAGCCGAGCCGAGTGAGAGGGAGGGCGGGTTCGATTCGGCTTAGGCAAATTTTTGAAATTTTTTTTATTTATTTAATCTTTCCAGGAGATTAAAAATAAGATTAAGCTTAGTAAAAAAATCCTAGGAAAATATTTATACTCTTTTAAACTATTCTAAAACTCTATTTACAAAGATTTTGCACCTTTTGAAGGGATTTATTTATTTACTTTTAAATTTCTTTGCAAATAATTATGAAGTTTATATTTACTTAGACTTTGAACTTTTAATCTAATAAATTTCCAAAATATTTATATATCTTGGTGAGGCCCATTCATTCATTTAATTTACATTCACAAATCAAGAATCCTTTCAAGGAATTATAAACTATCTCATATAAATCCCGATCAACCCCTTTTGCGACATATACATACGATATTTAAATTGCTTCATAAAGTCCTCAAGTAATTCGATTAGGGTCGTAGGGAAAATGGTTTGGAGAGTTCTTTAGGATTTTTCATGCTTTTCGTTCGTTCTTATCGGATTTTAAGCTTGGAATCCATTTTCTTTTTCCCTTTTCGCTCGTATGATTAGCGACCGAGGAGCGACCAACGACCCCGGGAGACCCCACTCAAGAAGCGTACGAACAAGGCAAGTCTTCACACCCTTTGAACATATTGAACCCAAGTGCGAAATGATGTTATTTTAAACTCTAAACATGCATGCTTTACCAAGTTACCTATACTTGTTGTGCCGTTCCTTGCTATTGAGTACCTTTAGAATTACTCCTTGTAACTCGCGATGTGATACAAATAACCGAAGCATAACTTCAGTAAACTGCTTAGCCATGCTATACTTAGATTTATGCATACTCATGACTTTATGAAAAAGCTTTGTGCTTAGGGCAACTACCTTAGGGGAGGTAGTTGAGATTCGGCATGTGGAGACATGAGCGCCACATGACCATGATGAATTACATTTGATGAAAATTGAAAGTACTAAACAAATGTTTTAGACTGGGGCGGCCGGATGATTTGGGTGGATTCCGGAAAAGGCAAGTGCCGACCCTGGTCAATTAAGGACCGAGCCATGAGATAGCCGGGAAACGAGCCAGTACAACCGTACTTCTCGAATGGGTATAGACCTAGCTGACTAGATAGCCGAGCGGAGGCAGTATCCTTGCATAGATGGTTCTCTATGAAGTGGTTATGGGATGAGGATGAGGCTGCGGCCTTTGTTATGAATGGTGGGATTAAGCCGATGTTAATTAAACTTAAAGATGCGGAAAGACTTCCCTTACCCAGGTGCGCGAACTCCTCTCCTTTGCTAGAAAAGGACGGCTAGAGTGCATGAGGGCGTAAGTTCATGGAGCGAGTGCGCCAAAGTGAGGTTATCGAAAGCTTTGCCGTGACCGTCTCATGTGTTGAGGCGTAGGCTCATTTGTTGGGCTGTCGCGGAGTACGGGTAAAGTGTACATCCACTGCAGTGTGAGTAAATCAATCTATTCGAATAGCCGTGCTCGCGGATATTGAGCATCGTGACAAGACTTTCGCTTGGCTAGACTTTGAACTTAAAAATGCTGGGATGGGTTTGCATGATGATTTTGTTGGTGGATCAACTTCTCGAGAATGCGAGAAGGGGTGGACTCCCGAGAAAATCATGGCCTTACAGGAGGCGGGAAGCCATCCTTGGAATCACGATGGATGGTAGACAGAACCGTCACCGGGTTAATGAACTATGAAATTAAAACTTGTTTTGGCTAGACGATAGGCTTGTGAAAAGAATCGTGAAAACTGGCTTTATGCAAAGAAACCCTAGCCATGTTCTTTGAATAACCCTGTCATATGCATCAATTCTGTGTTGACTTGCTGAGTACGGTTGGTACTCACCCTTGCTATACGCACAAACCTCCGGTGATGGAAATGAAGAGCGAGGAAGACCCCTACGCGTACCACCGTGAGGGGAGAAGCGACGGCGCATATTAGACCTTAGTCCGGTCGTTTGCTTGTGGCAATGGACAAGCTTGGCCCGCCTCTTTCATTTGCCTTATCTAAACTCTGTTTTTATATTGTATTCGGACCATAAGGTCCTGTGGGATGAACAATGCCTTCGGGCCTATTTATGTAATAATGTTATTGTAAGACTATTCGTGCATGTGCACTTGATTATCCAGTACTGCATTCGTGGGTACCAACTACTTGATCCAGGGAAATGGTACTATGAACACGAAAGATTCCCGACTCAAAATCGGGGGTCCACATGGGGCCGCAGCTTGGACAGCAAAATATGAACTTCTCCAACCACATCAACAAGAAGGCTGCATGTTCCCTAGGGCCTATTGGGCCAGTTCCCATGTTCTTCGAGATGAATCCATTCCAGCCGCCGATAGCCCGGGTCTTGAAACAAAATTGGCCCTTGGTGTTCAAGCTAACTGGGTTAGCCGATGATGTAATGTCCAAACCCATGATCATGATCATGTCCAGGAGAATTGATGTCATTGGTCCTTGGTTGAACAGGAAAGCATTCAGAGTGTTGGACAAGAAATAAGTGGCAGCCGATAGCATGGGCTTGTCTTTGGTCATATCGGCTAAGGTCAAGGCTAGGCACTGCGATATTCCAAGTTCTTCGAGTGGCTTTGCTTGCTAACCGATACTCTGTTATACCACTCCGGCCAGGTTTTGTCAATTTAAAAGGAACCCTGTTGGTCTCAGCATTTATGAACTCAGTGGGGTCTATATTGCCGATTAGGCCCAAGAAAAATCAGTTCGGATGAACAAGACTAGGGACTACAATTTGGTTGGAGAGATGCTACAATAGAGGAAAGTGAATCACGAAGAGAATAACAAACTTGCAACAAAGAAAAGAGTTGTAGCCGATAGGGCTAACCTCAGGGAATTCAGCCGATGGCGCACCAGATGGGTTGACAAGGGTCGACATCGCCGGAGATGAAGTTGTCGCCGTGGGAAAGTCGTCGGCGGTTCGTCGAGAGCTCTGAGGGGGTCGTCGGTGAAGATTGGGGATGGCTGTGGCTAGAGCGGTGAAAGCGGAAGTGACAGCGTGAAAAACTGCAAGGCGGTGGTTTTTATTTAAAGGGGTGTGGTAACCTTCCGATGGAAAGCTCTAGATTTTCTTGGAGATAAGATTATGCAAATCCGCAATATTATCAATATAGAGGACTTGGGGGGCATGTGCTGATGACCAAATTTGGTAACTCATGCATCGGATTTGAGTTTAGGCCGAAGCCGATATGGAGTAGATCAGGATTCTCGGAGACAGAGTGCGCGCCAGTTGCAGACTGAATCGGCTAACCAAATCGGTTAAGGAGTTCGTCGGCTGATACCGAATCGACTAAGGTGTTCATCGGCCAATACCAAATCGGACAAGGTAAGCGAGATGTAAGTAGATTTTGGTAAGATGACATTAAGGATCGTTATCGGATCAGGTTAATGTGCTTCATGAGGATTGCCATACATGGATAGAGTCAGAAAAGATAATTTTATCTATTAATTAGGTTATTGTAAGCAATTTCCTTATAGATTGTACCGGTAAGAGTCCACCTAAGGGACTTATTCGTATTTTGAGTTGTAATAGAGATAGGAGTCGTGTAAGACAAGGACATATTATGTAATTGGGTATAAATATAGCCCAAGACCATGTAATCAAACAACAATCGGTTCAATAACACCTTCGGTGCATCGCCACCTTTTTACTTCCTTTTGTTTCGACGAGTTTATTGCTTTCGAGTTGGACTGCATCAGGTTCGATCTCCGACGAGAGGTAAAACTTATTATGTAGGCTTGCGCTTTCGGGATTAGTGCGTACATCTTTATGATACACTAATCATGTTTACGTGAATCGTCGAGTTATCATATATGCTATATAATCTAGATCGATATTGTCGTCTAACCCTAATCGGCTAGCATATGTTACTAGACAACAACCAATAGGGTTAGATATCAATGTCAACCTAGATTATATAGTGTATCCACCATCTTGAAAAGCTTTCATCGACTTGTTTAGATCTTATACTTCTCTTTATGCTTAGTGTTGCATCGATTGAGTTTGACCTACTAAGTATTATCTAGAATCATAATATCTATCTTGTCCCATGATCGCTATTAGAGACAGTATCAGGGTTTCAGCCGATCTTATCTGGTTTAGATATCTTGTTTCTTGCAAGTTTACTTGATATGCTAAATCTGTCCTTTATATTAAGATCTCACTGTGGTAAAATATATTAAGCTCGTTATCGTTCTGTTAGGTTATCTTAACACCTGATAGGTTCCTGTTTAATGTATTTAATCTATATTGATATCTTAGTATAAAGTGGTATTGGAGTATTAGCCGATACATGTTTGGTTTATGACATCGGCTATGCTATAAAGACATATAATCTTTGTCTTAAAGTACTTTTAAACATAAGTGATTTATACTGTCTCTGCTCACTGCTGATCTATCCCAGTCACTTGGTCTAAACGTATTTTGAGACTTAGATTATATACTATTGATATCTACAGCCAATCGAGTAAATCTAATTTTCCCTTTTCCGATCCTGTGCATACCGCATCGGCTCAATATTAAAAGATACATCATCGGCTATATCCGATCGACTATCATTTATATATTTAACTCTGTTTTCTTTCTTTAGTTTCTTGTTGGTTGCAGGATAAAACCAAATGGCACGCCCTTAAACCCCAAAAGCAAGATTATGGACCTGTACTAGAGTTAAGCAGATCTCTCAGGCCAGTGTGTGTTTTTCGCATCGACACCGTCCCGGTCCCTGCCCCTAGTCCGACCTTAGTCCCATAGTCCGACCTCAGCAAACGACCCCGACCCGAAAAGGGCAAGCTTTTCTCTTTGGGAAGGAGGTGTCCTCAACAAGGCTCACAGAGGGGACGGCGCCGAGAAGATGACGTCATCCAACGGGGTGCGCAGCGAGGTACACTGTGGAGGACGGATCCCAAGGCAAGAGCTGCGCACAAGATGCCCACGATGACTAGAGTCAGGGGATTTACGTGTACTTTTCATATTTTGTTTGTACTTGCTTTTTACTTTATAACCAAGCTTTCTTGCGCCCCAAGCCCTATTATAACTACCCTTGAACTATAAAAGGGATGGCGGGTCACGCAAGGGGGATCCCGATCGATTTTCACAAACCCTCACTTGTACACAAATATTGTTCATACATCACCCCAACAAAGAAAACGGGACGTAGGCTTGTTATCCTTTCGGAGGGCCAAACACATCTAAAACCGTGGCTCGCATTGTTCTCAGTCGACCATCAGATTCATCGGTAGGACATCCCAACCACTCTTTCACCTCCTCGAGCAACCCCTTTGAAGGACGGATCGACCACCCATCGACAGTAACACGCCAGGTAGGGGCCTCCGCAGAGTTGGCCATCAGCCTCCGGGCTATGGACTATGACCAACAGCCCCGGATGTGGCCTCTCGTCGACCGCCATCAGCCTCCAGGGTATGGCCTACGGCCAACAGCCCCCGGGCTGTGGCCACTCGCCGATCGCCATCAACCTCCGGGCTATGGCCTACGGCCAATAGCCCTTGGGATGTGGCCACTCGCCGACCGCCATCAGCCTCCAGGCTTTGGCCTACGGCCAACAGCCCACGGGCTGTGGCCACTCGCCGACCGCCATTAGCCCTCAGGCTGTGGCCTCTCGCCAACCGCCATCAGCCTACGGGCTATGGCCTACCGCCCTGGTTCCGAGCTCTGACCTTTCTGATCTCATCAGCCACCATCTGCCTCCAGGCAATGGCTCCCTCGACTCCATCAATCACTGCCGACCTCCCGAGACATGGATTAGCCTACTTCTGCCGATTTCGACCAGTCTCTAGACTGTGTTTGCCCCTGGCTACTCAATCGACTCTATGTAGGCCAAGGTAATCTGAAGATGGCCGAAGGATGATGCATCAAGCTTGACCCTAGGCCTGGATGGACCATCCAACCTTAGGCTCGGGGGCTGCACCTGGAAGGTGCATCTGGATGGTGTACCTGCCAAAGCATACCTAGGGAGCATCAAGGACCGACTAGGAACAACAATTTGAAAGAACTTAGACCATCCAACCTCATGCTCGGGGTCTGCTGTGAGGGGGTATCACCCTGGGGTAGCCACGCAAGGGAAAGGAGACCAGGTGGGTCGGACTAAGGGGCCTCGGGCTGGGGTCGTTTGCCCGACCTTATTCGGGGACGGCCGTCCTGTTCCCCGGGCTATGGCCTCTCGCCGACCGCGAATAAGATCGACGACAATCTTACTTAAATAATAAAAGTAAATATCAAAGAAAATCACGAATACTTACTTATATAGAAGAAGCATCTGTCGAGGTACAAGATCGGAGATAGTATCGACATCTCCAGCACTCTTTCGAAACTCCCAATGGAGAAAGTGTCGACATCTCCGGCATTCCTTCAAAACATCCCCGAAGAGAACTCCGACATTTGGGGCACTCCTTCCTAAGCTTTCCCTCACTTTCTTCCTATATTCTAACTCTATTATAGAGTAACCTAAATATGAAATTGAGTTTTACTCCACTTGAGTTGTGTTGTGCTTTGAGAGTGAAGTGAGAACTCCTTTTATAGACAACAATGATGGTGGTTTAAGGTGGTTACCTGTTGATGAGAAATTTCTCTCACACGCTGGCCCGGGAGATCTGCTTAGCTCCAGTGCAGGTCCTTCTCGGCTGCGTGTGCAATACAGGACGTGCCAGTTGGTTTGATCTGTTAACCAACAAGAAAAACAAAGATGTATGTGTTAAGGGTTAAGTTAGATCCTACTGGATCGGCTGAGGGAGTCAATTTACATATATATGCTATCTCAAAGTGCATTTAAACTAAGTGACTAGGATAGATCGGCTACGCCGAGACAGTATTAACCACTTAATCCAAATATACAAAGGGATAATAAATATATGTATTAACAGCCAAGCCGATACCGTAAGGCTAACTGTGAATCGGCTAGTACTCCGATACATTTTATGAAAAGATATTGATGTAGGTTAAATGCACTAAACCTAGATTAATGTTTGTCATTTGCGTGGCAGTGGTCAACTTAGGGCATTTAACTAGAGCAAGATCTTAATATAAGAAAGCGGCTTTAATAAATCTAATAGTGAAGATACCAAAAAGAGTATTAAAACAAATAAGGGAATTTGAAACCCGGCCTTGTCTCTAAGCATATACATCTAGCCGAATAGATCATAAGAGCTCTAAGAACGACTTAATAGGTCAAGTTGATGCATCATCAAGTATAAAAAGAACAATCAGATCTATTATAGCTGATGTAAACCCATCGAGACAATAAATATCGCATATAATCTAGGTCAACCCCTAGATCTAGCTCTATCGGCTGTTGGTTCTTGAAAGAACAGGCCGATGTCGAGACAGATCTAGACATTGTTTTAGATTACATGTGATATATGATAACTAGCGCAGCATAAATCATTGAATTTAGAGTATCATAGCAATGGAAGCACTAAATTCGATGAGATACACCACTAATGACAAACATTTACCTTAATCGGGGATCGAAACAATGCAGCCCGAAGCCAGATCAAGTGCTCGTCTGAAGAAAATAGGAGGCGATGCACCGAAAGTTGTATTGATTGTGTGTGTTAATATGATTACAGGGGTCTCAGGTCCTATTTATACCCAATAATAAAACTACCCGTGCAAGACATGGTCTCTATCTAATCTACTATACACGGCACGACAATATCCTGGGACATAGTCCCATGCCGTATTACAATAGGAAATGTAATCAAATTCCTAATTTACAGATACAATTGCCATTATAGGACTCTATCCATAGATGGTAATTATCTTTTAACGCGCAATTTGGGAACCGAATCTTCTATTTATCTTTAAGCACCTTTATCGGAAACGGTTCCATCTTCTTCTCTGACTCAGCATCAGCTATCCGCTGTCCTTGTCCGACTCAACCTCAGCCGATTGGCCTCATAGCCGATTGTATCACAACCGATTTGACCTCTGTTCTCCCGATCCGATTCCGCTTCCATCTCGACAGGGACTTAGGGATTTGGTTACCAAACTTAGCCGTTAACACATGCCCCCCAAGTCCGTGATAAGATAATATCACGGATTTGCTGCCTTTTCCAAATTCCCACTCTTTCCGACCTGAACCATTTCGGCTGCCAAAATACATTCTTTAAATACCGTCCCTACGGCCACCACACGTGTCACGTTGTCACAAACAAACAACCACCTCAGCCACCCTCGAACTCCCCGGCGACCTCCCCGGTGACCTCGACGACCTCGAAGCCCGCATCCTCTCCGGCGAACCCTAAAAGGCGACGATCCCCAGCAATGGCTTCCTCAAGCATTCCCGCCGACGCGTCGCAGCAGCCATCATACCCCGAGGTAAGTTCATCGGCTTCACTCCCTTTTCCTTTCCGCGATTTAGTTTCTGCCTCTTCATGATTCCTTGTTTCTTTCCTCATTCCGTAGCACTTAACCCACCAAATCGCAATCCCCAACCTAGCTCATCAAAACCAATACTTCCTAGGGCCGATCGGCAATTTGGACCCAAGTGAAATAATAAACGCAGAAACCGATCAGATCCCCTTTAGGTTTTCAACCCCCAATCTATCATACTGGACTAGCGCCTTCAAATCATGGCCGTCAACTGACAAATCCTGGCCAGCCTGGTTTTTAAGGATGTCGGCTAGGAAAAGAACGCACTGGACCGAGCTTGGAATAACTCAGTGCTTAGAACTTACGATAGCCGACATGCCCAAGAACGAATCCCTTCTATTGGCTGCTCACTATTTAGACAAGGGCCGATGACCCCCACTCTGATGGATGTGGTGATGATAACCGGCCTGGACATCACTTCCATGGTCAGCCCAAGTGATCTTCAACGCAAGTACCAACATACCTTCAAGACCAAAAGAATTGGCGGTTGGAGCGACTTTATTTCTATGAACATGAAGGATGGGCCGATTTCGGACAGGGAGCACATCCTCCTCATGTGGTTAGAGAAGTTTGTGTTCTGTGGATCAAGCTGCGGCCCAACCAGCAACTGGCAGCATGTAGCCAAAGCCCTAGTAGAGAAAAAGAACATCCCCTTAGGCAAGTACCTACTGGGTTATCTATACCAAGTCTTGGGTTCGGCTTCGGCTCGGTTGGCCACCAAGCAATCTGTCGGCACCAGGGGTCCATGGTGGCTATTGCAGCTTTGGCTTAACCCCCACTTCTACAAGATAGCCGAACAGCCTGCTCCCCTTCAAGCCGAGTTCCCGTTGATAGAGCCGAGAATTGTGGATGATGAGGAAAAAGCACTCGACGGCCGACGTCATATGGTGAGGCTGCTTCGACCTATCCGGGCTCAAAACTGATAGCAAAAGATTTCACAGAGTGGTTTGATCGGCTGTACAGCGGCTTTCCAAACGCCTCCAAGATCTGGTTTGCATATGAAGACTTCATCGAACTTGAACAGCCAGACAATCTTCGGCTAGATGAGCTCGATTCAGAAGAAAACACGACGCCGAGGGAAATCTTTGTCACTGCTATCACCTCTTGCATCCTCCCCATCGGTATTCATCAAGGCCGCAACATCACCAAAACTTATGAGTTTTATCACCCAATGGTGGCGGCGAGATAGTTTGGAATGGGCCAGCTACCTATTGGCTTGTAGTTTGCCGATAAGATCCAGCCGAGGGGAAGAATCGAAGGCAATATAATGATGCTTCGGCTATTTCAACTCCCAACTCCTCCTCTCGGCAGCATGAACAAAATTAACTTGGCGATAACTAGATCACCGATCTTCAACCAGTGGTGGGGCGAGTGGAAGCAACACTTATTCCACCAATCGGTCACGATGTATCTGACCATCGTCGATCCCGATAGAGTCCCATCGGTAAGCACATCTCCCAGCTCTTGTTTATCCATCGGCTATTACTCATATCGTCGGCTAACCATAACTCTCTTCCGTTGTAGACGATCGACGATTCCCCTTCCCCAATGAGCCGAAGCGGGGTGGTGATCAACTACGTGCCCGACGTTCTGCCGAACGGGTGCGGGCAGGCGCCATCTCCAATCGGCTTCAACGCACCGAAGGTGGGCATGTTACTTCACGGCCAAACCCGCGAGCCGCTCCGTCGGACAAAGAGGGCCCAGCCGTCGACTGCTGCTACCCCGGCTGCCGAAGCGAGAAAGAGGGCGGCCAAGAAGGCAAAGTGAGCCCCAACCGATGACGACTTGTCCCCAGTTGATTCGGCCGTGGATGCCTTTTTGACTCAAGAAGTGGAGGATGAAGAAGCTAAAAATGTTGTCGATGAAGCTGCAGCCGATTCCAGCTTGGAAAAATACATCGCAACTCCATCAGCCGACGAGAGCAGCGTCTAGAAAACTCCAAGTCCTCCGAGGCGCCCTGCTCGGACGATAACAGTAAGTGACTTCACATTTCTCCCCCTTTTAAACCATTCACCTGCATTTACTCACGCCTTCATTGTATCTTTGAATCGGCAGAGAACAAAGCGTGTGACCAGGAAGAAATTGGCTCCCCTACGATCAGTAAGCTCCTATCATCACACTCCTCGTATTGTTTAGCCGATTCCCAACTAACTCTCTCTGCAGCCACCACGCACGCCAGCGCCTACCCCCCAGGTGTCAAGTGAGCACACCCAATCGGCTGCGAGCAGCGGCCACATCGACGAGGAAGTCACTTCGGCTGCGGGTGGCGACCAAGCCGACGCAGAACCCACTCCGGCTCCGATGCCCACAGTAAGCCTCGTTCATCCTCGCCAATCAGCTCGATAAGCCTGTTATTCTTCTAACTATTGCTTTCTTTTTGTAGAACATAGCCGATCTCTTGGGCTTTGACCTGTCAGAGTTTGAAGACCCTGACGAAGGAGGCGAGAAGGCGCTGGTGCCGCTCAATGCAGACCTCAAAACGGCTCTAGCCGATATTGGCAATCAGCTAGAGAGCTCTCTAGACGTGCTGGTAGCCGACTGCGGCCCAATCTGCGCTCGGTTCAAGGAAATCCAGAGCTAGCTGCCAGACGCAGTGGTCGACGCGATCGTCCCAGCCACCTTCCTAGAGGCACACCAAGTGAAGTATGAGCGAGCCCAGCAACGCCTTGCCGATCGTCGAGAGAACCAGTCACTGGTGGCCGCAATCAAATCAAGCCAGGAAGATATCAAGGCCAAGAAAGCCGATTTCAACGCCTTGAAGACGGAGCCGGCCGCCAGACTTGAACAGCTTCAGACGTGAAGGGATCAAATAATAGCCGAGTTCGTCCAAATCACTACGGAGAACCAAATGCAAGAAGAATATATGGCTGTCCTGCCTAAAGAGATCAAAGATAAGCGATCAAGCATCAAGGCGGCTGTCGATGTCGGTGATCGACACGCGGGAATTCGAGGGACCCTCTTTTTGGTTCGGCACAGGGGAGCGGTGAATCAGGGTTCAAACTCACGGTGAAGTAGAGTGAAGGTGGAGAGCTGGAGGAAAGTCGCAATCACAAGAGACACATAGCAATTTATACAGGTTCAGGCCGTCCAGGGGACATAATACCCTACTCCTGTTCTTGTAATATGTGAAAGATGAACTACAAGGATTGGTTGTTCTTCCCTGAGGAAGCTGGAGCTGATGACTGAGGTGGAGTGCTTGAAGCCCAAGGCTGAAGACCCCAAACAGGCAGGACCTCAGAGCTAATTTCCAGAACAGTCTTTTGGAAACATCTGTTTGTTCGGAACCTGTTCTATGATGGACTTGGGCCTCCCTTTATAGTGCAAGGGGACACCATAGTAGTCCTGGTTTTCTCTACTCCCCTCTATGTGATGGAGCGGTTCTTGCCCTGTCTTGTCGGGGAAGCTACCCCTATTCTTGTTCCTGTTGCCGCGTCACGGGAATTGGTGGAGAAAAGGGGCGTCGTGGCCGTCATGTTGCTGACGTGAGGATGGGCCAACCTACCTACTCCAGTGGGGCCTACCGGTCAGTTGCCCTTCACCTGGAGAGGCGTCGACGCGATACCCCGAGCGCTCATGTTCTCACTCCCACGTGGCCGCCCAACACATTTAATGCGACTGGACGGCGCGTGGAAGGAGGCATGTGTGGAGTGACCGTGCAGTCATGCCACGGTCACCGTCAAAGACTTTATATCCCCTCTTCCTCGCGACAGGCAAAAAGGGGTGATGATGAGCGGATGACAGACGCTCCTCACATCGCAGTAAATGGGATGGGGCAGGCGTCTGGCCTCTCTCTAAGCATTAAATATGGTGGTTGGCAGCTGGTGGTTGAACTCGCCCTCTCTCGGAGCGGTGCGGGGTGAAGGACAAGGGGTCCGGGTGATCCCGGACCCTGCCGTCTGAGAGCGGCGGCCTCCGGGCAGCCCCCGAGCCAAGCCCCTTTGGGGTGGCCACGTGGCCGCCCGTGGCCTAGACCTGCTTGAGCCATCTAGGACATATCTTTGGCGCGCCCTGGTGAGCAAAAGGCGTCTTCCTTCTTCAGATATCGCATCCTCGACATACCCCCGGGCCCATATCATCGACAGTAGCCCCCGGTGTTGACTAGGACCGAAGTCGGGTTCGGGCGCGGTTAACGCCATATTCTTGTGTGTGTGGGCCTGGGTACTGGATGCGCCACGGCGCAGCAAGGAATAGGTGCGTTGTGCGACACCGCGCTTGATTTAAGCCTTTCCGGATAGGGGCACGTTATTTGGGCCGCGCACATGGGGGCCCATCAAGCGCCTAGCTCTCTCCATCCCATGTAGTGCGCTGGCGGCGAAACCCCAGGCGGCGCGAAACCCCAGCAGTGCGGGAGCCAAGCGGATCACGAAAAACAAAGGGGCACGGAGCCAAGGAGGCGCGTCGCGTGGTAGTGGGGCGAAATTAATGCCGTAGAATTCGAGGGGGCCGTGGTTGCCTATAAAAACAGATCCGCGAGAGGAGGAATCAGTTTCTACACTTCCCACAGCCATCGCCTCTCATTCTCCCAGCGCCCTTGCTCTTTTTGCCTCCTTTCTCTCTCCTACCGGCTTTCTTTTTTGCACTTCAGCGCCTGCCTTGGAGATGGCTCGTGACTCGCCTTTGGAGCCGGGGAGCGTGCTCTCGAAGTCCCTGGTTCGCCCTTCGGAGGCTCGAAGCCTCTTCAACAAGTACTTGCCGCGCGGCACACGCAGCGGCGACGACGTTCCGGAGGAGCGGCCCCCCACGAAGATGGTGTTCTTCACCTCTTTCGCCATGGTCAGGCTGGTGCCGCCCTTCTCTCGATTCTTCCTCGACGTGCTAGAGTTCTACGACCTCCAGCTGCACCACATCACCCCCAACGCCGTCTTCTACCTCGCCATCTTCGCCTACACCTGCGAGATGTTCGTGGGGGTGATGCCCTCACTGCATTTTTTCCAGCAATTCTTCCGCGTGTGCCGGGCGGGCTCCCCCGGCGCGGTCGGGTATGTGGCGATCCAGTCGTGCAACGATAGGACCGTCGGCACCCCCTTCATCGACATCCACCCCCGCTCCCGGTGGGAGGCGGAGGAGCCTTACGGATCTACACCGGTTTGGGCAACCACCCCGCCTTTCCCTTCCAGACGGGAATCTCGGTGAATCGGAGGAACTAGGGGCGCGGCCACGGCCGGGAGAGAGCTGGACGAGTCTTGGAGCGGATCGGTTACCTCGGAGGGGCTGTCCAGCCACGCCGTCTTCGGGACTTCCGGACACGGCGCATCTCGCCACTGCAGGAGAGGCCGCGCCCCGCCCACATGTACACGGGCTTCAACGATGACATGCATGAAGGGTTACGCGGAAGCTACGCTAGCCGAAAACAAAAATTTCTACCGCGCAAACCAGGAACACTTGCAAGTAAGGGCCGATAGATCGTTACCGATTAAAGTAGAGTGCGGCGGAATAGCCAATCGGGGCAATCCGATCCGGAACAGTGTAGCCTATTCCGGAGACAGCCGGTCGCCAATCAGCCGATTCGAGTCGTCGGCCGCGTTCTCACGCCTCGCTCGATGCGCCAGACCGCGGCCGTCAAGAGCGCGCAACGTAGCGGCGCCTCTACCGGTATCCACACGTCCGGGGACAGAACGCCGTACACCCGTGTGCTAGCACGCGATGCAAGGCTAGGGTTTGGCTCGAAAGTGGGGAGGGTTTCCGTGGAGATTGATCTCGGCGACTTCTGTTGCACGTGATGCAATTGACGTCTCACAGCTCTCCACCCCTCCCTCCTTTATATAGAGTTGGCCGGCGGGACTAGTGGCCGATTAGGACTCTATTTTGAATCGGATCTCATCCGTATCTCATAGAGTTGGCCGCCCCACACGTCGTAAGCCCATAGGACTCTATCCGATCGGATCCCTATCCGATCGAGCCGTATCGAGTCCAACTCGAATATCTATTCTATCCCCTTAAGCGTGCGACCACAGCAGGTTCGGGTATACTCGGTTTCGGCTATAGTCTAACTTAGCCGATCGTCGGCTCGAGTCCAACTCGGCCGACTGTCAATAGCGGCGTCTAGCGGCACATATTGACACCATAGTATACAAGAATATAATATCGGCTACGAACCTGTAATGTGTACACAAATCCCTTTGCCTCACGATACCGGTTAAGCTATAGGCAAGATGTGTGCCATCCCTTCAATAGCTTAACCATTCACTCGAACCGTATTGGATTATCATGCATTGATTGACTCCTCAATCAACTTAGCATGGCCATGCATTTCCATAATCCATTACCTCGAGGGCCCAGAGATATCTCTCCAAAGGAGGGCAAATTCCATCTTGATCACTCACATCCCACTCCATGTTTCATAGCAAACCCGAAAACTACCTTTATAACTTTCCGATTACGGAATAGCGTTTGGTAGTCCCAAAGTAGGCTACTACACATGTTGGAATCCATGGTGATCTCGGGTCTAAGGACTTTGTACCAACACTACACGAGACCAACTAATGGCACATTAATTCTGTAGTGTCTCATGGTGGGTCTATCCAACAATGTGTTCTCTAACACATATGTCCATGTTTATTGATTTGGTATCTCCATACCCATGATCTACGAGACATGATCATCAATCAATAAACATGCCGATCTTAGAATCATATTTGTTCCAACAATATGACATATGATCGAGGATCGTTTAGAAATAGATTCATACATATCGAGTCTCATAAATAAGTCACGTACTTATTGATCAATACAAGATGTCTATTTCATGGAACGAATAACACTTTATTCATTTATACATAAACATTGACGTGATATCCAACATCTCCATGTTGCCTCTAGTGCATATCACTAACAATCTCCCACTTGCACTAGAGTCAATCATGTAAGTATCTAATACCCATTGCTCTTGTGTGCGCCTCATGCTTGGTGAGGAGAGGTTTTGTCGGCGGATCGACTATGTTGAGATCCGTGTGCACTTGCATATCTTGACATCACCTCTGTCCACAATCTCGCGGATGAGATGATATCGCCGAAGTATGTGTTTGGACATCGATGTGACCTCGGCTCCTTGGCTTGCGCAATGGCTCCACTATTGTCACAATAGAGAGACATTGGACCGGTCGTACTAGTCATCACACCAAGCTCGAAACGAATTTCTTGATCCAAACGGCCTCCTTTGCGGCTTCCGAAGCGCAATGTACTCGGCCTCCGTTGTAGAATCAGCAACGGTATCACGCTTGGAACTCTTCCAGTGTGCGCCTCCGTTCGGCGAACACGAACCCAGATTGCGATCTATAATCATCCTTGTCCGTTTGGAAGCTAGCATCGGTGTAACCACTTACAACGAGCTCTTCTTCACCTCCATAGACTAGGAACATATCCTTAGTTCTTCTCAAGTACTTAAGGATATTCTTTCTGGCGATCCGGTGACCTTCACACGGATCGGCGAGTATCTGCTCGTAGCACTCAAAGCGTACGAGACATGCAGGCGTGTACAAAGCATGGCATACATGATGGATCCAATTGCCGAAGCATATGGAACCATACCCATCTTATTCCGCTCATCATGTGTCGAGGACAGCGATTCTTGCTAAGATTGATGCCATGTGACATAGGCAAGAAACCTTTCTTGGAATCATGCATGTTGAACCTTTTCAACACCTTGTCAATGTATGTACTTTGGCTTAATCCAATTAGCCTCTTGGATCTATCTCTATAGATCCGAATGCTAATATATATCTTGCCTCCCTAAGTCTTTCATGGAAAAACTATTTTTCAATGAAGACTTGCGGATTCAAGCATAGGGATATCATTTCCAATCGGTAATATGTCATCCACATATAAGATTAGAAATACAATTGCGCTCCCACTGACCTTTTTGTAAACACAGGCCTCTTCTTCATTTTTGATGAAACCAAACCCTTTGATTACTTCATCAAAACGAATATTCCAACTCCGAGATGCTTGCTTCAATCCATAAATGGATTTACGTAGCTTGCATATCTTTCAGCGATTCGGATCGACAAACCACCGAGGTTGTATCATGTATACATCCTCGCTTAGGTTTCCATTCGGAAAGCCGTTTTGACATCCATCGCCATATCTCATAATCGAAATATGCAGCAATCGCTAGCATAATCCGAATAGATTTAAGCATTGCGACGGGCGAGAAGGTTTCATCATAATCAACTCCTTGAATCTGTTTAAAACCTTTCGCCACCAATCGCGCCTTATAGATGTGAACATTTCCATCCATATCGGCCTTTTCTTAAAAACCCATTTACACTCAATGGTTTTGACACCATCGGAGTGGATCAACCAAGTTCCAAACTTGATTGTCGTACATGGATTCTATTTCGGATTTCATGGCTCCAAGCCACTTGTTGGAATCGGGTCCCACCATCGCTTCCTCATAGGTCTTAGGTTCATTGTTGTCCAACAACAATATATCACGTTGTTTCACTTTGTGTACTGTCGGGTGCACGACGTGATCTTTCGGACCTCCGTGGGGTGGTGTATCTACAACGGTGGCGCAACACTTTGCACCTCTGTTGTGGTTACGTGGTCGCTTGAAACATTTTCGGTGTTTCTTGAACTTCTTCAAGATGCACCCTGCTCCCATTAACCCTTCTTGAAAGAAACTCTTTCTCTAAGAAGACACCGTGTCGGGCGACAAACACTTTGCCTTGTTCCCGATTATAAAAGTAATATCCCTTAGTTTCCTTAGGATATCCCACAAAGAAGCACTTGTCGATTTGGGTGTGAGCTTGTCGGATGTAAACGTTTTACATAAGCTTCGCATCCCCATATTTTGAGAAAAGACAAACTAGGGGTTGCCCTGTCCATATCTCATATGGTGTCTTTTCAACCGACTTAGATGGAACTCTATTTAGTGTGAGCGCAGTTGTTTCAAGAGCATATCCCCGAAAGATAACGGAAGATCACTTTGGCTCATCATCGACCGCACCATGTCCAACAAGGTGCGATTTCTCCGTTCGGACACTCCGTTCCATTGTGGAGTTCTGGCGGAGTTAAGCGTGGAACAATTCCACAATCTTTCGATGATTACCAAACTCTTGGCTCAAGTATTCCCCTCCACGATCGATCGTAGAAACTTGATTGTTTTCCCTAAATGATTCGTACTTCATTCTGGAATTCTTTGAACTTTTCAAAGGATTCGACTTATGCCTCATCAAGTAGATATAACCATATCTACTAAAGTCATCAGTAAAGGTAATGAAGTACGATAACCACCTCGGCCGTCGAGCTCATTGGTCCACATACATCGGTATGTACGAGTGCCAACAAGTCACTTGCTCTTTCACTGTGTCCGTGAAAGGTGCCTTTGTCATCTTACCAAGTAAACAAGACTCACATGTCTCAAATGATTCAAAATCAAAAGAGTGAAGCAATCCATCCTTATGGAGCTTCTCCATGCGTTTCTTATTTATATGGCCTAAGCGACAATGCCGGATAAACGTGGGGTTTATATCATTAGAGAGTTGTCTTTACGTATTAATGTTATAGATGGGAGACGCTTCAAGATTCAAAACGTATAATCCATTCACCAATGGAGCATGAAAATAGAACATATCTCGAGATATATTGAACAACCATTGTTCATTGATCTAAAATCATATCCTTCCGCTTGCAAACATGAAGCGGAAATAACGTTTTGACATAGTGTTGGAACACAATAACAATTATTCAATTCCAAAACTAATCCGAAGGTAGATGAAGTGGTACGTGCTGCGACGCAAGCGTAGCAACGCTTGCTCCATTGCCGACGCGCAGGTTCACCTCGCCCCTTCTCAATCCTCTACTTCTTCTCATTCCCGCAACGATTTGCAAATATGAGCTACGATCCGGTATCAAATACCCAAGAGTCGGTAGGTGAAGTAGCAAGATTAATGTCTATAACATTAATACCGAAGCGAAGTCGTACTTTGCTTCTTCTTGAGATCCTCCATGTACTTCTTGCAGTTCCTTTTCCGTGGCTGTCTCCTTGCGGTAGAAGCAAACGGCATCGATGCCGCCGACCCCTTCTTGCCCTTCTTTGCATTAGAGGCACTCGCGATCTCATCGGGAGTTAACTTTCTCTTGGTGCAAAGTTTCTTGACAGTGGTTTGCGCTTAGCCTTACGCATCATCATCACATGATGACCGTTTTTCTGGATACTCTCCTCACTGTCTTTAGCATCCCATGCAATTCAGCCAAGGTCCTATCCATATTGTTCATGTGATAATTTAATATGAATGGCTCGAAGCTCGGAGGGAGCGGCGGAGAATCACATCGTAGCCAACTCTTGGCTAAGGGGAAAACCCAGTTTTCCGGACTCTCAATGTAGCCAATCATCTTTATCACATGCGGATGACGGGATTCCCCTCGGCAAACTGCACGCAAACAAGGACTTTGAGGTGTTGAACCTCTCGGCCCGAGCTTGGTTCTCAAACATGCCACGCAGTCCCCGAATAATAGTGTGAGCATCGCTGCTCTCATATTGCTTCGAAGCTCGGGGACATTGTAGCAAGCATGAGACAACTTATATCTAGGGCATCATTAGTGTGCTTCTCATAAGCCCTCCGTGCGGTTGCGTGGCATTAGTTGGCAAATCCTCGGGATAGGGTACTTCAAGAACGTACTCCTTACGCTCTTGCTTGAGAACAATTCTCAAGTTGCGATACCAATCCATAAAGTTTGTTCCATTTAATTTTTCCTTTTCGAGAATAGATCGCAAATTAAAGGTCTGGGTGTAGTATTAGCCGCCATTTATTCTACAACGAAAAAGCAAAGTTTAGCACAATGTTTATGCTATGTCTATTGTTAAACAATTTAACATTAGACTCCCATTACGTATTTTCCACCTTCCCTCTAGGTTACGTATTGGGTCAAGATCCACATGTTAATTAATTTTCTAGTGAGCTTTGGCATCACTGCTAGAAAATTAGTAACATCGGTAAGCAACACCTTGCTAATCACATCTCTATGTGACTCTTGTTGTTGGTGTGGCATCTCCATGCCCCGGCGCCAACCTATGCCCCAAGGCCCAAAACTGTTTTGATAGCCTTGTTAAGTAAACCAAATGCTCCTGCATGTATATGTCGACATATACCCCCTCGTGTTATGATAGAGAATGACACTCGCTTTGTGAGACCCACCATTGACGAGCATAACGTTGACGGGTGCAACATTTGGAAGGGCATCATTACTACTTAATTTTGAGAGGGATGCTATCCTATCAAACAAACATATCACATATGAAATCAAGAAGAATAGCATATAATGAAATAGTATGGCCCCCTTCACATGGTGATCTCCATCTCCATGTCGGCGCCGAGGATCTCCATCTTCGGCACCATATTCCAAGTGTCGAATGCTTGATATCTTCAAACTAAGCTACTACTATAGAAGCTCTAATTGAAGATTACATCGACTCGCAGGTCGTGAAAGAATATTACAAGCATTGCACGTATGAAAGAATATTACGGGGATTGCACATATGAAAGAATATTACATGCATCACATGCATCTCATACATCTCATACATACAATAGGGCCATACCATCTCAAAGCATTTCTCTGCAAAAACAAGTTAGGCGTAGAAACGTTTTCTACCTATCGCGAGCTACGGCATCGAGACGACCTATAAGGGGTACGCACACGGCGCCGGAACACCACACGAAATTCATAGATCCAATCTATGAAATCGCTTATGGAAACCATATCGGCATAATCGTATTATGCCGTCCCGATACACTATCAAGGGAGATGGTTTGCGTAGGCGCGAGGCAGCAACAAAGTCGGACTACGAGATAGCTTCGGTATAATCACATTATACCGTTCGATACACTATCAAGGAACGCTATCTCGAACCCAACTCAAACCGAGTTATTTGGAAATTGCTTCGACGTAATCACATTACACCGTTCCGATACACTATCAAGGAACGCAATTACCATTAACTCTCCTCAACGAGATCCCGTTAAACCGATTGATCTAATCAACCCGTGCGCAAAACTTGTTCCGATCCAATCTAAAACCCGAACTAAGCAAGATTAGCTCGATACCACTGAAGGGTTACGCGGAAGCTACGCTAGCCGAAAACAAAAATTTCTACCGCGCAAACCAGGAACACTTGCAAGTAAGGGCCGATAGATCGTTACCGATTAAAGTAGAGTGCGCGGAATAGCCAATCGGGGCAATCTGATCCGAACAGTGTAGCCTATTCCCGGAGAGCCACGTTCGCCAATCAGCCGATTCGAGTCGTCGGCCGCGTTCTCACGCCTCGCTCGATGCGCCCGACCGCAGCCGATCAAGAGCGCGCAACGTAGCAGCGCCTCTACCGGTATCCACACGTCCGGGGGACGAACGCCGTACACCCGTGTGCTAGCACGCGATGCAAGGCTAGGGTTTGGCTCGAAAGTGGGGAGGGTTTCCGTGGAGATTGATCTCGGCGACTTACGTTGCACGTGATGCAATTGACGTCTCACGGCTCTCCACCCTCCCTCCTTTATATAGAGTTGGCGCGGGACTAGTGGCCGATTAGGACTCTATTTTGAATCGGATCTCATCCGTATCTCATAGAGTTGGCCGCCCCACACGTCGTAAGCCCATAGGACTCTATCCGATCGGATCCCTATCCGATCGAGCCGTATCCGAGTCCAACTCGAATATCTATTCTATCCCCTTAAGCGTGCGACCCTGAGGTTCAGGTATACTCGGTTTCGGCTATAGTCTAACTTAGCCGATCGTCGGCTCGAGTCCAACTCAGCCGACCTGTCAATAGCGGCGCCTAGCAGCACATATTGACACCATAGTATACAAGAATATAATATCGGCTCGAACCTGTAATGTGTACACAAATCCCTTTGCCTCACGATACCGGTTAAGCTATAGGCAAGATGTGTGCCATCCCTTCAATAGCTTAACCATTCACTCGAACCGTATTGGATTATCCGTCCGTTGATTGACTCCTCAATCAACTTAGCATGGCCATGCATTTCCATAATCCATTACCTCGAGGGGCCCAGAGATATCTCTCCAAAGGAGGGGCAAATTCCATCTTGATCACTCACATCCCACTCCATGTTTCATAGCAAACCCGAAAACTACCTTTATAACTATCCGATTACGGAATAGCGTTTGGTAGTCCCAAAGTAGGCTACTACACATGTTGGAATCCATGGTGATCTCGGGTCTAAGGACTTTGTACCAACACTACGTGAGACCAACTAATGGCACATTAATTCTGTAGTGTCTCATGATGGGTCTATCCAACAATGTGTTCTCTAACACATATGTCCATGTTTATTGATTTGGTATCTCCATACCCATGATCTACGAGACATGATCATCAATCAATAAACATGCCGATCTTAGAATCATATTTGTTCCAACAATATGACATATGATCGAGGATCGTTTAGAAATAGATTCATACATATCGAGTCTCATAAATAAGTCACGTACTTATTGATCAATACAAGATGTCTATTTCATGGAACTGAATAACACTTTATTCATTTATACATAAACATTGACGTGATATCCAACATCTCCATGTTGCCTCTAGTGCATATCACTAACATGCACACCCATGTCGGCGCCATCTTCAACTAGGACGAGAACGACCTCGCGATCTTGGTCCGCCGTACCCTCGGCGTCACGCCGATGGACCTGACGCAGCTCCCGCCCGGGTTGTTGCCGCTGTGCGAGGATTCGGCGCGCCCGGAGATCCTGCATGCGCTGCAAATGGTGGGCGACGGCGTGGGCTCATCGTCAGTAGCGTCGAGCGTTACCCCAGGGGGTGGGGACGACGACTACGACGACGTCGACGACCAGGTGCCTATTGGGCGGCTGGGCCGCCGGGGTCCGGGCAGGAGCGGATTGGGGTTCCAGACCCGAAGGGGAAGAGGAAGAGGCCAGAGCACGACCCCGCACCTCCCCCATCACCACCACGCGACAGCGGCGCGGAGCGCACCGCTCCCCCCGTAGGTCTGGAGGCCCGCAGGTGACGGGCCTGGCCCCAGGGGCCACTCCATCAAGGGCCAGAACAGCCACAACGACGGCGACGACGATGGCGGAGGCCGGGAGCACACCCACGGCGAGTGCGCCGTCGGTGGAGGCCGGCCACGGCGCCCCAGCGGCGAAGGAGTTCGCGGGCCACAGCTCAGTGAGCCCCTCTGGCGGCCCTGCGAAGAAGAAGCGGGTCATCTCCCGGGTCTCCTAGAGCTTCAACGCCGCCTGCAGGTAACGCCTTGCAGATGCATACATATTCTGTGAGCCTTGTGCTTTACTTCGGGTTACCAATGTTTCGATCTTTTGTTGTGTTTATTTCTGTTCCCAGCGGCGAGCATCAGCATTTTTGCCCCAGGGTTATACCCAAGGGCGGTTCTGCTTCCGGCTCTGCGGGGAAGCGCGGGAGAGCCCCGGGGTGGCGGAGCCCATCGGGTGCAGGTCACCCTGCGAGTTTGGGCTCGGGTCCGATGCGGCTGAGGAGGGGGCCACCCGGATCTGGGGCGCCGATCACCCGCGAGGAGCAGGCTGGGGGCCCTCCGCCGGCGGTAGATTCGGGGCGGGCCGGCCCCGACGTAGAGGTGGAGGCGGCGGCGGGCAGCGGAGAGCAACCCCAGGGGTCCCCACTGTGGCAACAATCGCCGCCACCGCCAGCCATCGCCCGCGCCATGGCATTCAACGTCGTCGCCACGTTGGCCAACACTAGCACTGCCGACGCCGGCCCCCGCGATCCTCCGACGCCGCAAGCAGCCTCACCGGAGGGCGAGGAGACGCCGACGGGTGAAGCAGCAGTGGGTGGCTCCGGCCGTGGGGCACCTTCGCCTTCCCGTCCTGCGCAGGTGGTCAACCTCGGCATGAGCTCTGACTCTGAATCTGGGGGCGCTCGGTCCGGGTTCGTGGTCGCCTTGGACACCGAGCCCCTTGTCCGATCGCAGGAGCGGGCGAGGATGATCGTGTCCCGGGCGCTGGAGGAGGCCAACGCGGTCTCCCTGGAGGGGCTTCGGGCCTAAGTTCAGGCCTTGGCTGCCAAGGAGGTCGCAGTGGCGCGGCGGGAGGCCGAGGTCGACGAAGGCCGCCGTGAGCTGGTAGCCACGGCGAGGGTGGAGGGCCTCGTCCGAAAGCGGGAGCTGGCGAATATCGAGCGGCGCCGGGGCGAGCTCAACCAGGCGTTCGAGGACACCGTTGTTGAGCGGCACACCACCAACTTCCACGAGCAGGTCGCTGCCGCTGCAGAGGAGAGGGTCCGCACCACCGCTGGGGGGTTCATCCGCAACCTCGACGAGCGCCCGGGAGCTCAGCGGCGCGAGCGAGTCTGCGCGACGCCAGAGGCCACCCCCGCCGGCGCGAGAAGATGGCCTGTCGGAGCGCGAGAAGGCTCTGGAGGCGGCGTGGCGGGCGGTCGAGGACCGGGAGGCCGCCGTGGCCAAGGCCGAGGAGGACTCCGCCGCGCGGGAGGAGAACGCGGTTGCCCAGGAGAAGGCTATCGCCGAGCGTGAGGCCGCGGTGGAGGGCGCGAGGTGGCCGTGCTTCAAGCCCAGGAGGAGGTCTCCCGGTTCCTGAAGGCCATTTGGGCGCGCGAGCAGCAGCTTGCAGCCACCTCGAGCCGCCGGCAGGACGAGCTGGAGCGGTGGGAGCAGGACCTCGCCGCCTGGGAGCAGGCGGTTGGCGGTGCGGAGGCGCGGGTGCGGGAGCCCCAGCCAGCCCCTCGCTCTAGCGACGCGGTGCCAGATTTGGAGGAGGCGCGCCGTCGGATCGTGGAGCTGGAGCATGCCCTGGGCTTAGGGCTCCGGACCATGACCTCGTCCGTCAAGTGCCTTCGGGAGGCGGCCCGTGATGTGGGGGTCATTCGCCCCCGCGCCGCCGTCCCTACCTTGGGGGGTTGGCCACGCAAATAGATGAGCTGGCCAAGGGGATCAAGAGGATGCCGGAGGAGGTCGACGAGGTGGCGAAGGAGTCGTCATACGACTTGTCCCGCCAGGTCGCGACGCTCATCCTGGCAAGCTACCAAGCCCGTGACCCCTGCTTCAACCCCTACATCCCCACCGAGGACTTCCCCGAGGGCACCGAGGAGGTCGCTCGGCGCCGCGTCAAGGATGTCGTCGACTCCATTATGATCAGCTTTGATGGCACTCCGGCGGCGTTCCAGCTCGCCTACCGCGAGGACCCCCTGGACGAGGACGACATGGAGGACGCCCCCAGCGACCCGCCGGCCGCCTAGGACTCCCCCGCCTTTTGCTTCCATCTGTACTTGTAAAAATCATTGTGATATTGTTTATAATATTACTGCACTTGCCTTTGATTATGCAGACGATGAACCATAATGATTCATATATACATATGTATGTATATTGGGAGCCCCCCGCCAACTTGGCGTACACGTAGTGGCGGTTAGTTGGCCCAAACCCCTGCCTGTTTGCTTCCCTGCAACGGTAGATCAATCCTTAGTTAGCTTAGCCATTGTAGGTATATGGGCAGTATGGTTTCCTGCCTTGATTCATCCCATGTAATTGGGAGCTGGTCCTGGTTTAGGTAGCGTGCATCGGCCGGCAGCTGGTGCCTTTCTCGGGGCTCCGGGTAGAAGCGAGGGCATAAAGGGCCAGCGAGGGTAGCAGCAACGGGGGGTTCGGGATAGGCGTGACAATACACACCCGAGGCCCCAGGCGTTGACTGCCCGGGTCACTTGTATGCAACGTCGCTCTACCCTCGACACCCTTAGGGCTCTCAGGCTAGGGCGCGCATGGGTAGAAGCGAGGGCATAAGGGGCCAGCGGGGGCAGCAGCAACGGGGGGTTCGGGACAGGCGTGACAATACGCACCCGAGCCCCCAGGCGTTGACTACCCCTAGGCGTGAAAATATGCAGCGTCGCTCTACCCGGTGGGCATGGCCAGAAGACCACTGAAAACCAGCATCCGCAGTACATGTTCCGGCACATGGGGGGAACATACTGCAAGCAGATATTTGTAAGGAAAAAGCAAAAAGAGTATAAATATGCAAACTCATTGTTCATGCCACTGGAGGCAGTGAATGAACTTCCATATTTGTTTCAGCACACCGTGTGGCTTATGGGTAGAACCTGCGCAGGTGGGAAATGTTCCACGGGTTCGGCAGTGGGGTGCCGTCCTCTGTGGCTAGGCGGACTGTTCCTGGACGCGGGGTGTCAATAAATTTGTATGGCCCTTCCCACATCGGAGATAGCTTGCTCAGCCCCGCACGTGTTTGCACATGCCGCAGAACGAGATCATTGATTTGCAGCGCTCGGGGGCTGACTTTGTGTTGATGATAGCGGCGGAGGCTTTGCTGATAACGGGCCGTGCGAAGAGCTGCACGGCGCCATCTTTCTTCTAGGTAGTCCAGGTCGTCACGACGTAGCTGTTCTTGATCCGCTTCGGCGTACATTGTTGCTCGGGGCAATCCCAGGGTGAGCTCGGAAGGCAAGACCGCCTCAGCTCCATACACCAAGAAGAATGGTGTTTCCCCAGTGGCACGGCTTGGCGTGGTCTGGTTGGCCCAAAGGACCGCCGGCAGCTCGTCAATCCATGAGTCCCCATGCTTCTTGAGGACGTTGTAGGTCTTCGTCTTGAGGCCTTTCAATATTTCTGTGTTTGCATGCTTGGCCTGACCATTGCTTTGGGGGTGGGCGGGCGAGGCGAAGCAGAGCTTGATGCCAATGTCGTCGTAATACTCGCCAAACAGCTCACTCGTGAATTGGGTGCTGCCAGCTATCGGTGATGAGCCTGTTGGGGACCCCGAACCTTGCCGTGATGCCTCTTATGAACCGCATAGCCGAATGCTTGTCGATGACGCTGACTGGATAGGCCTCGGGCCACTTGGTGAATTTGTCGATGGCGACATATAGAAATTTGCAGCCGCCCCGTGCCTGCTTGAATGGGCCCAGGATGTCCAGCCCCCAGACCACGAACGGCCACGAGAGCGGGATGGTTTGAAGGGCCTGGGCTGGCAGGTGCGTCTGCTTGGCGTGGAATTGGCATGCCCGGCACCGCCGCACGAGGTCTGCTGCATCCTCCAGCGCGGTGGGCCAGTAAAAACCTTGGCGGAATGCCTTTCCTACCAAGGTTCAGGAGGCTGAGTGTGCTCCACATTCTCCCTCGTGGATCTCGGCCAGGAGCTCGAGACCCTGTTCCCGAGCGATGCATTTCATGAGCACTCCATTGGCGCCGCGTCGGTAGAGTGTCCCTTCCACCAACACGTACCTTTTGGAGGTGCAGGCAATGCGTTCGCTTTTCTCGCGTTGCTCGGGCAATGACGCGTCTTGCAGATACGCCTGGATTTCCGAAATCCAGGCAACCTAGCGCGTGATGTCGGTCCCGGCAGGACCAGGCTGTGGCTGATCTACCGGGTCCGGGACGTCAGGAACGGCCGATTCCTGCCCTTGGGGCAGCTTGGGGCACTCCGACGGCTCTGTGAGTCTTTCTTCAAATGCGCCTGGCGAGGCTGGGGCTCGCGCGGACGCGATCCTGGATAGCTCGTCCGCCAGGGTATTGTCTCTTCTGGGAATATGGCACAGCTCGAGGCCATCGAAATGGCGCTCTATACGCCGTACTTCCCTGACATATGCTTCCGTCTGGGGGTCGGTGCATTGGTACTCCTTGGAAACTTGATTCACGACTAGCTGAGAGTCGCCGAGGACCAGCAGACGACGGATGCCCATGCCTGTCACCGCTCGCAACCCCGCTAGGAATCCTTCGTACTCGTCCATGTTGTTGGTTGCTCGGAAGTCAAGCCGAACAATGTACTGGAGTACGTCGCCTGTCGGGGAGGTTAACGCAACTCCTGCCCCGGCCCCCTGTAAGGTGAGTGAACCATCAAAGTTCATCACCCAATGCATGGTCCATTGGCCGCGATCCTCCACACTCTCGGGCTCACCCGGGGGTTGATCGTTATCGGCCATTGGCGTCCATTCTGCCATGAAATCGGCCAAGGCTTGGCTTTTGATTGCGTGGCGGGCTTCGAAACGCTGGTCGAACTCTGACAATTTGATAGCCCACTTGACTACCCGTCCCGTGCCCTCTCGGTTATGCAAGATTTGCCCGAGAGGGTAGGACGTGACTACCGTTACCCGATGCGCATGGAAGTAGTGGCGCAGCTTCCTGGAAGCCACAAGCACGGCGTAGAGCATTTTTTGGGCCTGCGGGTAATGTGTCTTTGCGTCCCGTAGCGCCTCACTGACAAAGTAGACCGGCCGCTGCACCTTGGTGCAGGCCTTAGCTACTTTACCAGGGCAACAGGTTCGGGTGCACCGGGGCGGGTTACCTTAGTGTCCGGGGCTACCGGGCCATCGCCTTCCCTAGGGCCCTCAAGGCCGCTCTGGGTGGAAGGGGCCTCGGGAGCCCCCGGACTAGGGGGCTGGGTGGCTCCGTGAAGCTAGGGGGGCCAAAGGCCGCCTCCGGCTTCGGGTGCTTCCTCAACCAACACCGTTCCAAGGTCCCCCGCCTCCGGGCGTGGTGGGGCTGGGGGCGTCTGAGAGTGGCTCGTCATCGCGCTCCACAACCAACGCCGCACTGATCACTTGGGGAGTTGCCGCCAAATATAAAAGTAGGGGTTCTCCTTCTTGAGGTGCTACCAATATGGGCGGTGAGGAGAGATAACGCTTGAGCTCGCTCAAGGCTTTCTCTGCCTCGTTCGTCCAAGTGAAGGGGCCAGTTCGCTTTAGCAACTTAAATAGAGGGAGCGCCCGCTCTCCCAGCCTTGATATGAAACGGCTCAGGGAAGCTACACAACCAGTAACTTTCTGTACATCCCTGAGCTTCCTAAGGGGGCGCATCTCCTCTATCGCTCTTATTTTTGCGGGGTTGGCCTCGATGCCTCGGGCAGAGACCAAAAACCCCAACAGCTTGCCTGCCGATACCCCGAACATGCACTTTTCTGGATTCAGCTTCATGCGGGAGGACCGGAGGTTATTAAATGTCTCAGCCAGGTCTAGGAGCAAGGTTCTTTGGTCTCGGGACTTGACCACGAGGTCATCGACATACGCCTCAACATTACGCCCTATTTGGTCTTTCAATCGTGATGCGGACACCACGTTGGAAAGTACACATGGCATTCTTTAAACCAAAAGGCATAGACATGTAGCAAAAGGTACCCACAGGGGGTAATAAATGCGGTTTTCCCCTCATCCTCTTCAGCCGTGCAGAACTGATGATAACCAGAGTATGCATCTAGGAAACATAAAAGGTCGCACCCCACAGTGGAGTCGACTATCTGGTCTATTCGAGGTAGAGGATAAGGGTCTTTGGGACATGCCTTGTTGAGGTCGGTGTAGTCGATGCACATGCGCAGCTTGTGGTTGGCCTTCAAGACGACCACCGGGTTAGCCAACCACTCCGGATGCAGCACCTCCTGGATGAAGCCGGCCTCCTGGAGCCGTGCCACCTCTTCGCGGATGAACGCCTGTCGCTCCGGGGCCTGTCGCCTCACCTTTTGCCGGACCGGCCGTGCATCCAGCCGTACTGCAAGTCGGTGCTGGATCACCTCCCTGGGGACTCCGGGCATATCCGACGGCTTCCAAGCAAACACGTCGGCATTCGCTCGCAGGAAGGAGACGAGCGCGTCTTCCTATTTGGGGTCCAAGTTGCCGCCAATTTTGGCGGTCTTGGACGGGTCGTCGCCCAACTGGATGGACTTGATTACCACCTCGTCGGCCGAGGTGATATGCTGCTTGGGGGCCCGGGAACCCGAGGCCTCCCCTTCAGGGCCCTCGGGTTCAACGCGGTCGGCCGCCGCAATATCATCCACGCGTGCCTCCGCGCAATCTAGCACGGTTTTGACGTCGGCATGGATGGTGATGGGGCCTCCGGGGCCCGGCATCTTGAGCTGGCGGTAGGCATAATGAGTGGCCGCCATGAACTTCACCAACGCCGGCCTCCCGAGCACAGCGTTGTAGGGCAGATTGAGGTCCGCCACATTGAAGTCAATCCGCTCAGTGCGAAAATTGGTGGGGCTCCCAAACGTGACCGGCAGCGCATCTGCCCGAGGGGCCACACCTTCCCGGGCGTCACCCCAATGATGGGATAGGATGGCCCGAGGACCATCCCCGGGGTCTTGATCGCATCAAAGGCCTTCGGGGATAGTATATTGAGGGCCGCACCCCCGTCAATCAAGACTCGGACGACCTTGACGTTGCAAATGGTGGGGGAGGACACGAGGGCCATGTGGCCACTACGTGCGACGCTCCCAGGGTGATCTGTCTGGTCGAAGGTTATTGGCACCTCCGCCCAGCGCGACTTTCGGGCCGCCTCGTGGGACGGCACAGCCACGAGGAGCTCACGCGGCATAGACTTGAGGCTCCGGCGGGACACCTGGGCGCCTGCCCCTCCGTCGATGGTGGCGACGAGGTGCTTGGGGTCCTGGTAGCCGAGATCATCATCTTCGTCCCCGACGGGGGCCGCACTCTTGGCCTCCTCTCGTCGGTTATCTAATCGTTCCGCCGGGGCCTTACCCTTACGACGGGCTTCCTTCTCCTTCTCTCTCCTTTCCTGCTCATACTTCTGTACCCGCTCGGCCAAATTCTTGACCGAGCGGCACTCGGAGAGGTCGTGGTGGGAGGTTTGTGCACCATGCACCACTTGTTCCCGTCCTGGCCCTGGGGGCGAGGGTCCGGGGAGCGCCTGCGGTTGCCCACGGGCTTGCCCTTCTGCGAGGACTTCTCAGCACCGTCGGCGACGAGGACGTGGCCTTCCTCACCACCGCACGATGGCTTGCGCTTCCACCGCCGCTCGCGCCGTTCCTCTCGGGGTGCGGAGGGGGCAGTGTTGGTGGAGGCTAGGGCAGGATTCCTATGATTCCAAACCCGGGCCTCTTCCTTACGAGCCACCCGGTCAGCAAGCTCGAAGAGCTCGGTGGTGGTCCGGGGGGCCTTGGACTCGATCTTCTCTAACATAACGTCGTGGCATACACCACTCCGAAAGGCAAAGATAACTGCATGGTCAGCGATGGACGGTATAGTGTTGCGCACCTAGCAAAAACGCTAGATGTATTTGCGCAGGGACTCGTCCTCTCCTCGTCGGACCATGTGGAGGTCAGCCTCCACTCCCGGGCGCAGATACGTGCCCTGGAGTTAGAGGTGAACTGCCGGCACAAGTCGTCCCACGAAGTGACCGAGCCGGCAGGTTCATTAGCCAGGAACGGGCCTGGCCCTTGAGTGCCATGGGGAAGAAGTTGGCCATGACGAGCTCGTCACCTCTAGCAGCCTCGATGGCCGTGGTGTAAATCTGGAGGAACTCGGTGGGATTCACCGAGCCGTCATACTTCTCCGTGAGGGCCGGCCTAAACTTGTTAGGCCAGCGCACATTGCGGATGTTGGAGATGAAAGCCTGACAGCCGTTGCCGACTGGAGGGGGCGACGAGGGCTGGGGGGCCCCCTTGGGCGCCGCGGAATATCCTGCTCGCGGCTGGGCCACCATAGCCGCTCGCCGTCCCCTGAGGGGCTCTCCCTGTTGTGGGGCCGCTGCGGTCGCTCGTCGAGTGCTTGCGCCTCCTGACGAGGAACCGCAGTCTTGAGCTCGCTCCATGCGACGCTCGTCTGGTTGATCTGCAGCCGGGAGGCTCCCTTCTGCCCTCGCGGCAGCTGCTGCCCTTCGGCCTCGTCGTCGAGAGGACGAGCTGACCGCGGTGTGTGAACCACGTGGTTGGTGACAGGAGGAAGCGAGGTCAGCGGCCAACTGATGCTAGGCCGTGCCGACCAGCTTCGCCACGTCATCAAACCAACGCCTGGCGTTGGATCCCTCGCCCGGTGTGATCGGGGGGTGGCGCAAGAGCGCCTCCACCGCCTGAAGGGCGCCCTCAGGCGTGCCAAACTCCAGGCGACGATGGACGTCGCTCCGGCGTGGTTCGCCGGTACGTCCGCTCGGGCGTAGCCCGGATCCTGCAGGTGCGTTGGCGATCCTGTGGGATGCTTGGCCTCTTCCACCCATAGCCGCTGTCTCGGCGGGGGGCGGAGGAGGTGGCGTAGCTTTAGCCGCCACCGCTGCCATCGGAGGAGGTGAGGGGGACAAAGGTCCTCCCTCCCCCGAGCGGAGATGGCGGAAGTTGGGGCTGTGCCCGCCCGTGTCGACCTCCTCGGCCGCCTTGTTGGCCAAGTCACACTCGCGGGTAGCGAGTGAGCCTGACGCGGTCCGCAGGGCGTGGCCGTGGACCATGGCGAGGACGGGGAGAGGGGGTTTTGACAGGAGATGGGAGGAATATGGGAGTTTAAACCCAAATGCAGTGTGCTCCCCCTACCTGGCGCGTCAGCTGTCGATGTCGGTGATCGACACGCGGGAATCCGAGGGACCCCCTTTTTGGTTCGGCACAGGGGAGCGGTGAATCAGGGTACAAACTCGCGGTGAAGTAGAGTGAAGGTGGAGAGCTGGAGGAAAGTCGCAATCACAAGAGACACAGAGCAATTTATACAGGTTCGGGCCGTCCAGGGTACGTAATACCCTACTCCTGTTCTTGTAATATGTGGAAGATGAACTACAAGGATTGGTTGTTCTTCCCTGAGGAAGCTGGAGCTGATGACTGAGGTGGAGTGCTTGAAGCCCAAGGCTGAAGACCCCAAACAGGCAGGACCTCAGAGCTAATTTCCAGAACAGTCTTTTGGAAACCTCTATTTTTTCAGAACCTGTTCTATGATGGACTTGGGCCTCCCTTTATAGTTCAAGGGGACACCATAGTAGTGCTGGTTTTCTCTACTCCGCTCCACGTGATGGAGTGATTCTTGCCCTATCTTGTCGGGGAAGCTACCCCTATTCTTGTTCCTGTTGCCGCGTCACTGGAGTTGGTGGAGAAAACGGGCGTCGTGGCCGCCATGCCGCTGACGTGAGGATGGGCCAACCTACCTACTCCAGTGGGGCCTACCGGTCAGTTGCCCTTCACCTGGAGAGGCGTCGACGCGATACCCCCAGTGCTCATGTTCTCTCTCCCACGCGGCCGCCCAACGCATTTAATGCGACTGGACGGGGCGTGGAAGGAGGCATGCGTGGAGTGACCGTGCAGTCATGCCACGGTCACCGTCAAAGACTTTATATCCCCTCTTCCTCATGACGGGCAAAAAGGGGTGATGATGAGTGGCTGACAGACGCGCCTCACATCGTAGTAAATGCGACGGGGCAGGCGTCTGGCCTCTCTCTAAGCATTAAATGTGGTGGTTGGCAGCTGGCGGTTGAACTCGCCCTCTCTCGGAGCGGTGCGGGGTGAAGGACGGGGGGTCCGGGTGATCCCGGACCCTGCCGTCTGAGAGCGGCGGCCTCCGGGCAGCCCCCGAGCCAAGCCCCCTTTGGGGTGGCCACGTGGCCGCCCATGGCCCGGACCCGCTTGAGCCATCCATGACATATCTTTGGCGCGCCCTAGTGAGCAAAAGGCATCTTCCTTCTTCAGATATTGCATCCTCGACATACCCCCGGGCCCATATCATCGATAGCGGCCGTGTCTCATCTGAAGGATCTGACCAAGGCAGTGAGGCCGGTGATTGGGTCCGATGCCGACAATGCTAGGGCCATTGAAGAAGTGGATCAAATCAGGTGCAAGGCGTTGTCGGCCATAGCTGACTTCTTAAAGCAGTGAGCCGACTGTAATAGCTTAGGCGAGATTTAAACTTTTGTAATCAGCTTCAGCCTTTTGTAAGTAACTATCCCGTGATCGGCTTATACTCGCGTTCAACATCATGATTGCTGATTTTGAAACTTGAAAATCTTGTCCGATGTTATGATTCTGAAAAAAATTGACGTCCACCTTTCTGTGCCACCTTTCTGTAATCAGCTTAGGTTTTGTGTATGTATATGCCCCCCTAATTTTGTTGATGTCTTCGATGTTAACAAAATTATGAACTTATCAAAATCACGTATCGTTGTTGTCACGATCGGCCAACGCTAGCCGATTGCAGAAAACTAGGGAAAAACTTTGCGTAAAAATGACCTAAAGGCGATGCTCGCTCAATATAGAACATCCGCTAACACGAATCGGCTGATCGAATAGAGTCGAATCATGAGTTGATCCAAATGCTTGGGTAGTATTTTTTCAAGTATTTGCCATTTAGAGCCCTTCCAAATACCTCTCCATTCAAACCTTCTAACATGTAAGCTCCCTTAGAGACGCATTTGTAGATCTTGAAAGGCCCTTCCCAATTTGGTGACCACTTGCCAAATTTATTGTCTCTTGTTCCAATCGGCAGTATTAATTTCCATACGAGTTCACCCTCCTCAAAAGATTTAGGCATAACTTTCTTGTTGTAGTGGCGGGCTACTCGCTCCTTGTCCCTTGTTACTTTTTCCAAAGCCCTCATCCGTGATAAAACGAGGACTTCTGACTCATCCACCATCAAGTGATAGTAATCATCGGCAGCGAGTTGATCTTGTAGTTGAATCCGCCTTGAGCCGATGATGTTCTCCCAAGGCAGTACTGCTTCATGTTCATATACCAACTTGTATGGAGGGACTTGGATAGATCCGTGGCATGCCATCCGATATGCCCAAAGTGATTCAGCTAATCGGCTGTGTCATTGCTTTGGGTACTCAGAAATCTTCCTCTTAATCAGCTTGATCAGACTTTTGTTTTCAGCCTCCGCTTGCCCGTTGGCCTGTGCGTAGTATGGCGAAGAATTAAGTAATTTGATCCCCATTCCTTCGCAAACTGAACAAACTCATCTAATATGAAGATAGATCACTGGTCTGTTGTAATTGTTTGTGGAACGCCAAATCGGTAGATGATATGCTCTTTAACAAACTCGATTGTGTCCCTGGAATCAACTTTGTTCAAAGGAATTGCCTCCACCCATTTCGTAAAATAATCTCTCGCTACCAGAATGAATTTATGCCCTTTGCTTGAGGATGGATTGATCTTGTAAAATCAAAGTGTGTTTGATTCTTCTTTGGATGATGAACAATTGGTTCTTTGGGATTTATTGGTTTGTATGTTTTGATCCTTGGAGATTATTGACATTTTGGTTTTGAAAGAGTTGAATTTTCGGACGATGAACAGTGTTTAGTCGGCTGCCACAGCCGGTCTGACCGGGTGTGTTCTGTCGGTCTGACCGAAGGTGTCTTGGCGGTCAGACCGGGCAGTTGCCTGCGGTCAGACCGGTCGAGCCAGTCCGACAGGTTGCCGATTGCGTTTCGGTTTTGGTTTCGGTTTATTTCCTTATACATACATGGAAGTTTCGTGTTCCTATGCACGTGTCTAGTTGTTTATGCTAACAATGAGTCAAGTTTGGATAGCTTGTGCTCGGATATGGTATTCTTTATTTAATTGTGTGCAGGTATTCTTTACGCCTCGGGAAAGTGTTGTCGGTGATCAAGTCGGAGTCAACTTGGAGATAAGATGACGTCCGAGATGGGGATCATGCGGGATGCTGAAGGGTAGAGATTAGTGCACATGATTGGAAAGTTTCCATATGGCATACAATGGAGATATTGTTGCGTATGGAAAGCGGAATTTCGATTTTAGGAAGACCGAGATTGTTACGATTGATTTATGTATACTTTGTTTCTTGTACGGGAAGGTTTCCTAGTGGATTAGGGCTTCTTGTATGAGTAGGATTTGTGGCTCTTGGCTGCGGATCTTGGGTATAAATAGTGAGGGGAGGCGTGGCCTCTCGGTATCGCTTGGTATCGCTTCTATTGCTTGGAGTTCAAGTTTTTAGGGTTTCGAGTTAGAGTTTAGCTTGAGATTTTGTTAGGAGTGCTTTGCATGCACTTTGTAAACACAGAGAGTTTCAATAAAGATCAATTTTCTTGATAGTTCTTTGTGTCTACTTCTTCTTCGGTGTGGCGACGTAATTGTTGGTTCAATCGGATCTGCTAACCAGTCAGACCGCAGATACTACGGCGGTCAGACCGCGCCTTCTTCCCGGTTAGACCGCAAGTACATTGGCGGTTAGACCGACGGGCATCGGACTTTATCGGCGTCGGCTACATCGACAATCGGCTGAGGCGATCGGCTACGGGCGGTCAGACCGAAGGTCATCAGGCGGTCAGACCGGCTGAACAGCACGGTTAGACCGGTGTGACACCTGCGGTTAGACCGGCTTCAGAAAACAGAGGTAAAGTTTTATTTCCACTAAAACTTTGTTTTTGGGGTAATCAACCATTCACCCCCCTCTGGTTGGCTTTTCATTGGGCATTCGATCCTACAGATCTGGCCGATCATGTTGATGCCCCATCCTCTGTACGGCCAAGGCTTTATGATTGGGTTCATAGCCGATGCTAGTGCCCTTTGTATGGCGCCAAATTTCTGACAATCCTGGCAACCTTTATAATATCTGAAACAGTCCTCCAGCATTATCGGCCGGAAATACCTTGCTCTCCGAAGTAGCCACTTCATTTTATGAGCCGATTGGTGCGTGCCGCAAATCCCTTCATGAACTTCTCCGGTGGCCACTTTGGCTTGATCGGCTCCCAAACACTTGAGCATCACCCCATCAATCGTCTGATAGTAAAGATCTTCGTCAAGCAAGACATATCTTAACGTCTTGTATCGCAATTTCCTCGAGGCCGATTGAGAAGGATTCTATGGATATCTATAGACTTCAAACCTCCAATCATCGGCTATGATGGCAGCAACTTCCACTTCAATGTTTCTTGTCATCGGGCTGTAGCCCGATGCCCCTTGAGTTAAATCATTGGCTTCTGTATTTTGCTCCCTAGGGATATGTTTTAGAGTAACTAGCCGAAAACCATCCATCAATTCTCGGCATTGTTGATAGTAGACCATCAGCGCATCATTTTTGCATTCATACTCTCCTGACAACTGGCTGATGACCAACAGTGAATCTCCCATTATTTCGATGTGTGTCGGCTTCAACTTCTTTGAGCAGATGTAACCCTTTGAGCACGGCCTCGTACTCGGCTTGGTTGTTTGTAGCATGGGGGTTGATAGAAAAAGCAAATTCAAAGCTTGCCCCCCTAGGCGAAATAATGACCAATCCGATATCGTAACCGTTGGTGCACACCGAGCCATCAAATGTCAATGTCCAAGGCATAATTTCGATTGAGCCGATTGAGTCATCTCTATGTTCCACGATAAAATCGGCTATAGCTTGTCCTTTAACTGCCCTGGGTGCTTGATACCTTAGATCAAACTCTGTCAAGGCAAAAATCCATTTTGCAATTCGCCCTTTTAACACTGGAGCCGATAGCATGTATTTGACTACATCGGCTTTACATATTATTGTGCACTCATTGGATAGCAGATAATGCCTTAACTTCGTACACGAAAAATATAGACACAGACATAGCTTCTCCACGGGTAAATACCTTGTCTCTGCGTCCAACAGCCATCGACTGAGATAGAAGATAGCTTTTTCCTTGCCCTCAATCTCTTGGATTAGGACTGAGCCGATTGACTTGTCACCGGCTGACAGGTACAGCTTAAACGGTATCCCTTTTTGTGGAGACATTAAAACTGGGGGCGAGCTTAAGTAATTCTTGATGTTGTCCAAGGCCTTCTACTGCTCTGCCCCCCATGTGAATGCTTGATCGACTTTCAGCCGGAGCAGTGGTGTGAACGGCTCCATCTTCTCTGAAAGATTGGCTATGAACCACCTGATGAAGTTGATTTTACCAATCAATGATTGAAGTTGCTTCTTGTCCTTCGGAGGCTGTATCGTCTTGATAGCATTGATGCTCCTTGGTGTGACCTCAATTCCTCTTTCATGAACAAGGAACCCCAAAAACTGCCCGGTCGACACGCCGAATGCGCACTTCAACGGATTCATTTTCAGGCCATATTTTTGTGTACGCTCCAAAACCTGCTTCAGATCGGCTATGTGGTTCTCTACCTCCCTGGATTGGACAACAACATCGTCAATATAGATCTCCACCAGGGAGCCGATCATGTCGTGGAAGATATAATTCATGGCCCGTTGATATGTTGCCCCAGCATTTTTCAGCTCGAATGTCATAACAACCCATTCATATAAGCCGATTGCTCTAGGACATCGAAAAGTGGTTTTGTGAATATCTTCCTCGGCCATAAAGATTTGATTGTAAACCTGCATTGCCATCCATAAAACTGATGATCTTGTGGCCTGAAGCAGCATCCACGAGCAAATCGGCTATAGGCATCGGGTATTCATCTTTGGGGGTAGCCTTATTTAGGTCTCTGAAATCGATGTACACCCTAAGTTTACCATTCTTTTTCAATACTGGGACAATGTTTGAGACCCACTCGGCGTATCGGCAAGGCCGAATGAATCCAGCATCGTATAGCCGAGTTATTTCGGCTTTGATTGCATCATACATATCGGCTTTGAACCTCCTGGGAGGTTGTTTGAACGGCGGATAGCCTGCTTTGATTGGCAGTTGATGAACAATGATATATTGGCTAAGACTAGGCATCTCGAAGTACTCCCAAGCAAAACAATCTTTATATTCTTTTAACAAATTAATAAGTTGGGATCTACAATGAGAAGATAAATTTTTGCTAATATACGTCGGCATAGGCCTGTCTCCAGAGCCTATGTCTATTTCCTCTAGTTCGTCGGCCAACGTAAAACATTGCCCAAGCTTGCCATCATCTTCGCCTGCAGTGTCCATGCCGTAGACGCTTGAGCCCTCCACGATGTCTTGCTCAAAGCAGCAACTGCGGCTCGTCGTCTCCAATCGGCTGTATGGCAGAATCGGACACTTTTAAAAAACGGCTTGCCAAATTTTTCCGGACAAACAATCAATGCCATCGATTTCCCAGAGTGGCAAATCGGCATTGGTGACGCTTACTAACCTGTCGGCTGGTACAATCTCTATCTTGTCGCCGTCCCATTGAAGCAGACACTAGTGCATGGTGGAAGGGACACAACAGTTGGCATGTATCCAGTCCCTCCCGAGCAGCAGGCTGTAAGACCCCTTCCCGTCGATGACAAAAAAGGTTGTGGGCACGGTCTTGTTGCCGACGATCAGCTCGACATTTAACACGCCCTTGGTCTCTGATGGGTTGTCGCCGAAGTCCTTGAGTACCATGTTAGTCTTGATCAGGTCTTCGGCTCCTTTACCCAATTTTTTGAATGTTGCGTAGGGCATCTCCCCCATCCACTAGCATCTTCGACATCGGCTTGCCGTTGACGAAGCCTTTTACATACATCGGCTTGAGATGCTGATTTTCGGTCCCCTCTGGTTTGTCAAAAATTGCTTAATCCGGGGACAGTGCTAGTTTGGCCAAGGCATCTTCGATGTTGTTTGCATCAGCCTCAGAGGCGCCAAATTTGGTTGGCAATATGAATACCATGTTGACCGATACAGAAACTTTTCCTTTCCCCTTGGCTGCTCTCCTGGCTTGATCGACTAGAGTCTCTCTGGTTTGATCCTCGTCGGCTGGCGTAGTTTTCTTTTGGGGCCTCCATTGCTTTTTGCCCTTGCCTGGCCGACGGCGTTATTCTTGGATCATCCGCCAAACTTATTCTTCCCTTCCTTCACGCTTTAGCCTTTGAATTCTTTGTTTCTGTGTTTTGGTGAAGAGGTCAGAAGGGCACCATTGGGGATTGGCCGATTCTTCATCATCGGCTTCTTCTTCGTCGTAGTGATCATTGTTTTCGTCCTCTTCATTGAAGAAGTCTGATGGATTGGCCCTAGCCGATCGTGAACGGACTTCCAGCGCTGGTTGAGTTATATGGCCCTCGGGACGAACTGAGTTGGGCTGGTGATTAGCGGGCTCCTGTGTTCGTCCTCGCGGAATGCAGGCCGGGCAATTGTCTAGCATCGGCAGCCTCATCCCGGTTTCCCAGCAGTGCCTGAAAAATTCACAATGCCAATGAGGATCGGCACCGCTGTGATCCTCGTCATACTGGTGGCCTCGCGTCTCTGGCTCTTGCCGATGAAATCTTTCAAACCGAGCCTCTTCTTCCCGCCATGATTGCTGTCGGAAGCGGCGTCGGCTGTCTGTGTTGATTGGCCGTCGATCAGCCGATCGGGCAGCGGGGCGCACCATGTTGATTGGTGCAGCTTGATCTCTAGTCGGCTCGCTCTCTGCCTTGACCCCCTTTAATGTCTCGGCTAAGCTATACGTCATTCTGCGCTGCCGATCAGCTTGCCTGGGGCCGACTTGAACCATGTTAACCGGAAAGGGGTTGCCATCTACTTTCATCGGCCGAGTGGAATTGGCAAACTTGAGCTTCCCGGCCTCTATCGCCGATTGGATCTGCTGCCTGAAGACTTTGCAATCGTTAGTGGCATGGGATGTAGTGTTGTGCCACTTACAATACTTCTTTTTCAGTTCGTCAGCCGATGGGATCACATGGTTTTCGGGAAGCTGGATCTGCTTCTCCTTGAGTAATAAATCAAAGATCCTATTGGCCTTGGTGATGTCGCAATCGTATTTCTCCTCCTTAGCCGTCTTCAGCAGCCATTGATAGACGATGGCCTTTTTATTCTTGGCCCATTCGGTTGCCACCACCTCTGTGTCATCGTCGCTGGAATTGGAGGCTGATTCGACGATGACTTGGGTTATGTTCTTGACGGCCTTCCCGGTATCCTGAAACCTCTGCTCGTGGGCCGTCACTCTTTGCGCGAGATGCGCCAGGCTGTCGAAGTCTTGAGCGGAGAAGCGCTCGCAAATCGGCGCGATCAGGCCATGGAAGGCCAAATCGGCTAGCTGGGCGTCCGACAACACCAGGCTGTAGCAACGGTTCCTCATTTCTCTGAAACATTGAATGTAGTCCTGAACCGATTCGTTGTGCTTCTGCCTAATGCTAGTGAGGTCCGACAACTTCATTTCATGGTTGCCGGTGTAGAAGTAGCTATGGAATTGCTTTTCGAGATCGGCCCAGCTCTGGATCAAGTCGTAGGTCAATGAAGAGAACCAAGTGAAGGCCGATCCCGAATGAGACAAGGGAAACAATCGAACCCTCAAGGCATCTGTAGCCGATGCTTCGCCGCACTGTGCTAAGAATCGGCTGACATGCTCGTAGGTTGATACGTTGTCCTGCCCCAAGAACTTCGAAAAGTCTGGGACTTTGTATCGGTTGGGCAGTGGAACCCGCTCGAACTGCTCTGGATAGGGGTACCGATACATGTTTCCGGAGTCCTTTGGCTTGAGGCCGAATTGATCGCGCATGACGTCCGCAATCAAATCGGCCCACGTCTGGTTATCCTGCTGTATCAGCTCATATTGATCATATGGCGCGAGTGCTTGCCGATACAGCGGTGGCAGTGTCTGGGGCCTGTAGTGTTGACCTTGATGGCCTCCCCGATACTGGTACTGGAGCGGATGGCCAGCGGGAGGCGGCCGATTTGCCGGTGGTGGCGTTGGCAGATCTGTGAACAGCTGTCGACCACCGGCGTTGTACTGTCCTTTCAGGACGATCTGGGCAACCAGCTCCAATTGCCGATTGTTGTTGTTAGTGATATGCCCTAGAGGCAACATGGAGATGTTGGATATCACGTCAATGTTTATGTATAAATGAATAAAGTGTTATTCAGTTCCATGAAATAGACATCTTGTATTGATCAATAAGTACGTGACTTATTTATGAGACTCTTTATGCATGAATCTATTTCTAAACGATCCACGATCATATGTCATATTGTTGGAACAAATATGATTCTAAGATCGGCATGTTTATTGATTGATGATCATGTCTCACAGATCATGGGTATGGAGATACCAAATCAATAAACATGGACATATGTGTTAGAGAACACATTGTTGGATAGACCCACCATGAGACACTACGGAATCAATGTGCCATTAGTTGGTCTCGGGTAGTGTTGGTACAAAGTCCTTAGACCTGAGATCACCATGGATTCCAACATGTGTAGTAGCCTACTTTGGGACTACCAAACGCTATTCGTGCGGATAGTTATAAAGGTAGTTTTCGGGTTTGCTATGAAACATGGAGTGGGATGTGAGTGATCAAGATGGAATTTGCCCCTCCTTTGGAGAGATATCTCTGGGCCCCTCGAGGTAATGGATTATGGAAATGCATGGCCATGCTAAGTTGATTGAGGAGTCAATCAACAGACGGATAATCCAATACGGTTCGAGTGAATGGTTAAGCTATTGAAGGGATGGCACACATCTTGCCTATAGCTTAGCTGGTATCGTGAGGCAAAGGGATTTGTGTACACATTACAGGTTCGAGCCGATATTATATTCTTGTATACTATGGTGTCAATATGTGCTTGCTAGGCGCCGCTATTGACAGTCGGCTGAGTTGGACTCGAGCCGACGATCGGCTAAGTTAGACTATAGCCGAAACCGAGTATACCTGAACCTACGGGTCGCACGCTTAAGGGGATAGAATAGATATTCGAGTTGGACTCGGATACGGCTCGATCGGATAGGGATCCGATCGGATAGAGTCCTATGGGCTTACGACGTGTGGGGCGGCCAACTCTATGAGATACGGATGAGATCCGATTCAAAATAGAGTCCTAATCGGCCACTAGTCCCGTCGGCCAACTCTATATAAAGGAGGGAGGGGTGGAGAGCTGTGAGACGTCAATTGCATCGCGTGCAACGAAGTCGCCGAGATCAATCTCCACGGAAACCCTCCCCACTTTCGAGCCAAACCCTAGCCTTGCATCGCGTGCTAGCACACGGGTGTACGGCGTTCGTCCCCGGACGTGTGGATACCGGTAGAGGCGCTGCTACGTTGCGCGCTCTTGATCGGCTGCGGTCGGGCGCATCGGAGCGAGGCGTGAGAACGCGGCCGGACGACTCGAATCGGCGATTGGCGAATCGGCGTCTCCGGGAATAGGCTACACTGTTCCGGATCGGATTGCCCCGATTGGTTATTCCGCTGCACTCTACTCCAATCGGTAACGATCTATCGGCCCTTACTTGCAAGTGTTCTGGTTTGCGCGGTAAAAGTTTTTGTTTTCGGCTAGCGTAGCCTCCGCGTAACCCTTAGTGGTATCGAGCTAATCTTGCTTAGTTCGGGTTTTAGATTGGATCGGAACAAGTTTTGCGCACGGGTTGATTAGATCAATCGGTTTAACGGGATCGTTGAGGAGAGTTAATGGTAATTGCGTTCCTTGATAGTGTATCGGAACGGTGTAATGTGATTACGTCGAAGCAATTTCCAAATAACTCGGTTTGAGTTGGGTTCGAGATAGCGTTCCTTGATAGTGTATCGGAACGGTATAATGTGATTATACCGAAGCTATCTCGTAGTCCGACTTTGTTGCTGCCTCGCGCCTACGCAAACCATCTCCCTTGATAGTGTATCGGGACGGCATAATACGATTATGCCGATATGGTTTCCATAAGCGATTTCATAGATTGGATCTATGAATTTCGTGTGTGTCGGCGCGCCCGAAGCCCGGCGGCTCCCTGCCCCGCTAACGGCTAGCGGGACCGCCGTGTGCGTACCCCTTATAGGTCGTCTCGATGCCGTAGCTCGCGATAGGTAGAAACGTTTCTACGCCTAACTTGTTTTTGCAGAGAATGCTTTGAGATGGTATGGCCCTATTGTATGTATGAGATGTATGAGATGCATGTGATGCATGTAATATTCTTTCATATGTGCAATCCCGTAATATTCTTTCATACGTGCAATGCTTGTAATATTCTTTCACGACCTGAGTCGATGTAATCTTCAATTAGAGCTTCTACAGTAGTAGCTTAGTTTGAAGATATCAAGCATTCGACACTTGGAATATGGTGCCGAAGATGGAGATCCTCGCGCCGACATGGAGATGGAGATCACCATGTGAAGGGGGCCATACTATTTCATTATATGCTATTCTTCTTGATTTCATATGTGATATGTTTGTTTGATAGGATAGCATCCCTCTCAAAATTAAGTAGTAATGATGCCCTTCCAAATGTTGCACCGTCACCGTTATGCTCGTCAATGGTGGGTGCCAAAGCAGAGTGCCATTCTCTATCATAACACGAGGGGGTATATGTCGGACATATACATGCGGGAGCATTTGGTTTACTTAACAAGGCTATCAAAACAGTTTTGGGCCTTGGGGCATAGGTTGGCGCCGGGGCATGGAGATGCCACACCAACAACAAGAGTCACATAGAGATGTGATTAGCAAGGTGTTGCTTACCGATGTTACTAATTTTCTAGCTGATGCCAAAGCTCACTAGAAAATTAATTAACATGTGGATCTTGACCCAATACGTAACCTAGAGGGAAGGTGGAAAATACGTAATGGGAGTCTAATGTTAAATTGTTTAACAATAGACATAGCATAAACATTGTGCTAAACTTTGCTTTTTCTGTTGTAGAATAAATGGCGGCTAATACTACACCCGGTACCTTTAATTTGCGATCTATTCTCGAAAAGGAAAAATTAAATGGAACAAACTTTATGGATTGGTATCGCAACTTGAGAATTGTTCTCAAGCAAAAGCGTAAGGAGTACGTTCTTGAAGTACCCTATCCCGAGGATTTGCCAACTAATGCCACCGCAACGCACGGAGGGCTTATGAGAAGCACACTAATGATGCCCTAGATATAAGCAGTCTCATGCTTGCTACAATGTCCCCTGAGCTTCAGAAGCAATATGAGAGCAGCGATGCTCACACTATTATTCGGGACTGCGTGGCATGTTTGAGAACCAAGCTCGGGCCGAGAGGTTCAACACCTCAAAGTCCTTGTTTGCGTGCGGCTTGTTGAGGGAATCCGTCGATCCGCATGTGATAAAGATGATTGGCTACATTGAGAGTCGGAAAAGCTGGGTTTTCCCTTAGCCAAGAGTTGGCTACTGATGTGATTCTCCAGTCGCTCCCTCCGAGCTTCGAGCCATTCATATTAAATTATCACATGAACAATATGGATAGGACCTTGGCTGAATTGCATGGGATGCTAAAGACAGTGAGGAGAGTATCCGGAAAAACGGTCATCATGTGATGATGATGCGAAGGCTAAGCGCAAACCACTGTCAAGAAACTTTGCACCAAGAGAAAGTTAACTCCCGATGAGATCGCGAGTGCCTCTAATGCAAAGAAGGGCAAGAAGGGGTCGGCGGCATCAGATGCCGTTTGCTTCTACTGCAAGGAGACAGGCCACTAGAAAAGGAACTGCAAGAAGTACATGGAGGATCTCAAGAAGAAGCAAAGTACGACTTCGCCGGTATTAATGTTATCGACATTAATCTTGCTACTTCACCTATCGACTCTTGGGTATTTGATACCGGATCGGTAGCTCATATTTGCAAATCGTTGCGGGAATGAGAAGAAGTAGAGGATTGAGAAGGGGCGAGGTGAACTGCGCGTCGGCAATGGAGCAAGCGTTGCTACGGTTCTTGTCGGCACGAGTACCACTTCATCTACCTTCAGGATTAGTTTTGGAATTGAATAATTGTTATTGTGTTCCAACACTATGTCAAAACGTTATTTCGCTTCATGTTTGCAAGCGGAAGGATATGATTTTAGATCAATGAACAATGGTTGTTCAATATATCTCGAGAGATATGTTCTATTTTCATGCTCCATTGGTGAATGGATTATACATTTTGAATCTTGAAGCGTCTCCCATCTATAACATTAATACGAAAGACAACTCTCTAATGATATAAACCCCACGTTTATCCGGCATTGTCGCTTAGGCCATATAAATAAGAAACGCATGGAGAAGCTCCATAAGGATGGATTGCTTCACTCTTTTAATTTTGAATCATTTGAGACATGTGAGTCTTGTTTACTTGGTAAGATGACAAAGGCACCTTTCACGGGACACGGTGAAAGAGCAAGTGACTTGTTGGCACTCGTACATACGATGTATGTGGACCAATGAGCTCGACGGCCGGAGGTGGTTATCGGTACTTCATTACCTTTACCGATGACTTTAGTAGATATGGTTATATCTACTTGATGAGGCATAAGTCTGAATCCTTTGAAAAGTTCAAAGAATTCCAGAATGAAGTACAGAATCATTTAGGGAAAACAATCAAGTTTCTACGATCAGATCGTGGAGGGGAATACTTGAGCCAAGAGTTTGGTAATCATCTGAAAGATTGTGGAATTGTTCCACAGTTAACTCCGCCAGGAACTCCACAATGGAACGGAGTGTCCGAACGGAGGGAAGCTCTTGGACCCACTTGCCCGCGTAGGGGTTTAGGCGATCGAAAACGCGGGCCTTGATGCCTTGGAGGACCATGCCGTTGGCTCGTTTGACTTGTCCATTGCTTTTGGGATGGGCAACTGATGCATAGCAAATCTTGATTCCGAAGTCCTCGCAGAATTTCTTGAAGATGCCTCCCGTGAATTGAGTCCCGTTGTCAGTTATGATTCTGTTTGGGACGCCGAAGCGGTGCACGATGTTGAGGAAAAAGTCTCGTGCCTTGTCAGCAGTAATTGTGGCGACCGGCTTGGCTTCAATCCAGTTGGAGAACTTGTCGATTGCGACGAAGAGGTGTGTGAATCCTCCTGGAGCTTTCTTGAAGGGGCCGACCATGTCCAAGCCTCATACCGCGAACGGCCGGGATAGTGGGATTGTTTGTAGCTCTGGCCGGGACATGGCTCGTCGGGCAAAAATTGGCAGCCTTCGCAGGTTCGTACGACTTTGTCCGCGTCGGAGACCGCGGTAAGCCAAAAGAAACCTTGCTGTAAGCTTTGCCGACCAGTGCGTGCTGCCGCGTGGCTTCCGCATATGCCCGAGTGGATGTCTTGGAGTAGTGTTTCCCTTCCTCGGGTGTGATGCATCTCGTTAGGATTCCGGAGGGGCTTCTCTTGTATAGGTCGGAGTCAACCATGACATATGCTTGGCAACGACGCCGGACGCGTTACGCTTCATCCCGGTCTTGAGACGGCTCTTCTTTGGGTTAAGAATTTGATGAGCGGCATCCTCCAGTCGGCGTCAGCCATGGCGACTTCGTTCGCAGCTTGCTCGTTGGGAGTTGTCTTTGCCGTGATGGTTGGTTCATAGAGGTGCTCGACAAAGACGTCTGTTGGGGCAGCTTCGCGCTTAGACCCGAACTGTGCCAACTCGTCGGCTGCTTCGTTGTTGTGCCTCAAAACATGTGAGAGTTCGAGCCCGTCAAACTTGTCTTCAAGTTTGCGGACCTCTTGCCGGTAGGCCTCCATGGTGTCATTTAGGCAGGACCAGTCTTTCATTACTTGATTGACGACCAGCTGGGAGTCGCCTTTCACGATAAGCCGACGTATTCCGAGTGAAACTGCGAGGCGCAGTCCATGTAGCAGAGCTTTGTACTCGGCAACGTTGTGTGAGGCGGAGAAGTGGAGGTGAAGGACGTATCTTAGTCTTTCCCCGGTCGGGGAGATCAACACAACTCCTGCTCCCAAGCCGGTGATCCTCTTGGATCCGTCGAAGTGCATGGTCCAGTGTTGGAGGTCTTCCCGAGGTACGTTCTCTTGTTGCTCAGTCCACTCGACCAGGAAGTCCGCCAGGACTTGTGACTTTATGGACGTCCACGCCTTAAAAGTCAAGTCCAACGGCATCAGCTCTAAAGCCCATTTGGCGATGCGTCCGGTCGCCTCCCGGTTGTGGATAACATCGCCGAGTGGGAGGGAAGTGACGACGGTGACCGAGTGACCCTAAAAATAGTGTGCCAATTTCCTCGCGGTTATTAGAACACCATAAAGTAATTTTTGTACCTGAGGGTAGCGAATCTTGGCTCCTGCCAACACTTCGCTAACAAAGTAGATTGGCCTCTGAATCCTCTGAGCCCGTCCTTCTTCTTCGCGTTCGACCACGAGGACAGTACTAGCCACTTGGTGAGTGGCTGAAACGTACAACAGCAAAGGTTCCTGGGGCTGAGGCGAGGCCAGGACGGGCGACGTTGTAAGGAACTCTTTGAAATCTTCAAAGGCCTTGTTGGCTTCCGCGGTCCACTGGAAGTCATCTGTCTTTTTTAGCAATCTAAAGAAGGGCATGCCTCGTTCGCCGAGTCAGACATGAAGCGGCTTAGCGCCGCCATGCAGCCAGTGAGCTTCTGGACGTCTTTCTGGTTACTCGGGGGCTTCATGCTCAAGATGGCGTTGATCTTCTCCGGATTAGCTTCAATGCCGCGATGTGACACCATGAAGCCGAGCAGTTTGCCTGATGGAACGCCGAAAGTGCACTTCTCCGGGTTCAACTTCATTTTGAAGGCCCGGATGTTTGCAAAAGTTTCATCTAGGTCAGCGATCAGGTCTTCTTTCTGCTTGGTCTTGATGACGACGTCGTCGACATAAGCTTCTACGTTCTTGCCGATCTGTGTCTGGAAGCATCTTTGGATCATGCGTTGGTATGTGGCGCCGACGTTCTTCAGCCGAAAGGCATGGTGATGTAGATAGGCCCCAAACGGCGTGATGAACGATGTCTTCGGGCGGTCGGACTCTTTCAAGCTGATCGGTGATAGCCCGAGTAACAATCCAAGAAACTTAAGAGTTGGCAGCCGGCTGTTGAGTCAACGACTTGGTCGATGCGAGGCAGCCCGAGCAGATCTTTGGGGCGGCTTTGTTGAGGTCGGTATAGTCAACGCACATGCGCCATTGCCCCGTCTTCTTGCGGACCGGACTGGGTTGGCTAACCGGTCGGGATGAAGGACTTCTTTAATGAAGCCGCGCCAAGAGCTTTGCGAGTTCTTCCTTGATAGCGTCTTTTCGGTCCCGCACGAATCTGCGTAATCGTTGTTTTATCGGTTTGGCGTCATCTTTGACGTGCAAAGAGTGCTCGATCACCTCCCTAGGAATTACAGGCATATCAGATGGTTTCCAAGCAAAAACATCTTTATTATTTTGGAGGAAGGTGACGAGCGCGCTTTCCTATTTGGGATCTAGGTCAGCGCCGATTACAGCAGTTTTCGAGGGATCCGACGGATCAAGGGAGATCTTCTTGGTCTTGACGTCGCCGGATCCCGATTTGGCTATCTTCTTCGCGGGGACTTCGCCCTCTGCCGAAGTTGATGCAGCCAATCGGACTTCTTGTTGCCCACACAATCTCTCGCGAGATTAGGCCATGTCGCAGCTCTCCTTATCACAGGTGAAGGCTTGCTTCACATCGCTGCGAAGAGTGATGACGCCGTTGGGACCCGGCATCTTCATGCAGAGGTAGGTGTAATGTGGGATCGCCATGAACTTGGCAAGTGCAGGTCTTCCAATGATGGCGTGATATGCTGTTTCGAAGTTGGCCACCTCAAAGGTGACGTTCTCCGTTCGGAAGTTCTCTCGGGCCCCGAAGATGACAGGGAGGGAGATGTGCCCGAGTGGTGTAGATGATAGCCCCGGGATGACTCTGTGGAAGGGGGCTGAGCTTGCCTTCAGTTCGGCCCTCGGGATCTGCATCTCATCCATGGTCTTGGCAAACAGGATGTTGAGGGCGCTGCCCCCATCGATGAGGACGCGCTTGAGCCTGATGTTGCGGACCACGGGGTCTAGGATGAGTGGATAGCGCCCCGGATGAACCACTCGGTCAGGGTGATCCGAGCGGTCAAAAGTGATGGCCACCTCCGACCATCGCCGGTACTGAGGGACTTCGGGTTGAGTCGCGTTGACCTCTCGGTCGGTTAGCTTCTGTTTCCTTTTGGATTCATAGGCTAGCGGCCCCCCGAAGATGTGATTGAGCTCTCCCACTGGGTCTTGGAAAGGTTCGGCGTTCTCAGCCGCGTTGTTTTTCTTGGCGCCCGACGGACCAGCCTCATCAGCCAGCTTTTTGTTGAGCTGCGCCGTGTACTGCTCGGCGAACTGTTTGTAGATGAAGTAGTCCTTCGCCGCGTGCTTATGATTGGGATGATGGGTGCACTGGGCGTTCATGATGGCGTCGTAGGCGGCGACTCGGGGACGGCGTTGAGTGTTAGAGGTTGCGGCCACTAGGTCCTCAGATCGGCGCTTGCGATCTTTCTGGCCCTGGTTGCTGCTGTTGCCACCATCCTTCTTAGGATTGCGGCTCCCTCCCGCTTGCTTGTCTTCCCTCCTATCGGGCCGGTCTTGACGGGCAGCCTTGATGGCGTCGTTGGACTTTGCGTAGGAGTTCGCCGTCTCGAACATCTGTTTCACCGTCTTCGGTGGCTTGCGCCCGAACTTCCCGATTAACAGCTCATCACGGACTCCCTTCTGGAAGGCGGCGATGATGATGTCATCGGTGATGTTGGGGATCTTTTTGCGCTTCTCGAAGAAACGGCGGATGTAATCCTTCAGAGGCTCGTCCGACTTCTGGATGACGTTGTACAGATCGAAGTGTGTACCGAACCTCTCGAAGGTTCCCTGGAAGTTGGCGATGAAGTGGTCCCTCAGCTCGCTCCACGAGCCGATTGAGCCTCTTGGCAGGCTCGTGAGCCAGTTTCTGGCTGAGTTAGCAAGGGCCACAGGCAGGTAATTGGCCATGGCCTTGTTGTCGCCGCCTGCCGCGCGGATGGCGAGAGTGTAGACGGTAAGCCATGACTCGGGGTCGGTCTTGCCGTTATACCTTTCAATTCCTGTGGGCTTAAAACCACTCGGCCAATGCACTCGACGAAGCTCCCAAGTGAAGGCCGGCACTCCGTCGTCGCCGCTATCGGGTGATCCCCTCCGATCTTCCCGAGTGTGTCGGTCCCGCTCCTGGTAGTGGCGATCGAGGACTTCCCGCAGATCACTCGGCGGGGTCTTTGGTTAGCTGGTTGGATAGCTTGAGCTGTTGTTGCGGCGGACGCGATGGTGGACGGGTGGACGTCCGTGTCGTTTGTCGCGGGAGTCAGCCGTTTGCTCCTGGTACTTCTGCGTGGACTCGCGGGGTGGGCCTCTTGGCCTTGTTGTTGACCGATTTGGCTCGGGCCTCTTATAGTCTCCTGACCTTAGAGGCGAGAGTCGACTTTTGTCGGGCGTTTCAGCCACGGACTCAGTCGGCCTTCGTGCCGAGGTGGTGGGGTGGCCGTTAGCTGTGGCTGCGACGATGGTCTTGATCTTGTCGAGTATCGGAGTCACATTGGCGGGTGTCGTCTCCATGACGGTGTCCAACAGAGTGAGCGCGGCAACAGCGTTTTGCTATGGCGTTTGGAAGATGTTGGTGTTGCGAACCCGCGTTTGGAGGATGGCCTCCTGGGCAGATCATCCGGCTGCACGTAGGTCCTGCTTCCTCTTGTCAGCCTCGTCCTTGCGTTGCTTCTCCTCTTCGGCCGTCTTGCGCTCGTGCTCAATCTTGGCCCGCTCTTCTTCAGCAAGCCTCTTGGCCATGGCTGAGTCGGACTCGTCCGGCTCGGCCATGAGGACATCAAAGCACTTCGGCTCATAGTCCATGTGGCAGTCGGAGTTGTCGGCTTCGTCAGAGGGGATGCCATAGAGGTCGTCGAAGCCGGCGGTGCTGAGGTATCTATTGAGCTCCGAAGATGAGCAGGAGCCGAATGATGGGAGGATGACGGCGACCTCCCTTGATCCTGGGTAGCCCGGGTCTGAATCGTTCCAGTCCGAGTCAGAGCTTGGGGACGCGGGCTCCTCCAAGTGGGTCACCGCCGACTCGGGGGAGAGAAGTTTGCTATAGATCTCGGCGGCGTTTGGTAGCCCAAACGGCACCGAGAGGTCTTCGTCCGAATAGATCGCCTCCGTCGGGGAGGTGAGAAGATTGGCGCAGATTTCGGCGGTATTCGGTAATCCGAATGGTGCCGAGCGAAGTCCTTCGTTGGAGAGAGTAGATTGCATCTTGGTCTCCAAGACATCGTTGTAGATCTTGGCGCTGTTTGGGAGTCCGAACGGCGTCGAGTGAATTTCTCCTTCCGACTGGTCCGAATCCGAGTCGAAGGAGGAATTGTTGATAAAGTAGGCGGCGAAGTCGCCGAATCTTGAAGGAGATCCCATCACGCTTGTCGGCGAGATTGTTGAAGAAGTCTCAACGAGCGGGCCCCTACGGCGCGCCAACGCCGAAACTTGGTTTCGGCAATATAATTTCTTGGGTCGCAGTCGAGATCGCCAAGCACAATGGGTTAGAAGGAGAAAAAGATTTAGACAGGTTCAGGCCCTCTCGTGAGGTAATACCCTACTCCTGTTTCGGTGGATTCGATCCGCCGAGTGTCTTTATTGATCTCGTGTGTCTAAAGCTCTTGCTTATGAAATCGTATGATTCAGATATCCCTCAAGGGACGCCCCTTACCCCCCTTATATAGTCTTGGGAGGAGGGCTTACAGATCGGAAACCCTATCTTACTCTAAGTCGGTTTCCTCAATCTTACCAAACCATGACTATAGGCCGATTGCCTTATCTCTATCAGCAATAGATTGAACCCAAGTCATGTTCGGTTTACAGATATGGCAGGCGCAATCTATCCCTACCTCCAGTCGGATAAGCTTGCCATGTAGATACCCCATTGCCATAATCTCCACAGTGTACAACTATTTATCTAAAAGTGGCATAGTTTCATGGCATTAGTGGAGATTTCCTGAAACATCATGAATAACACAACAACTTATAAAAGAAGGGTTTCTGCATCCAGAACCATCAGCCTCTGAAAAGAAAGAAAAAAACTATCCACATACTGAATATATGCCCATTCCAAAAGCAAATGTCGGGATAAAAAATGGCATTTTAGATAAACAGGTTGCCTGAAGTATGATGCCCTAACTAATAACACACCGCAGATATGCTAAACAGTATCCTAAAGAATGTGGATACTTGCAATTTAAATGATCAAAACACACACCTGAAAACAAACAGAGACGATCATTTTTTACTCATTTTGGCAATCACTACAAATCAACTCCACCGTGCCTCAACCAAGAAAGCATAAAACAAGCTATACCCTTCCCATTATTGAAGTGTTAAAATTGTGATGGAACAAAATTCATTCAGCAAAGACTACAGCTGAAAACATCTGCTAGCAAGATACATGTTAAAGGCCTACCTACAGTCCTGTCCAAACAGCAGTCACACTGCAAAAGGACCATGTTTTCTATCTGGAATAAATCCAAATCGATCACAATCCAACCCAGTCGCATCTGCTAACGAGACAAGCATAAAAACCCCACCTTTCCCAGGCAAGCATAAGCAGCGACCCCATCCGGAGTTCCGGACCACAGCCCAAGCAAGCGAGCATCCGAACAGCAACAACACCGTGACAAGAGTTGAACGCAACGCGGGGATCACTACCTGCGACCGAAGATGGAATCCGCTGGGATGGACGCGGCGGGGGAGGAGGCGGCTAGGAAGGAGCGTGGCATGGGAGGAGGCGGCGGGGAAGGAGCGCGGTGGGGGAGGACGCGGCTGGGAGGAGCGTGGCGGGGATGCGGGCGGCGGGGAGGAGCGCGCGGGGAGCGTGTGAAGAACGGAAATGACGCGAAGAGAAATTGAGATCGGGCTCTTTAGCTATCTGTGAAAACCGAAATTGACAGGAAAGAAAACCAAATTTTTTTTGAATGAGATAGACAATTTATTGGAAAATAATTTTTCTTCAAATCTATAACTATCTATAAAGCAAGTAGTGTTTCTACCATAAATTTTGTTTTACCTGGCTATTTTTTAGAAAACCCCTTGAGTTTTTCCAAAATTAACCCGCAGTTAGGGGTGGATACCGGCTCGGCTCGGCTCGGATCGGATCGGCTCGGCTCGGCTTAGCTCGGCTCGATAGAGAGCCGTGCCAGGAGGCCGGCTCGGCTCGGCTCGACTCGTGAGCCGGCTCGAGCCAGCTAGTTTAGCTCGCGAGCTACTTTAATACAGTGCAATTTATGTACAAATTACATTCCATTTTTTTAGTCTATTAAACATACAAATATACAATTGAAAAAAGTAAAAAGTGATATATTAAGTCCATAATTAACGTAATAACACTTGTCCATCGATATTATCCATGCAAATGTAATGATGTAACTAGATTAGATATTATTACTATTATAATCTAAAGCATTAGATCAATATTGATCATCACAAAATCATAAAAATTATTGGTTTATTGCCACATCAATAACAAAACAAGCAAAAGAATAGCAAAACAAGCAAAACATTAGGCCTTTCTTTGTACAGTGTATCTGGCTCGTTGAGCTCACGAGCAGCTTGCGAGCTGACTCGAGCTGGCTCGTTATAGCTAACGAGCTAAACCCTTGACGCAGCTCGTTAGCATTTCTCAACGAGTCGAGCCGAGCCAACCATGATCTAGCGAGCCACGAGTATTTCGTCAGCCCTACCCGCAGTCTCAATACTGAAAAGAAAGGTAGGGCTTGAATAAAAAAAAGACCTCCTTCGCCCATCTACGTCGCGCCCCGCGTCGCACCTGCGCTTCTCCCTCCCATCGCTGCTCTGAGCTCCCACGCCCCTCCGTGCCGTCCCCATCCGCATCGCGCCTCGACTTCACCCGTTGCAACGTACGGGCACAAAAATTAGTTTAAAATGGGGATCTCAGAGGTTATTGGGCAGCTGTTGCATATGCTGCTTATTTAGACCATGCTCTAAGATTATATGCAATAGCTGTTCAATAACGGATCTGTTTTATCCATTTATATTTTTAAAATAATCCTAAAAATCCATTGAAACAAATTTATAAATAGATTTAATGGATAAATAGATCGATCCTGACCATTTCCATTTCTACCGTCGACGTGTCATTTGGCTTTGGTTTCTACCGTCGACGTGTCATTTGGATTTGGCCTTCGCTCGCTCGGTAGCAGGCCAGGCAAGTGGACTCGCTCGGTAGCGAGCCGGCAAGTGGCCTACTCCGAGATCGGGGCCGGTAATTCCTGTTTTTAAGGTTATACGTGTGTCGACATATTTTGAACCTTAAATCTGTCAATCTTTTGCGAAAACGATTCCACTCGGGTGCCTGACGCACGAGGAAAAGATTGGGTTCTCCATAGATCTATCCTTCCACGCGTTCGACTAGAGGCAGAGGTGGCCAAACGGGCGGCTCGGCCCGGCACGGCATGGGCACGGGTGCGGCACGACCCGTTTCGGCACGGCCCGTTAGGCACGGTTACTTTAACAGGCCATGTCGTGTGGGCCCACGTGCCTCACCCCCGACCCAAGCACGGCCCCGGCCGTGCCGTGTCGGCCCGGGCACGCTTAAGGCCCACGTGCCGGAAATTGGCCCACGGGCCAAAACCACCGACGGGCCACACAGGAGAGTATAAAATGAAAAAAAGTAAAAAAACTAAACCTAACCTAACCCTAACCGGTCCGGACGCCCGACTGCCGCCTCTCGTCCTCTCCTCTCCCCTTCCCCACGTGACACCGCACCGGCGCCGACGCGACGACCGCCCCGCCCTTCGCATCGGCGCCGCCGCCTCCGACCTCCACGCCAGTGCCGCCGAGGACCGCTGCGTCGCCCCGTCACCGACCTCCACGTGGCCGCACCAGCGCCGCTCCGCCATCGACCTCCGCGCGGCCGCGCCGGCGCCGCTCCGTCCACGACCTCCGCGCCCGCCACCGACCTCCGCGCGACCGCGCGCGCGCCGCCTCCATCCTCCGAGCCACGCCGGCACGCCGCCACCGCCTCCGTGACGCGCCCCCTCTCTCGTCACCCCCGCGGCCACCGGCCACTGCCGCCTCAGCCCTCCGAGCCACGCCGGCGGGCCGCCTCCACCTGCACGCGCGCCCTCTCCGTCACCCCCTGCAGGCCACCGACTACCACCGCCTTCGCCTAAACCCTAACCCTAACCACGCGCTGCGCCGTGCCGTGCCGACCCGTGGGCCGTGCCGTGCCGTGTCGGCCCGTGGGCTCGGTCGCCGGCCCAGGCATGGCACGATCCATCGTGTCGTGCCGGCATGGCCCATCTCAAGGCGAGCCATGCCGTGCCGGTGCACAGTGCCATCGTGCCCGGGCCGGCACGCCTTGGCCCGGCCCATCTGGCCACCTCTAACTAGAGGAAACTAAAACCACTACAAAATGGGGCGTTCTCCTAGCCACTCATTCTCAACTCATCTCTCGCTCTGCATCCTTATCCATTCCCTTCCTCTCTTTTTCCCTTCTCTCTATCTTATTGCCTCGTCTATGAACAAAGGGTTCACCGTGCGTCTCTAGCAAAGTCTTGCGACTTCTTTTGCAAGTGGTTCCGCCTGTCCATGGAGGCCACGAGGACCATCGCGGCATGCTTAGGTGAGATGAACGCGATGGTGTGGCCGGCTGGAGGGGTGGCCTCGGACAAGGTGGCGAAGCAGTTCGGGATACTCGGGTGGCTGTGGGTGCTGTGGGGCCATGCAAAGCGTCGACGTCATGCTCTACGTGTTCGTCGATCAGCTGGAGGGACATGATGGCCCCATGTGAAGCTGGAGGTGGCGTGTGGCTTCTGTTCGCTAGCGAAGATGGCTTGGCAAGGGCTCAGGACCGACGAAGGCTTGGGGAGTAGCGGCTACCCACATCAATGGAGTAGAAGGGCAACGTCTCTACATGGATTTGCAACATAGACCGGATGAGCCCATCAGAGAGGAGAAGAAATTAGATCCGATCTAGTACAAATTTTTGATGTTTCAGCCAATGTATGTGAATGTTTCTTGGGATTGGATCGAAATGTTACACTTCATACTTCGATAGTGTTTTATATTTTTGTTTATGACTCTCATAAATTTAATGTTTCAGTCAATGTATCCGGATGTTTTTTGGTTGTTGGTTGGATCGAAATGTCGCACTCGTGTTTTATATTTTTGTTTACGACTTATAATTTATTGATGTTTTATTAATTTATTGATGTTTTATCTGTGAGAATTATACATTTTAATTATGATTAAACTGTGTTTCATCATTTTTAATAATTCAAAACATTTTTAATTTAGTGGTGAATACAGTGGAACGACTACGTTTGCCCCCAAAAGTTTTGCACTATAGGATCTATCTATCTATTATTAAAATAGCTTTAAAAAAGGCACCGCTTCACCGTGGAGAAAAAAATATCTTATCTGTCAGATCATGATGATCTATGTTATAATGATTAAGATCGATTAAGTAGATATAAATAAAGAAAAAATACTACGCAGTACACATGTCCTACTCATACTTTGTAAAAGTAACAGTTATGTCCGGAGTCGGACTGCCAGCCAAGCAAAGCCTGACGATAATAGAACAAGTTCTTTTGGAATCCTAGCTGAGATGGTCTAGCAACAGGACAGGACAAGTCCTCCGTGACACCGGATTCAATTGAAAAGTGACAACTTTTAGCAGTTATCCTATTCACTAATATAATTACAACAAGTTTTTATTGACTAGCACATGCTAATTTTCAAATACACGTGTGAGTTATATAGATGGATTCTCTTTTGCTCTCAAGTTTGTAATCATATATACTACATATCCTATATATGTCAATTTCTGTTTTAAAAAAATACTCCTATCTTTTTAAGGAAAAAGTCCATATTCTCTCCTAAACTATCGATAGAAGTCCATCTAGCACCTAAACTATAAAACTATACATCCAACCTATCAATGTATCAATGTAAAGATAATACATATCTTTTATACTTGGATTCACGGCATATAAAAAGATATATATGAAGGTATACTTTTTTAAGGAAATACGATAAATATAGAAGAAATTGTCTTCTCGAAATAGACGGTATCAGAGTTCTATTCCAAAAAAGATAAGATATCTTTAGCTCGTATCATGTTCTAATTCTCTAAGTTCTACTTAGAGGAAAAGGTAATAAACGCTATAAATATAAGACCTTTAGAAGAAGAGAGGACAGGCCAAGACACGCCAACACAAGCTTAGACAAACCTAATACGGAGCGACAAAGTCGACAAAAGGGACCTAGAGCTATCTTCAATCTCGTCGAGTTCATATTCAAAGAAGAAGACTACACTAGCCGTCGACTATATGTGAGAGCTCTATGCTGCCAGGCCGACAAAGACTAAACTAGGTCATCACAAATATTGTACTCGTGTGATACTGATATATAAAGATAACACCAGCTTCGTCGAATAGGAGTATGGCTATTACCTGTCAGTTAAAGGGCTCGAACCTGTATAAAATCCTTGTCTTCCGTCTCTTTTACCTAAATCTCGCGTATGCCCTGGTTCCAACGATCCCCATATCCTACAAATACCATAGGTGGGTATAGCCCATCGAGAGTGGCACACCAAGTAGGAGACTTGGTGCTTCAAGGTTTCGAAGAGAAGTTCAAGAGCTGGATTTTTCAACAAGGGCCTCTACGACCGTTTCTGGCCTGGAAGATCCAACCCAGTCGACGTTCACTTATGTCCAAGACGAAACCATCGTCTTCCTCGTGTTCACTGTCGTCCCAATCTCGCCCCCTTGGCTTATGCCAAGAACGAGGCCATGACGACGGAATAGGCGAACATGATTCCTGCAACGACTATCTGTCTAGCAAATACCAAGAACGAGGTGTCGACAACCAACTTTACCACCGGGCTTCCTAAAATGGCTAATCTCCTGACTCCTACCGATAACCAGACACTGATAAGAAAATTCGCCGAGAAGTACTTTAACACATGGTGTCCAATCCATAGAAACTCTTTGATGACTTCGGACCTAGGAGAAACGACCCAACCAGAGTGTGTTCTCCTATGAAGCGGGACCCTCATCATCTCAATCTTTGTCAAGACATCGTCACTATGGATTTTTCGACGAGGGATACTCCAACGGCTTTGGCTCTGGGATATATGACCTGAACATATTACATCATCGCCAATAATTCAATCTATCAAGATCGACCAAATTTCAAGACATCCTCGGCGTGGAAAACAACAGTTCAATATCATCGACCACGAGGCTTCAATCCAGATCAACTACTTCTAAGTTGGTTAGAATCACTAATCAAGGTAATTAGTATATTGATTTTTTTAAATCAATCTACTAATCTTGTAGATACATCCGGCATGTATCTACAATGGTACACAATATTATATATATACAATTTACGTTACCAATTGTCAAATCAGTAGTTTATTATGTTTACCTAGAGCATTTTTATATAATATCTACTATGCGAGTGTTTCCTATATTAGGCCGACTACGGTCAAATACGGGAGGCTCACTCTATTTCTTTTGTATAAATCATGCTTCTTACGGTAAATACAATACCCAATATTTGATCCAAATTTACCCATTATATCTTGACAATACTAGAAGATTTATATGGTTTTCTGAGTACGTACTCGATATTCTATGTTATATATATTGCCTTCTAGAAAGTTTTTAGGAACAGTCGAGTACTCTAGTAGGCACTAGTCGAGTATGCCCAATTGTCAAGAAAGTTCTCGAACAAATGCGAAGTTGTCGGACCAAACCTACCAACAAAGACCGACGGCTTATCTCACATCTAGTACCGGTCAAGCCCGGTCTATTTGTGAAAATGTTGCTACGTACAATCTGCTCTCGAACGTTGTCGGTTTGAGGCATGATTGCGAATAGACGTCCGATATGCTTGTAGGTTGGGTATGTGAAGTCATGCTGACCACATGAGATGCACATGTAATAACCGACTCAAGCAACTCTACGAGTGGTCGAGGTATGACTACACCTAGTCCTTGACCAGCGGTTGTAGTGATCCTCTCACCACCTCTACGAGTGGCCTAGGTATGACTACACCTGGTCCTCGACCAGTGGTTGTAGCGACCCTCTAACCACCTGTACGATTGGTTGAGGTATGACTATACCTGGTCCTCGACCAGCGGTTGTAGCGACCCTCTCACCATCTCTATGAGTGGTCGAGGTATTACTACATGGTTGTAGGATATGTGCCACCTGGGGAGAACAAGCGGAAGCTCATATATGAAAGCAGAATGCATCTGTGGGATGAGCCATACTTGTACTAAATCTGCTCAGAAGGTGTGTACCAACAACCAAAGGCACAGATCATTGAAAAATGCCACGCGACACCATATGGAGACCACTATGGTGCATTCCTCACCTAGGCAAAGATCTGGCAGAGTGGGTTCTTTTGGTCTACAATGTATGAATGCACAAAAGAATTCATTGGGAGATATGCAAGGTGCCAGAAGCATGGAGGTATCATTGCTCGCGATGCGATGCCCCGAACATACAACCTTAAAGTGGGACTCTTTGATGTGTGGGTATTGACTACATGAGAGATTTTCGAAAGTCCCATGACTGTGAGTACTTTCTGGTGGTCGTTGACTAAGTGTCCAAATGGGTGGAACCAATGCTATGTTGTGCCACCGACGCCAAGCATACCCGCAAGATGTTCCACGAAGTCATCTTCCCTTGGTTCGAAACACTGCAGATGGTAATAAGTGACGGAGGGTCTCATTTCATCTATAAGACTTTCCAAAACTTTTTACAAGAGCTTGGGGGCACAACACAACATCACCACTCCATACCATCCCCAAACAAGTGGTCAGGCAGAAACATCCAATAATCAAATTAAGAACATTATGCAGAAGACCGTGAATGAAATGGAGAAAGCATGGAAGCACAAGCTACCCGATGCACTTTGGGCATATGTGACCTCATATAAGAGCCCATCGACATTGTCACCTTACTAGCTCATTTATGGAAAGACATGCCATCTACCTGTTGAGCTAGAACACAGGACGCACTGGGCTATCTGGACATGGAACATGGACTTGGGACAAGCCGGACGACACAGACAACTATAGCTTTCAGAGCTGGGGGAATGAAGAGACAAAGCTTATAATAATGCCAAGATATACAAGGAAAGAACAAAAATATGGCATGATAAGAGGATCAAGGCTAAGGAGTTTGAAGTAGGAGACAAGGTGCTGCTATTCAACTCCTAGGTGAAGCTCTTCAGGCATGGAAAACTTTGAAGCAAATGGCTAGGACAGTATACCGTCATCAACACTTCATCGCATGGGGCAGTCACAGTTTAGGACGCTTCGTCTAAAAGTTTTCTTTGAACCAGTCAGAATTGCAGATCAGTAGTTGGACATGGTAAATTTGGTCGATTTCCATGTCTTTCCTGAAATTTTTCCAAAGACTTCAGGGCTGGACCCAATCCAGCCCAAGCCCAATTATCCCGACTCCCGAGCTTTTATCTTCCACGCACACATCTCTGATAAGGTAAATTTAAAGTAAGTTTTATTCCATTCATATCAATAAAGTTGAAATAAAATAAAAGGCTCATCGGGCTTCACTGGGTGAGTCTCTTTGCTTTCACTTCTTTTTTGTTTTCTTTGTCTCAATGAAGCACCCCGGGTACAAAAGCAAGTGTGGGGGTGATCTTGTGCTCACACGACACATATACATACAAGATCACCATGTCTGTGCTACACCGCAACACCTGCACATTCACGAGATGAGCCGTAGCATCCATTGCACGCATTGTTGCTCATCATCAGTCATCACACGCACTTTCGAGCGTTGGTTTGCACGTTTATCCCTATTCTCCATAATTTTTGAGTTAGATTAATTTTATCATATCTAAAGTTTACTTAGTAATTAAAATGAGTATTGGCATGATCATATAGAGTTTATCACTTGCTTACAAAAATGACTTACATACTTTTTATTTCTTGAACACTACATGTTGCATGTGAATCATATTCATAGGACAACATGTTATCTAAGTTATTGATGAATGAGAGATTGTCCGATGATATGAACCTTGCTCTTACTATTGAACCCTTGGAAATTTTATAAAACAAAAATGAAATAACTTTACATACTCCTCATTGATGTTCCCTTCCTACCAAAGCCATATGTCAATCTTAATGATAAACCTTATAGATATGTTGTTTGCCATCATTTTGAGTTTTGTCAAATGATTGTGACCCTTGTTAGATTCTTTTCATATTTTCATGACCAAAGACTTGTGCAATTATGCCACGCCTAGAAATTTAGCCAAATTTCTAGACTAATCTGTGTATTAAATCTCTGTCCATGAAAATTCATTAAAACCCAAGACCGACAATACTCGGAAAAATCCAATTCGACAGAACGGTTAAGATTTTTCTCGCAAAAGGAGAATCCCAAATTTTTCTGAAACAACTCCAAATGCTAGAGGGGCATGCAGTTGAAAGAGTTTCAGAGGGCTCTTAGGGTTTTCCATTTGGCTTATCCTACGGTCAAGGTCGGCTCTGATACCAACTTGTCACGCCCAGAAATTCCTACCTCAAATTTTCGAAGCTGAATGTGTATTTAAATCCTTGTCCAGGACAAGCCAGGGTACTGTTAACAACCAAATTAGGTAACCAAATCCCCGAGTTAGAAGCGGAATTGAAGCAGAGATTGGAGCGGAATCGGAGGAAACGCGCGGTGCGAGAAACGAGCTGCATCGGCTAAGTCGATCGCTGCGGGCGCAGTCCGCTAAATCCGAGTCGGACCAAGGTAGCCGATAGCCGATTCCAAGTGAAGACAGAAGTGGAGCCAATCCGAAAGGAAAGGTTAAAGATAAAGTATTGGATTCGGTTTCCAAAAGTGCGTTAACGGTATTGCCATCCATGGATAAGGTCCTACAACGGCAATTGTATCTTTAAGTTAGGATATTTTGTATAGTTTCCTTTATATATAATGTTGGTTTATTTAGAGATTCAATCTGTAATAGGAATCATGTCCGTTATGGACTCGTTGTGTATTCGGGTATAAATATGACCCGAGACCTTGTAAAAATAACAACACACATCAATACAACTTTGGCGCATCGCCAACCTTTTCGTTTTACGTTTTCTTGACGAGTTCTTGCTTTGCTCTTGAGCTGCATCGGTCTTGACCTGCGCACAAGGTAATTTCTTGTTATAAGTGGCTTGTATCATCGGGGTTAGTGCTTCCATCGTAATGACACTCTAATTCTAATGTTATAAATTGCTTAATTTATCATATGCGGCATATAATCTAGATCAATGTCTAGATCTATCTCACGATCGACTAATATTCTTTGAAGATAACAGCCGACAAAGCTAGATCTAGAGGTTGATTTAGGTTATATGGCGTATCTACCATCTCGAGGAGTTCTCATTAGCCTAAATAGATCTCATACCTCTTTTTGTACTTAATGTTGCATCAACATGATCTATTAAGTCGCTCTTAGAGTTATACAGATCTATTCGGTTCAATGTTTACTATTAGAGATAGTGCCGGTGTTTCAGCCGGTCTTACCTGTTCTAATTATTTTTCATGTATTATTATTGTTAGATGTATTAGAACTGTCTTTTATATTGAGATCTTAATCTACTTAAATGTGTTAAGCTATGTATGAATCTGTTAGGTTACACTAACAGCCGATTGATCTTAGTTTAGCGCATTTAATCTAGATTAATATCTTTTTATAAAATATATTAGAGTACTAGCTAATTTACATTAGATCTGTGACATCGGCTAGGTTATGAATATATATAATTGTGGTACAAACATACTTTTGGATCTAAATGATTTATACTATCTCGGTATGTTACCGATCTATCCCAATCACTTAATCTAAATATGCTTTGGGATAGCAATTGTATATTTATTAATACCCATAGTCGATCGAGTAAGATCTAACCTTAATCAAATGCCTATCTTTTGTTTCTTGTTGGTTGCAGGATCAAACCAAACTGACACACCCGTTCAATCACCAAAGGCGACCATTTTCGGACCTGCACTGGAGTTAAGCAGACCTCCCAGGCCAGTGCATGTAAAAAATTCACACCAACACACTTTTCGCACGCCCAGTGGGACCACATCTTCCGGATCCAGCGCAATGGTGAATGTCATATCGGCTGATCTCGACCAGGAAAACGTCATCCCGGTGACTATGGACAAGCTTTCGGCTGAACAAAAGGCCGAATATCAGCATATGGTTGAGCGGCTGCAAGCACATTATCTACAATCTTTCGTCCAGACCAGAGTTGGGGCAATCCTCCAGAAATTCAAGTTTAACATTGAAGACTTTGATACTTCCTCCGGTGAGGACAAGAAAGGGAAGAAAAAGATGGAGAAAGTCAAGCAGGAACAGGACGATTCAGGGCTCCACGCGCTGCAAGACCGGATCGACTCGGCTGTCCACCACGCGCTTGTCAACCAGTCAGGGATACTGGTGAACACATTGAACAATATGATAAGCACCGTGGTTGATTCAAAGATAGTTGAGCAGCAACCAAGAGGGCCGACATATTTCACTGATGGCCAGTTTTCATCGTACAGGACACTGTCAACCCACGGATTGCCAGTCCTTCCGCTCGGGCAGCCGATTCCTCCAGGGGGAGCCCTGATCCAGCCGAATGCATAGTCGTCGGCTGCGAGGCCGCATCCTAAGGTTTTGGTTCGGCAGCAGTCTCAAAACCAGGGCCTAGGCCTCCCAGTGACAACTTAGGAGCAGGCGGAAGACATGTTCAACACCAATCGGCAATCCATCATGCATAACATGTCGATTGGTAACTATCTGTCAGACCCACCTCACAACTCCGACGGCAATTGGCCTCTCCCTGAGCAAATGCTACCATTTGCCTCTCAGCCGCCTCCTGCTATGAACCAGTTTCAGCATCAGTTTCCAGGAGGCAACTACGAGCAACACTATCGGCCTAAGACGCCACCAATGCAGTATCGGCAAGGGCCCGTCCACCACAAGCAATACGAGCCGATACCACAAGTACAAGAAAACAAGCCTTAGGCTGATTTAATCGTAGATGTTATGCGTGATCAATTCGGCCACAAGCCGAAGGACTCTGGCAACATGTACTGGTACCCATATCCAGAATATTTCGAGAGGGTGCCCATGCCAAACCGGTACAAGGTGCCAGACTTTTCAAAGTTCTCTAGGCAAGAGAACGTATCAACCTACGAACACGTCAGCCGATTCCTGGCGCAATGCGGAGAAGCATCGGCTACTGACGCGCTCAGAGTGCGCTTATTCCCACTGTCACTCTCGGGATCGGCCTTTATGTGGTTCTCATCCCTACCTTACAACTCGGTCCAGAGCTGGGCCGATCTCGAGAAGCAATTCCACAGCTACTTCTACTCCGGCATGCACGAAATGAAGTTGTTGGATTTGACCAGTGTCAGGCAGAAGCACGAGGAGTCAGTGCAAGACTACATCCAGCGGTTTAGGGACATGAGGAACCACTGCTACAGCCTGGTACTATCAGATTCCCAGCTAGCCGACTTAGCCTTGCATGGCCTTTTGGCCCCGATCCATGAGAGGTTTTTGGCTCAAGATTTTGAGAGCTTAGCCCATTTGGCTCAGAAGGTGACAGCCCACGAACAAAGGTTTCAAGAATCAAATAAGGCCTTCAAGAAAGTCACCAATGTCGCCTACGCAACGGATTCTGATTCAAGCGACAGCGACGCAAAAGTGGCAGCAGCCGAATGGACTAAGAACAAAAAGGTCATAACTTACCAATGGCTGAAAAAATTGGCTAAGGAAGAAAAGTATGATTTTGACATAACTAAATCTGATAGGATCTTCGATCTACTGCTGAGGAAGGAACAAATACATCTTTCGGCCAACCACGTCATCCCATCGGCCGAGGAGCTCAAAAAGAAGAAATACTGCAAGTGGCACAATACCACCTCCCACAGCACCAACGATTGTAAGGTCTTCTGCCAGCAGATTCAGTCGGCCATCGAGGCAGGGAAAATCAAGTTCGAAGAATCGGCTAAGCCGATGAAGGTCGACGGCAATCCCTTCCCTGTCAACATAGTCCAAGCCGGCCCTGGGCGAGCTGATCGACAGAGCAGAATGGCGTACAGCTTAGCCAAGGACCAACAAACAACCATGGCTGACTCAGACCAATAAGAGTCGATTGCAGTGAGATCTACGCCAATCAGCATGGTATACACCAGCGGCCGATCGACCGATCGTCAGCCCAGACAGGTGGACAGCCGACTGCGATTCTAGCGGAGAATTCAGGAAGAAGAAGAAGCCCAGCGCAGCAAACCATACCAAAGGACACCCGATCACCTGGGAGTAGCATACTACCGCCGCCACGATGGCTGTGATCCACATTGGCGCTACGAGTTCTTTAGGTTCTGCTGGGAGCGAGGGATGAGGTTGCCCACTCTCGAAAACTGCCCGGCCTGCAGTGAGTATAGGGAGGACGAATACAGGGACCCACCAATGCAAAGCTCTAGCCAATTCGTCCCCCGAGCCGTTCAACTCAACCAGCGAAAGCTTTCCGTTCACGATCGGCTTGACCTAATCCACCAGGACTTCTTCCAAGAAGAGGACGAAGAGGATGACGAAGAGGAGACTGAAGAAGAACAATCGACCAACCCCCAATGGTGCCCTTCGGACCTGTTCACTAAAACGCAGAAAAGGAGAATTCAGAGGCTGAAAAGCGAAGGACAAGAGGAAGAAGTCCAGCAGATGATTCAGCATCAACAACGTTGGCAGGGCAGGAAACAATGGAGCATCAAGAAACAGGTAACCCCAGCCGACGAGAGCCCAGCCGACAAGGCCAGGAGGGCAGTAAAAGGGAAAGGAGTAGCCTCTGCATCGGTCAATATGGTATTCATATTGCCGGCCAAGTTCGAAGCTGTCGAGGCCGATGCAGACACCGCTGAAGAAACCTTGGCCAAGCTAGTGCTGTCCCCAAAGCAGGCCATCTTTGAAAAACCCGAGGGGATAGAAAATCGGCACTTGAAGCCCTTGTATGTCAAAGGATTCATCAACGGGAAGCCGATGTCAAAAATGCTAGTCGATGGAGGAGCTGTCGTCAACCTCATGCCTTACGCAACCTTCAGGAAGCTAGGAAAGAGAGCCGATGACTTGATCAAGACCAATATGGTGCTCAAGGTCTTCGGCGGCAACCCATAGGAGGCCAAGGGGGTTTTGAATGTCGAGCTGACCGTCGGTAGCAAAACCATGCCCACAATGTTTCTCGTCATCGACGGGAATGGGTCGTACAATCTACTGCTCGGAAGGAATTGGATCCACACCAAATGTTGCATCCCTTCCACAATGCATCAAAGATTAATCCAATGGCAAGGCGACAACATAGAAATCGTGCCAGCCGATAGGACAGTTAACGTCGCTAACACCGACTTAACTTTCTAGGAAGTCGACGGCACTGATTGCCTGTCTGGCAAAGTTTGGCAGACCAATTTTCTGGAGGCGTCCGATTCTGACATGCAGCCAATTGGAGATGAAGAGCCTCAATTACTACTTTGAGGGCGTCGTGGAGGGCTCGAGCATCTACAACAAGGACACCGTGGACGATATCGACGGTAAACTGGGGCAAGGTTTTATGTCGGCCGATGATTTGGAAGAAGTAGATATAGGTCCAAGAGATAGACCTAGGCCGACATACATTAGCAAAAATTTATCTTCTCATTTTAGGACCAAGCTTATCGATTTATTGAAGGAATATAAAGATTACTTTGCTTGGGAGTATTTTGAGATGTCTGGTCTTAGCTGATCCATTGTTGAACATCGGCTCCCCATTAAGCCTGGATATCGGCATCACAAATAGCCTCCTAGGAGGTTCAAAGCCGATATGTATGATGTGATTAAGGCCGAGATCACTCGGCTATACGATGCCGGTTTCATTCGGCCCTACCGATACGCCGAATGGGTTTCAAACATAGTTCCAGTGATGAAGATAAATGGAAAACTGAGGGTATGCATCGACTTCAGAGATTTGAACAAGGTCACCCCTAAAGATGAGTACCCTATGCCCATAGCCAATTTGCTGGTATATGTTGCCTCTAGCTAATCATAAGTTTTATGGATGGCAATACTGCTTATAACCAGATCTTCATGGCCGAGGAGGATATTTATAAGACAGCTTTCAGGTGCCCAGGAGCAATCGGCTTATATGAGTGGGTCTTCATGACTTTTGGCTTGAAGAACGCTGGAGCTACCTATCAGAGGGCCATGAATTACATCTTTCATGATTTGATCGGCTTCCTAGTAGAGATCTATATTGATGATATCGTCGTCAAATCCAAGGAGGTGGAAGACCATATAGCCGATTTAAAAAAGGTATTGGAGAGAACAAGGAAGTATGGCCTGAAGATGAACCTTACGAAGTGCGTGTTTGGCATGTCGGCTGGCTGGCCAGTTCTTAGGATTTCTTGTTCATGAGAGGGGGATCGAGGTCACCTAGAGAAGCATCAATGCTATCAAGACTATTCAACCTTCGAAGGACAAGAAGGAATTGCAGTCTTTAATCGGCAAAATCAACTTCATCAGGCGCTTCATAGCCAATCTATCGGGGAAGATGGAGCTGTTCACACCTCTGCTTCGACTGAAAGCCGATCAAGCATTCACTTGGGGGGCAGAGCAGCAGACAGTTTTGGACAACATCAAAGATTATCTAAGTTCTCTTCCAGTGATTTCTCCACAAAGGGGGTGTCGTTCAAGCTATACCTATCAGCTGACGAGAAGTCTATCGGCTTGGTTCTGATTCAAGGGATCAAAGGGAAGGAGAAGGCAATTTTCTATCTTAGCCGAAGGCTTCTAGATGCAGAGACAAGGTATTCTCCCATGGAGAAATTATGTTTGTGCCTATATTTTTCATGTACAAAGTTAAGGCATTATTTGTTATCCAATGAATGCACCATCGTATGCAAAGCCGATGTAGTAAAATATATGCTATCGGCTCCAGTTCTGAAAGGACGAGTTGGAAAATGGATATTTGCTTTGACGGAGTTTGATTTGAGGTATCAGGCACCCAAGGCAGTGAAAGGACAAGCCATAGCCGATTTTATAGTGGAACACAGAGATAAATCGATCGGCTCGGTTGAGATCATGCCTTGGACTCTGACTTTTGATGGCTAGGTTTGCACAAACGGATGCGGCATCGGCTTGGTGATAATCTCTCCCAGGGGGCAAGCTTCGAGTTTGCTTTTTCTATCACGCCTCATGCCACAAACAAGCAAGCCGAATATGAAACCGTTCTCAAAGGTTTACAACTTCTTAAGGAGGTTGAAGCCGACGCCATCGAGATAATGGGTGATTCACTGTTAGTCATCAGCCAATTATCAGGAGAATATGAGTGCAAGAATGACGCGCTGATGATCTACTATCAAAAATGCTAAGATTTGATGGACATCTTTCGGCTAGTAACCTTAAAGCACATCCCCAGAGAACAAAATTCAGAAGCAAATGATTTGGCTCAGGGGGCATCGGGCTACAAGCTGATAACAAAAAATGTCGAAGTATAGATTGCAACCATCTCAGCCGACGACTGGAGGTTTGATGTTTACAATTATCTACACAACCCTTCTCAGTCGGCCTCAAGAAAATTATGCTACAAGACTTTACGATATGTTTTGCTCGATGAAGATTTATATTATCGAACGATTGATGGCGTGCTATTTAAGTGTCTGAGTGTGATAAAGCAAAGGTTGCCATAGGAGAGGTGCACGAGGGAATCTGTGGCACTCATCAATCGACTCATAAGATGAAGTGGTTACTTCGGAGAGCAGGATATTTTTGGTCGACTATGCTGGAAGATTGCTTCAGGTATTACAAGGGCTGCCAAGATTGCTAGAAATTTGGAGCCATCCACAGAGCACCAGCATCGGCTATGAACCCCATCATCAAGCCTTGGCCGTTCAGAGGTTGGGGAATCGATATGATCGGCCAGATAAATCCACCCTCGAGCAAAGGACACAAGTTCATATTGGTGGCAACCGATTATTTTACCAAGTGGGTGGAAGCTATTCCCTTGAAAAAGGTTGACTCTAGGGATGCGATCGAATTTGTTAAGGAGCATATTATATACAGGTTCGGCGTCCCTCAGACTATCACTACAGATCAGGGATCTATATTTGTCTCCCACGAGTTTGTCCAATTTGTCGATAGCATGGGGATCAAGTTGTTGAATTCATCACCATATTATGCCCAAGCTAATGGACAGGCTAAAGCGTCGAATAAGAGTTTGATCAAGTTGATAAAAAGGAAGATCGCTGACTACCCAAAACAATGGCATAGCCGATTAGCCGAGTCATTGTGGGCTTCTCGGATGGCCTGCCACGGATCGATCCAAGTGCCTCCATACAAGCTGGTCTACGGACATGAATCAGTTTTGCCATGGGAGAACATCATCGGCTCAAGAAGAGTTCAACTACAGGACAAATTGACAGCCGATGATTATTATAATCTGATGGTGGATGAGTCCGAGGACTTAGTTTTGTCAAGAATGTGCGCTTTGGAAAAGGTGACCAGAGATAAAGAACGAGTGGCTCATCACTACAACAAGAAGGTTGTGCCTAAGTCTTTTGAAGAAGGTGAGCTTGTTTGAAAATTGATATTGCCGATCGGCTCAAGAGATAGCAAATTCGGCAAGTGGTCGCCTAATTGGGAAGGGTCTTTCAAGATCCACAAATTTGTCTCCAAGGGAGCCTACATGTTAGAAGGGTTAGATGGAGAAGTGTTTGGAAGGGCTCTTAATGGCAAATACTTGAAGAAATATTACCCAAGTGTTTGGATCAATTCATGATTTGGCTACATCCTTGCCGATCCATGCTAGTCGATGTGTGATACACATCGCCTTTAGGACATCTTTACTCTAAGTTTTTCCCCCTAAGTTTTTCAATCGGCTGAATCTAGCCAACAAGTGATGCAAAGTTTTGTCTTATAATTTTATCAATGCTGAGGACAACATTGAGAAAATTAGGGGGCATACATTATATGAAGTTAGAGATCACAATCAGAGAGCTTCAAAATTTTTGGGACTTTGAAATTTTTCAAACAATTCGGGACATGGAAACAGATGAATCGGCAGAAGGCATTTGATCGGCACTATGGGCACAACAAGCCGATTACAAAGTTATATGTACAAAAGTCAAAATACAAGTCGAAGACATCAAGAGTTCTAAAGACTAAGTCCTATTACACCCCCAGGAATCTATCTATGGCCGATATCGCTTCGTCCTTGATGGCGTTTACTTCATCGACAATGGCCATGTCCTCTTCCTCGGTGCCAGGGACCACCTTGGTCGTCTTGTTCAGCTCTCCCAAGTGCTTAATGGTGGTAGTCACCTTGCCCCTTTGATCGTCTGTAGCTTTGGGGAGATCGACCAGCACTTGCTTCTTGGCGGCGATCTTTTCCCTGCACTGCTCCAACTGCAATAGCAAGTCGGCTTCTTCAAGCTCGAGCTCGTTGATCTCAGCCTATGTAGCCGACGACCCAGCTATTAGGTCATCCAATTTAGCCTTCTCGGCCATCACGTTCTTCACTATGGCGCCGATCCTGGCCGCCAAATTGGCTTGAGCCTGCCGATCAATCATTCTGTGCATTGGCCGCTTCAGCATGGACTAGTGCTGGTCGATGTAGACGACCTTTGATATCTTCTTGGCCAAATCGTCGAGAAGCTCACCTTCGACTTCCTATTAGAGCGACCAGACCGATCCGCATTCCGTCACCAGCCGGTTCACGTCAAGATCTAGCCGACGGTGGATGTCTTGAAGCTTTTCTTTAACTTCATCGGTTATGGCGGCCTGGTCCTAGCTGGTGGTTTCTATTTCTTCCTCGCCAACGAACTCTTTTATGTCGAAAGGGAGCAAATCAGCTAGAGTCTGCAAGAGAGATCAAAGCGGTTAAAAAGGGAATAAGACCGTCGATTCTTAAACTTCTCAGAAAAAGGGGAGAATGAACTTACGCGTACGACGGGAGCTGAAGCGGCTACCTCTTCAACATCTTTGCTGGCTGGGGCAGCTACCTCTTCGGTATCTTGGCTGGTTGGAGCGACTACCTCCTCGGCGTAATGACTGCCCGTAGCCGACAAAGTTTGCTCGCTCGATACACAGGGGGCGGCCGATGGAGACCGAGGGGGCTGCAAAAAACATAAGTGTTAGTACGAATCGGCCAATGCAAGCATAAGTAAAAAATGAGTTCAGAAATTACTGGTGAAGTTGGACGAGAAGGTCGGTTGGCTAATATGTTGAACTACAAAGAGGATTTGGTCAGGGTTTGAATGATTATAATTTAAGGGCCAGGTCAGAGAAGACAAGATGCTTACTGATCGCTTCAGAGCAGGAGGGCTTGGTGGAGTTGGATCATCGGCTGCTGGGCTGACGGAGTTACGGTTGGAGCTGCTCAATTCGGGTGCTTCTTTCATAGCTTCTCTTCATCCATTACTTCTTTGTGAAGGGCTTCGTCGATGCTGGGGTCAAGTGAAGGCAGGCTATCGACTGGTGCAGTCGGCTTTGGTTTCCTTTGCTTCTTCACGGGGGCAGCCAACGGTCCCGCAGCCGATGGGGCAGCCCTTATCTTCCTTCACACAGCTTGGCGGACTTGGCCGTGCATTAAGGTTTTCAGTTTCGGCGCATCCCAGCCGATGGCCGACGGAGCGTATCCGCATCCGTTCGCAAGAATGCCCAAGTGGTACTCATGGCCATACCAGAGTTACTCACTTTGGAGGGATCCGAGTCTGTCGTCTGCAAAAGAAAAGAGTTTAAGTGTTAGCAAGGGATGACAGCCGATCAATCAGAGGAAAAAGTACTTAAGGGTGAAAAAGCTTACCGAAGGGATTTCGTCAGGCAGCAAGGTGGTGATGTACATTGAGGACCGTTGGTGAAAGATGTGCTTTTTGATCTCTACCCACCACCTATCATAAGTCGTGCTCCTCCTGTGGGCTAGTTCCATAACTCCGATGCTGCCGAGAGGTGGACCCTCTATCTCCATCAATTTATTCATTATCAGCTTGGAGTCCATATCCCCTCAGGTTTCTATCTTATCAGCGTAATAGCAGCCGATGGGCAGTTGCCCAAGTCCAAATTGTCTGCCTGCCGACACTGGGTAATAGAACTCATAGATCTTTACAACATTACGCCCTTGGTGAATCCCAGTCGGCAGTTTGCATGGGGTAAGCGCTGTGGTGAATATTTCCTTGCACTTGGGATAACGGTCTAAGTTAATCTCATCTAGATTCAGCTCAATCGGTAGTTCGAATGATGCACTGTCCTCTTAAAAGAACCAAACCCGATTGTCCCTTGCAAAGCCGTCATAGAGGGAGATAAACCACTCGGCTAGCAGTTTGGTTGATTGCTTAGATCCTTCATGTGTAGCTGCGACTTCCCCAAAAGACTGACACCTACTGGTTGTCTCTTCATTCCCTTCATTGTCCTCAGTCGGCTCTAGGAGGGGGAGGTATGCTTTTGTTAGCTTTGGCCGACCAGAGATTTTTTGAGTTAGTAACACTAGCCAGAGTTGAAGAAACCACCAAGGGCCTCTAGTACTAATGTTTGCATCGGCTGCGATCTTGGAGACGGCTTGGTTCAAAGTCTGATACAGATAGCCGAGAAGGAATTTGCCTAAAGTAACTTTTTTCTTGTCTATTAAGGCTTTGGCTATCACCTGCCAGTTAGCTGTTGGGCCACAACTTGATCCGTAGAAAAAGAACTTTTCAAGCCACATCATAAGAAATGCGGCATGTTCCCTGGCATTGATCGGTCTGTCTCCCATGTTCATTGCCACATACCCTTTCCAGCCCCTATTGCTTTGGTCTTAAAGGAGAATTGGCCCTTGGCCTCCAATCTGTTTGGGTTAGCCGATGACAAGATATCTAGGCCAGTAATCATGACAATGTCGGGTAAGGTTGGGGTCATGGGGCCTAGTTGAAAAAGAAAGGCATTTAAGATGTTATTCCAGAAATAGGTGGCAGCCGACATTAGTGGTTCGTCCTTAGGCATGTCAGTTACTGATAATGCCGAGCACTGGGCTATTCCCACTTCTTCCCAATGGCTTTGCTTGGTCGGATGTATTCTCTTGTACCATGCCGGCCAAGACTTGTCCATGGAGGCCCAAGATTTGAAGGTACCGGCCCAATGGTTCAGATTTGAATATCTCATTCTATAGGGGACCCTGTCAGTTTCGGCTATGATGAAATCGATTGGGTCCTTATTGCCGATTGGTCCTAGGTAATACCTCTCATTATTCAACAAGCTTGGGATTACTACTTGGTGAGTGAGATGCTACAATCAGAAAGAAGCAGATTTCAGATTCAAAAACCCTAAAATTGGATCTATGGCTGGGAGCAGGAAAAAAGAGGGTTTTGGCCGATTGGGGCGTACCTCAGGGAACTCAGCAGGGGCGGAGGCTGACGGAGCAGCGGGGGTCGCCATTGGCGCGCTTGAGACCGTCGGAAGGAGGAAATCGCCGCCGCAGGGTCGAGGAAACCGAGGATGCTGTCGGAGAATTTGAGGACGTTTGTTGCTGTTGTGTCTTGCGTTTGACGGCGTGAAGTGCTCGACGCGGGTGAAACGTTATTTAAAGAGTTTTGTAACGGCCGAAATAGACTCGACCTAGGGTTGCGCGGGGGATGAGATTGCATAAAATCCGCAACATTATCATATTGTGGACTTGGGGACATGTGTTAACGACCAAATTTGGTAACCAAATCCCCAAGTTTGAAGCGGAATTGAAGCAGATATTGGAGCGGAATCGGAGGAAACATGCGGTCTGTGGGAAACAGAGGCTGCATCGGCTAAGTTTGAATCGGCTGCGGAGCCAGTCGGCTGAATCCGAGTCAGACCAAGGTAGCCGATAGCCGATTCTGAGTGAAGACAGAAGTGGAGCCAATCCCGGTAGGAAAGGTTAAAGATAAAGTATTGGATTTGGCTTCCAAAAGTGTGTTAAAGGTATTGCCATCCACGGATATGGTCCTACAACGGCAATTGTATATTTAAGTTAGGATATCTTGTATAATTTCCTTTATAGATAATGTTGGTTTATTTAGAGATTCAATCTGTAATAGGAATCGTGTCCGTCACACACTCGTGTATTCGGGTACAAATATGACCTGAGGCCTTGTAAAAATAACAACACACATCAATACAACTTCGGCGCATCGCCAACCTTTTCGTTTTACGTTTTCTCGACGAGTTCTTGCTTTGCTCTCGGGCTGCATCGGTGTCGATCTCCGCACAAGGTAATTTCTTGTTATAAGTGGCTTGTATCGTCGGGGTTAGTGCTTCCATCGTAATGACACTCTAATTCTGATGTTATAAACTACTTAATTTATCATATGCGGCATATAATCTAGATCAATGTCTAGATCTACCTCGCGATCGACTAATATTTCTTTGAAGATAACAGCTGACAGCTAGAGGTTGATTTAGGTTATATGGCATATCTACCATATCGAGGAGTTCTCATTAGCCTAAATAGATCTCATACATCTTTTTGTACTTAATGCTGCATCAACATGATCTATTAAGTCGCTCTTAGAGTTATACAGATCTATTCGGTTCAATGTTTACTATTAGAGATAGTGTCGGGGTTTCAGCCAGTCTTACCTGTTCTAATTATTTTTAATGTATTATTATTGTTAGATTATTAGAATCACCTTTTATATTGAGATCTTAATCTACTTAAATGTGTTAAGCTCGGTATCAATTTGTTAGGTTCCACTAACACCGAATGATCTTAGTTTAGCGCATTTAATCTAGATTAATATCTCTTTATAAAATATATCGGAGTACTAGCCGATTTACATTAGATCTGCGACATCAGCTAGGTTATGAATATATATAATTGTGGTCCTAACGTACTTTTGGATCTAAGTGATTTATACTATCTCGGTATGCTACAGATCTATCCCAATCACTTAATCTAAATATGCTTTGGGATAGCAATTGTATATTTATTAATATTGATAGCCGATCGAGTAAGATCTAACCCTAATCAAACGCCTATCTTTTGTTTTTTGTTGGTTGCAGGATCAAACCAACTGGCATGCCCGTTCAATCACCAAAGGCGACCATTTTCGGACCTACACTGGAGTTAAGCAGACCTCCTAGGCCAGTGAAAAATTCACACCAACAGGTACACAAACGACAAATTGTGGATACAGATCCATGTCTTAAAAACATATAAAAGTCTTATAGAATGTAGCGGAAAAATAAAATAAATTAGCTAAACTAAACTTGACGCTTGCGGTGCGGCGACTCCACTCCACAGGCATCCCTTGACGGCAGCGATAAGCCTACTCGTCGACGAACTCATCTGCAGCTTCATCCTTCAGCTCTAAGGAGGGAGTAAAGGCAAGATTGAGTACATTCCACGGTACTTAGCAAGTCATACCAAAGGAAGGTATGATGCAGTATAATTCAAGGGGAGGCTAAGGGTTAACTTTAGCATAAAGCATGCATTTCACAAAGATTAAGTTGAAAGCAATAAAATAGTAATTAAGTTTAATTAAGCAAGATTAATCATCTCTGCTCAACGTTACACCACGTTGAGTCAGGTCCAATCCATCCAACTATTCTAACCAGTTCCATTCAGTCAGGTTATTAACATCAGTGGGACTAATCACGGTGAATCTGATTGACCGCCCGTAACCGTGGGCACAACTATTCGAATAGTTTCTAACTCTAATCAGAGGTGTACGTCTGTACCCACAAGACACAGCCCCACAACACGTTCCCATGCGTTGACATGCCACCATGATATTTCGAAAAGGGGTCTGTGACAGGACCATTCGCATAACCCTCCCTGACCAAGCGACATCACACTTTAGGTTTCGCCCCTACCTTTAAATCCAAGGTAGGCAGCCCCTTCTTATGCTTAGGTGAATTCGGAAGCCGTATAGATCTTTCCCGGTCCATCCAAACTCCATCACGCCCACCTTTGCCTGGATGCGTCGGCCAGGAAAAGCTACACTACAAGCCTAGTCATTGCCCACGCTGGCTTGTGGTACGCACTAATAATTCTTCCAAGGTTTTCCACGAACCGGTCCTTAACTGCCATGGGTGCGTCTATCAAAATCGTGCACCCACAGCCCACCATGTGGTCATATTTTATTTAACAATTATCTTTTACCACAGTATTTCAGGTCTAAGACCATCATTTCATGTGACTATAAACTAGTAATATAGTTCTCCCATAAATGATCTAGTTGAACTATGAGGGCTAAGCATGTCCTAACCCTACAACTACTCATATTAGTTCCTAGTCAATCAATGAATTAGGGTAAACGACCTAGGCTGAGTACTATAGGTCCCATCCCGATAACATTATAAAACAATGCAATTTAATAGATAAAGCGAGATAATATATAAAGTAGGTACAATATGATCAATAGGTAACATGACTTGCCTTGATCTTGCCCTTGCTGGACTTCTGCGACTACTTCAAAATAAACTGGGGCTTCGGCAATGTGTTAAACCAAAGCAATAATCCATGAACCACACATTTTGAAGACGTGATACCACGTTAACTCTAGAAGCCTAGAAATTACCAATTTGGAATAATAAATAAGGATATTGAAAGAAGAGAGGTCATTCAGAACACAACATGAGATTAATTAAAATTCAAAATAAAAATAAAATAAATTCTAAAATTAGAAAAATAAAAAAACGAGATTTCAAGTAGGATTACAATTTATAAATAATTAAAATTTAGAATTAAAAAAGAATATTTGAAGAACAATCCATTATAACATAATACAAGATTAATTAAATGTAAAATAAAAATAAATTTTAAATAAGAAAAATAAACATAAGAGTTAAAGTAGGAATATAATTTAGAAATAATAAAAATATAAAACATAATATAAGGATTATTGGAAGAAGAATCCACATAGAACTAACACAAGATTAACTAAATTTCAGAACTAAAAAGATAAATTCTAAAACTCAATTTTTAATACTAAGTCCAAATAAACTTAAAAACAACATTAAAATTAAAAATAAAATAAAAAATAAAAAAGTAAATACCATATACGAAGAATAGTTCGTAGCAAAATACAATATATGAATATTCAAATGTAAGAATAACTAAAATTTTGAATAAAAATAAAAGAATTCCAAAATTTGTTTTTAATACTAATTCCAAATAAACTTAAAACAATATGAAATTTAGAATAAAGTAATAATATAATCTAGAAATAGTTGATATTTAGAATAAAGAAATTAAGGCCACAAAGTGGGCTGTTGTGATGGATATATATATGGGAAATCCAAAGCACCAACGTTCACTTTGAATATCAAATTTCCACATTAATTGAAAAAAAAGAAAAGGGTACACCGTATGATGAAAGTAGATTGTAGATTAAGAAAACAAATAAATCAATAGTTCCATAAGAATTGCATTTATATTTTTATATCTACTAGATATGACAGACATATGTGTTCTATTTTGATTACCAAAATGACAAAATCGAAGATTGACAATTAAAAAGACACATTGGGCTAAGTCCCACTAGGGTGACGGGAGGGCGAACTGCTAAAGTGATGAATATTAGGAGCTACGAAAGGGTGATTCGATGGGTGCAAAATGAGTAAGGCAGGGAATGACGTATCAACAATAGTTGGCGAGATTTCTAACGTAATGACGTCAACAATAAGTTTCAATTTTGTTAGGCAGCGACAACAACGAAGAAGAGAGACGAAACGGTCTAACGAGTCAATAGGCAACAAAGGAGTAAGGAGACGGTGATTGCCATGGGAAAGCGAGCTGAGGGGTGACAATGGAGTAGGGAGAGGGGGCAACGGGTAGGCCATAATGGAGTAGAGTTACAGTGATTGATGGAACATCTAAAAACTCTAAAACAGAACAACAATGATGATTGAATTCGATTTTAGAATCCCAATGATGATTGGATTCGATTTTAGATTAATTAAAGTGGAGGGGCGATGAGCAGATCGTAAAGTAGTAGGGTCGCAAATGGGACTTCCAGTTTTACAATCCCAATGATAATATAAAGGGGAGGGGCAACGGCGGCCGTAAAGGAGTAGGATGGCGGTGTTTGACAAAACTTTAAAAAAACCATTAAAAAGAGCCTGACGAGACAATGATTGACTTGGTTTTATAAACGTCCCACGGAGGATGAAGGAGTAGGTTTGAATTTTAAAACTAAAAAAATGAAAACCTGATGAAGATAAGGTTCAGTTTTTTAAAATTTCCAAAACAACGATATGACTGTCAGTGTTGTAGATAAGGCATACCCAATACTTCTGTGTTGAGCTCGATGAGATCCACCATATATCAAGTATTATACAAAATCATGCCTCATATATAGAAGATGTTCCGGATAAGAAAGAAGAAAAAGTCCTACTCGGATGCTACAGAAACTACTCGGATAGTATTCATACTTTGCTTTCTAGTTCTACTAGGACAAGGAGCTACCCGAAGGTATAAATATAAGACCCCTAGAAAGCCAAGACAGACCAACACAAGTCAATGCAAGCGTAGACAAATCCAATACGGAGCCACATGAGGGATCTAGAGTTACCTTCAATCTTGCCGAGTTCATATTCGAGGAGCAGAGACTAGATTAAGTCATCCCAAATATTATACTTGTGTGATATTGATATATAAAGGTAACACCGACTTCGGCCAACAGGAGTAGGCTATTACCTATCAGTTAAGGGGCCTGAACTTGTATTAAGATCCTTATCTCCCGTCTCTGTTACCTTAATCTCGTGTATAACCTGATTCCAACGTTTCCTATACCCTCCAAATGTCATCTTCGGTATAGCCCGTTGACAATGACTATTCATAATTTTAAAGAAAATAATGTAAAAAATTAAGATGATTATTTATTGGTGCTACCCATGCAATTGGACGAGCCATTTTGCTAGTTATATTATTAAAAACAGTCTTTTGAAAGGAGACACCGCGTTTGTTTTGGAGGCTGAAAATTCCGACATTAACTTGAAAAAAATTCATGTGGGACACAGTTAGAGATTAATTAAAATTAAAAATAAAAACAAAAAATTATAAATTATAAAAATAAAAGTAAGGGTTCAAGTAGAAGTAGAATTTAGAAATACTAAAATTTAGAATTAAAAAATAAGGAATAGTGAAAGAATAGTCCATGAACAACACAATATGAGATTAATTAAAATTCAGAATAAAAATCCTAAGAGCATCCCCAACAAATTCTCAAAAAACAATTCTCAAAAAAGCTCATTTAGAGAATTTTTAAAAAGTTTAGAGAATAAAATCAAAAATTGATACGCAGATTCTCAAAATTGATTCTCTATTTTCCCTTTTCCAATCACAAAACTCGTGTTTGCATCGTATTCTACATCCATAACACTGAAAAATGAATAGGCTTGAAGATTTCAGTATAACCGAGTATTAGCAAGCACCGATTTTTTTACATACACGGGTGACTAAACCGAGTAGCCGACTACGCTTGCGGTGGTATGCGCCAAGATGCAGCGGCAAGCTTTTTTGGCGAGATGTAGGATGACGGCAGGTGGCACAGGCGGCAGACGACGCAAATATGTTTTTTTCGTGTAGGCCTCGCGGTAAAATAATTCTCACGGTGACAGAAGCTATTTTAGAGAACCAAGACTCTATTCTCAGTTTTGAGCATGAGATCTTAATTTTAGAGAATCTATAATTTTTGAGATCCATATAGAATCTCTGTTAGAGCTAGTTTTTTAAAAAAATTTTCTAAAACGGAATTAAAGATTCATTTAGAAACACTCGGAAATGCTCTAAGATAAGAAAATGATTTACACATTTTAACGGGGATCATGTGTAAAAATAATTAGATAATGTAATTGCGTAGACCAGCCAGCCTGTTAGGTCCAAAACCAACATATGAATGCCACGGGTATAAATTGTTGCTCAGTTTGTTTCAGTTCTTAATGGGCCTGCAGCTTCTAGCGAGCTCCATGGAGCCCACGTCAATTCCTTAACGGGCCAATCAAATTGTGTATTTATATTTGTCTTTTTTATGGGGATATATTTACATAAATTTGCTTGTGAACGGAACATTTGTGGGGTGTCTACTTAATTAAAAAGAAAAACAATTATTTACATTAAAGAAATTATATATAAACAAATAAATTATACATTCTGAAGCAAAAACAAACAACTTTCAACAAATTCCTAATATTTACACTCAACAAATATTCAATTACAATCAGAGTTACTTTATATTTTCAATTAAAACAAGTTATAAGTAATATATACTCTCCCATCTCAAAATATAAGCTACCTTTTAAATTGGACCTGAGACAGAGGGAGTACTCTCTCTCTCGCTCTCTATGTATGTATGTATGCATGTACGTATATATGTATGCACGTACGTATGTATGTATGTATGTAACAAAGAGGCAAAGAGGGGACGTGCCTATAGGTCCCAAAAACATCAGAACCAACACCTACAGAGCTTTTCCCGCCCGCACGCGTGCCCTTAGGAGAGCAGAAGGACAAAACCGACACCTACAACACCTTATTAGTTCCGATTCATTAATAAATATTAGTACATTTTCATTATTAAAACCCGGCTTTTATATATGAATCATCGGTACTAGTTAGACATCAGTGCCCATTTTTTTAAAGCCAGTATTGATGGATCGAGCTAAGCCGGTTGGGTGGAGCATGGAGGCCACTGACTAAAATATCTCTTCTCACTTGATCCTTTCTTATTCCATCTCTTGATCTGTCTCGACCTCTCGTCATCCTCCCTTGTCATTTGTCCCCTTGCTTTTCTAACCATCACTCGCCCCTTCTCTCTTGCTTTACCCAGCCTCCTCTACCTCACTTTCTAGGACCAACCTCATCCACCTCGCTCTCTAAGAGTGGCCTTCTCCACCTCGACGGTAGTCTCCTCCCCTTCTCCTTGGATGACTTCCTCCTTCTAAAAGGCGGTGTCATGTGCCGGCAGTGGGGATGGCTAGATCCGAAGCTGGGGCAGCATCATGGGCAGTTAGATCCAGAGGTAGGGCCACAACGGCACCATGGCTAGCATATTCGGAGTTGGGGCGCCAATGGTGTTGTGTGGCAGCGCAGGACGGGTCCTTGGCGATGCAGGGGTGACGTTACAACGTCGTCGCGAGCTCGACGACCACCAGATCCGGCCACCTGGAGCTCGAGGGCTGCCGGATCCGACCGGTATGGCCCGTTCGACGGTGACAACTTCATCCCTTTCTCATGGCACAACAGCATGTACTGTTAGTGATATGCCCTAGAGGCAACATGGAGATGTTGGATATCACGTCAATGTTTATGTATAAATGAATAAAGTGTTATTCAGTTCCATGAAATAGACATCTTGTATTGATCAATAAGTACGTGACTTATTTATGAGACTCTTTATGTATGAATCTATTTCTAAACGATCCCGATCATATGTCATATTGTTGGAACAAATATGATTCTAAGATCGGCATGTTTATTGATTGATGATCATGTCTCATAGATCATTGGTATGAAGATACCAAATCAATAAACATGGACGTATGTGTTGGAGAACACATTGTTGGATAGACCCACCATGAGACACTACAGAATTAATGTGCCATTAGTTGGTCTCGGGTAGTGTTGGTACAAAGTCCTTAGACTCGAGATCACCATGGATTCCAACATGTGTAGTAGCCTACTTTGGGACTACCAAACGCTATTCCGTAATCGGGTAGTTATAAAGGTAGTTTTCGGGTTTGCTATGAAACATGGAGTGGGATGTGAGTGATCAAGATGGAATTTGCCCCTCCTTTGGAGAGATATCTCTGGGCCCTCGAGGTAATGGATTATGGAAATGCATGGCCATGCTAAGTTGATTGAGGAGTCAATCAACGGACGGATAATCCAATACGGTTCGAGTGAATGGTTAAGCTATTGAAGGGATGGCACACATCTTGCCTATAGCTTAACCGGTATCGTGAGGCAAACGGATTTGTGTACACATTACATGTTGAGCCGATATTATTCTTGTATACTATGGTGTCAATATGTGCCGCTAGGCGCCGCTATTGACAGTCGGCTGAGTTAGACTCGAGCCGACGATCGGCTAAGTTAGACTATAGCCAAAACCGAGTATACCCGAACCTACGTGGTCGCACGCTTAAGGGGATAGAATAGATATTCGAGTTGGACTCGGATACGGCTCGATCGGATAGGGATCCGATCGGATAGAGTCCTATGGGCTTACGACGTGTGGGGCGGCCAACTCTATGAGATACGGATGAGATCCGATTCAAAATAGAGTCCTAATCGGCCACTAGTCCCGTCGGCCAACTCTATATAAAGGAGGGAGGGGTGGAGAGCGTGACACGTCAATTGCATCGCGTGCAACGAAGTCGCCGAGATCAATCTCCACGGAAACCCTCCCCACTTTCGAGCCAAACCCTAGCCTTGCATCGCGTGCTAGCACACGGGTGTACGGCGTTCGTCCCCGGACGTGTGGATACCGGTAGAGGCGCGCTACGTTGCGCGCTCTTGATCGGCTGCGGTCGGGCGCATCGGAGCGAGGCGTGAGAACGCGGTCGGACGACTCGAATCGGCGATTGGCGAATCGGCGTCTCCGGAATCGGCTACCGTTCGGATCGGATTGCCCCGATTGGCTATTCCGCGCACTCTACTCCAATCGGTAACGATCTATCGGCCCTTACTTGCAAGTGTTCTGGTTTGCGCGGTAGAAAATTTTTGTTTTCGGCTAGCGTAGCTTCCGCGTAATCCTTCGAGTGGTATCGAGCTAATCTTGCTTAGTTCGGGTTTTAGATTGGATCGGAACAAGTTTTGCGCACGGGTTGATTAGATCAATCGGTTTTACGGGATCGTTGAGGAGAGTTAATGGTAATTGCGTTCCTTGATAGTGTATCGGAACGGCGTAATGTGATTACGTCGAAGCAATTTCCATATAACTCGGTTTGAGTTGGGTTCGAGATAGCGTTCCTTGATAGTGTATCGGAACGGTATAATGTGATTATGCCGAAGCTATCTCGTAGTCCGATCTTGTTAGCGCCTCGCGCCTACGCAAACCATCTCCCTTGATAGTGTATCGGGACGGCATAATATGATTATGCCGACATGGTTTCCGTAAGCGAATTCATAGATTGGATCTATGAATTTCGTGTGCGTACCCCTTATAGGTCGTCTCGATGTCGTAGCTCGCGATAAGTAGAAAACGTTTCTACGCCTAACTTGTTTTTGCAGAGAATGCTTTGAGATGGTATGGCCCTATTGTATGTATGAGATGCATGTGATGCATGTAATATTCTTTCATATGTGCAATCCTGTAATATTCTTTCATACGTGCAATGCTTGTAATATTCTTTCACGACTGCGAGTCGATGTAATCTTCAATTAGAGCTTCTATAGTAGTAGCTTAGTTTGAAGAAATCAAGCATCATGCACATTGAAAGATGGTGCCGAAGATGGAGATCCTAAGCGCCGACATGGAGATGGAGATCACCATGTGAAGGGGGCCATACTATTTCACTATATGCTATTCTTCTTGCTTTCATATGTGATATGTTTGTTTGATAGGATAGCATCCTCGCAAAATTAAGTAGTAATGATGCCCTTCCAAATGTTGCACCGTCACCGTTATGCTCGTCAATGGTGGGTCTGCCAAAGCGAGTGCCATTCTCTATCATAACACGAGGGGTATATGTCGGACATATACATGCAGGAGCATTTGGTTTACTTAACAAGGCTATCAAAACAGTTTTGGGCCTTGGGGCATAGGTTGGCGCCGGGCATGGAGATGCCACACCAACAACAAGAGTCACATAGAGATGTGATTAGCAAGGTGTTGTTTACCGATGTTACTAATTTTCTAGCGGTGATGCCAAAGCTCACTAGAAAATTAATTAACATGTGGATCTTGACCCAATACGTAACCTAGAGGGAAGGTGGAAAATACGTAATGGGAGTCTAATGTTAAATTGTTTAACAATAGACATAGCATAAACATTGTGCTAAACTTTGCTTTTTCTGTTGTAGAATAAATGGCGGCTAATACTACACCCAGTACCTTTAACTTGCGATCTATTCTCGAAAAGGAAAAATTAAATGGAACAAACTTTATGGATTGGTATCGCAACTTGAGAATTGTTCTCAAGCAAGAGCGTAAGGAGTACGTTCTTGAAGTACCTTATCCGGAGGATTTGCCTAATAATGCCACCGCAACCGCACGGAGAGCTTACGAGAAGCACACTAATGATGCCCTAGACATAAGCTGTCTCATGCTTGCTACAATGTCCCCCGAGCTTGAAGCAATATGAGAGCAGCGATGCTCACACTATTATTCAGGGACTGCGTGGCATGTTTGAGAACCAAGCTCGGGCCGAGAGGTTCAACACCTCAAAGTCCTTGTTTGCGTGCAGAGCTTGTTGAGGGAATCCCGTCGATCCGCATGTGATAAAGATGATTGGCTATATCGAGAGTCCGGAAAAACTAGGTTTTCCCCTTAGCCAAGAGTTGGCTATCGATGTGATTCTCCGGCCGCTCCCTCCGAGCTTCGAGCCATTCATATTAAACTATCACATGAACAATATGGATAGAACCTTGGCTGAATTGCATGGGATGCTAAAGACAGTGAGGAGAGTATCCAGAAAACGGTCATCATGTGATGATGATGCGAAGGCAAAGCGCAAACCCACTGTCAAGAAACTTTGCACCAAGAGGAAGTTAACTCCCGATGAGATAGCGAGTGCCTCCAATGCAAAGAAGGGCAAGAAGGGTCGGCGGCATCGATGCCGTTTGCTTATTGCAAGGAGACAGGCCACTGGAAGAGGACGCAAGAAGTACATGGAGGATCTCAAAAGAAGCAAAGTACGACTTACGCCGGTATTAATGTTATAGACATTAATCTTGCTACTTCACCTACGACTCTTGGGTATTTGATACCGGATCGTAGCTCATATTTGCAAATCGTTGCGGGGAATGAGAAGAAGTAGAGGATTGAGAAGGGGCGAGGTGAACCCGCGCGTCGGCAATGGAGCAAGCGTTGCTACAGCTTGTCGGCACGATACGCCACTTCATCTACCTTCGGGATTAGTTTTGGAATTAAATAATTGTTATTGTGTTCCAACACTATGTCAAAACGTTATTTCCGCTTCATGTTTGCAAGCGGAAGGATATGATTTTAGATCAATGAACAATGGTTGTTCAATATATCTCAGAGATATGTTCTATTTTCATGCTCCATTGGTGAATGGATTATACGTTTTGAATCTTGAAGCGTCTCCCATCTATAACATTAATACGAAAGGCAACTCTCTAATGATATAAACCCCACGTTTATCCGGCATTGTCGCTTAGGTCATATAAATAAGAAACGCATGGAGAAGCTCCATAAGGATGGATTGCTTCACTCTTTTGATTTTGAATCATTTGAGACATGTGAGTCTTGTTTACTTGGTAAGATGACAAAGACACCTTTCACGGGACACGTGAGAGAGCAAGTGACTTATTGGCACTCGTACATACCGATGTATGTGGACCAATGAGCTCAACGGCCGAGGTGGTTATCGCACTTCATTACCTTTACCGATGACTTTAGTAGATATGGCTACATCTACTTAATGAGGCATAAGTCCGAATCCTTTGAAAAGTTCAAAGAATTCCGAATGAAGTACGTAATCCTTTAGGAAAAACAATCAAGTTTCTACGATCGATCGTGAGGGGAATACTTGAGCCAAGAGTTTGGTAATCATCTCGAAAGATTGTGGAATTGTTCCACGTTGACTCCGCCAGAACTCCACAATGGAATGGGGTGTCCGAACGGAGAAATCGCACCTTGTTGGACATGGTGCGGTCGATGATGAGCCAAAGTGATCTTCCGTTATCCTTCCGGGGATATGCTCTTGAAACATGCGCTCACACTAAATAGAGTTCCATCTAAGTCGGTTGAAAATACACCATATGAGATATGGACGGGCAACCCCTAGTTTGTCTTTTCTCAAAATTTGGGGACGCGAAGCTTATGTAAAACGTTTCGACAAGCTCACACCCAAATCGACAAGTGCTTCTTTGTGGGATATCCTAAGGAAACTAAGGGATATTACTTTTATAATCGGGAACAAGGCAAAGTGTTTGTCGCCCGACACGGTGTCTTCTTGGAGAAAGAGTTTCTTTCAAGAAGGGTTAGTGGGAGCAGGGTGCATCTTGAAGAAGTTCAAGAAACACCGGAAAATGTTTCGCGACCACGGAACCACAACAGGAGGAGCAAAGTGTTGCGCCACCGGTTGTAGATACACCACCCACGGAGGTCGAAAGATCACGTCGTGCGCCCGACAGTACACAAAGTGCGGAACAACGTGATATATTGTTGTTGGACAACGATGAACCTAAGACCTATGAGGAAGCGATGGTGGGACCCGATTCCAACAAGTGGCTTGGAGCCATGAAATCCGAAATAGAATCCATGTACGACAATCAAGTTTGGAACTTGGTTGATCCACCGATGGTGTCAAAACCATTGAGTGTAAATGGGTTTTTAAGAAAAGGCCGATATGGATGGAAATGTTCACATCTATAAGGCGCGATTGGTGGCGAAAGGTTTTAAACAGATTCAAAGAGTTGATTATGATGAAACCTTCTCGCCCGTCGCAATGCTTAAATCTATTCGGATTATCCTAGCGATTGCTGCATATTTCGATTATGAGATATGGCGAGATGGATGTCAAAACGGCTTTCCTAAATGGAAACCTAAGCGAGGATGTATACATGATACAACCTCGGGGTTTTGTTGATCCAGAATCGCTCGGAAAGATATGCAAGCTACGAAATCCATTTATGGATTGAAGCAAGCATCTCGGAGTTGGAATATTCGTTTTGATGAAGTAATCAAAGGGTTTGGTTTCATCAAAAATGAAGAAGAGGCCTGTGTTTACAAAAAGGTCGTGGGAGCGCAATTGTATTTCTAATCTTATATGTGGATGACATATTCGATTGGAAATGATATCTCTATGCTAGAATCCGTCAAGTCTTCATTGAAAAATAGTTTTTCCATGAAAGACTTAGGGAGAAGCAGCATACATATTGGGCATTCGGATCTATAGAGATAGACCCAAGAGGCTAATTGGATTAAGCCAAAGTACATACATTGACAAGGTGTTGAAAAGGTTCAACATGCATGATTCCAAGAAAGGTTTCTTGCCCATGTCACATGGCATTAATCTTAGCAAGAATCGGTGCCCTCGGACACATGATGAGCGGAATAAGATGGGTATGGTTCCATATGCTTCGGCAATTGGATCCATCATGTATGCCATGCTTTGTACACGCCCTGCATGTCTCATACGCTTTGAGTGCTACGAGCAGATACTGCAGGATCCAGTGAAGGTCACTGGATCGCCGTAAAGAATATCCTTAAGTATTTGAGAAGAACTAAGGATATGTTCCTAGTCTATGGAGGTGAAGAAGAGCTCGTTGTAAGTGGTTACACCGATGCTAGCTTCCAAACAGACAAGGATGATGATAGATCGCAATCGGGTTCGTGTTCGCCCGAACGGAGGCGCATCATGGAAGAGTTCCAAGCGGGATACCGTTGCTCGATTCTACAACGGAGGCCGAGTACATTGCCGCTTCGGAAGCCGCAAAGGAGGCTGTTTGGATCAAGAAATTCGTTTCGAGCTTGGTGTGATGACTAGTACGATGGTCCAATGTCTCTCTATTGTGATAATAGTGGAGCCATTGCGCAAGCCAAGGAGCCGAGGTCACATCGAAGTCCAAACACATACTTCGGCGATATCATCTCATCCGCGAGATAGTGGACGAGGTGATGTCAAGATATGCAAAGTGCACACGGATCTCAACATAGCCGATCCGCCGACAAAACCTCTCCCTCACCGAAGCATGAGGCGCACATAAGAGCAATGGGTATTAGATACTTACATGATTGACTCTAGTGCAAGTGGGAGATTGTTAGTGATATGCCCTAGAGGTAACATGGAGATGTTGGATATCACGTCAATGTTTATGTATAAATGAATAAAGTGTTATTCGGCCCATGAAATAGACATCTTGTATTGATCAATAAGTACGTGACTTATTTATGAGACTCTTTATGTATGAATCTATTTCTAAACGATCCTCGATCATATGTCATATTGTTAGAACAAATATGATTCTAAGATCGGCATGTTTATTAATTGATGATCATGTCTCATAGATCATGGGTATGAAGATACCAAATCAATAAACATGGACGTATGTGTTGGAGAACACATTGTTGGATAGACCCACCATGAGACACTACAGAATTAATGTGCCATTAGTTGGTCTCGGGTAGTGTTGGTACAAAGTCCTTAGACCTGAGATCACCATGGATTCCAACATGTGTAGTAGCCTACTTTGGGACTACCAAACGCTATTCCGTGCGGGTAGTTATAAAGGTAGTTTTCGGGTTTGTTATGAAACATGGAGTGGGATGTGAGTGATCAAGATGGAATTTGCCCCTCCTTTGGAGAGATATCTCTGGGCCCCTCGAGGTAATGGATTATGGAAATGCATGGCCATGCTAAGTTGATTGAGGAGTCAATCAACGACGGATAATCCAATACGATTCGAGTGAATGGTTAAGCTATTGAAGGGATGGCACACATCTTGCCTATAGCTTAACCGGTATCGTGAGGCAAACGGATTTGTGTACACATTACATGTTCGAGCCGATATTATTCTTGTATACTATGGTGTCAATATGTGCCTGCTAGGCGCCGCTATTGACAGTCGGCTGAGATAGACTCGAGCCGACGATCGGCTAAGTTAGACTATAGCCAAAACCGAGTATACCTGAACCTACGGTCGCACGCTTAAGGGGATAGAATAGATATATACGGCTCGATCGGATAGGGATCCGATCGGATAGAGTCCTATGGGCTTACGACGTGTGGGGCGGCCAACTCTATGAGATACGGATGAGATCCGATTCAAAATAGAGTCCTAATCGGCCACTAGTCCCGTCGGCCAACTCTATATAAAGGAGGGAGGGTGGAGAGCGTGACACGTCAATTGCATCGCGTGCAACGAAGTCGCCGAGATCAATCTCCACGGAAACCCTCTCCACTTTCGAGCCAAACCCTAGCCTTGCATCGCGTGCTAGCACACGGGTGTACGGCGTTCGTCCCCGGACGTGTGGATACCGGTAGAGGCGCTGCTACGTTGCGCGCTCTTGATCGGCTGCGGTCGGGCGCATCGGAGCGAGGCGTGAGAACGCGGTCGGACGACTCGAATCGGCTGATTGGCGAATCGGCTGTCTCCGGGAATCGGCTACACTGTTCCGGATCGGATTGCCCTGATTGGCTATTCCGCTGCACTCTACTCCAATCGGTAACGATCTATCGGCCCTTACTTGCAAGTGTTCCTGGTTTGCGCGGTAGAAAATTTTTGTTTTCGGCTAGCGTAGCTTCCGCGTAATCCTTCATGTACTTCCCTCTCTCCTAGTGCAGCGGTGGTTCCAAGCAAGAGCAGAGTCAAGCATCAGGGCCTCTGTCTCACCCCAGGTACCTCGTAGTTTTCTCCTTCCCTTTTCCCGTCGTTGTCGCCCATCCCTTCGATGACAAGAAGAAGTACCAGCATCCGCAGAAGTTCATCGATTTGTTATGTGGTTTAGTTCTTTTTTGGATTTGCGATTTAGTTGTGACTTAGCGTGTACAATAGTTCGTTTGTTTTCTTTTGAATTTGTGATCCAGATGTGTCGACGGACTATGCTTGCCTATGGTATTTATAGAGTATGTGGATCGTTGGTGCTGGGTATATGTGAGGTTGAGGTAAAAGAGATATGATACAGGAATTTTTATGCATGATTGGGCCTCTTAACTGACAGGTAATAGCCATATTCCTGTAGGTCGAACCTGATATTGCTTTTATATATCAGTATCACACGAGTACGATATTTGGGATTATTAGTCTCTGTCGGCTTGGTGACATGGAGCTCTCACATGTAGTCGACGACTAGTATAGTCTTTTTCCTTAAATATGAACTCGACGAGATTGGAGGTTAGCTATAGATCTCTCTTGTCGGCTTTATGGTTTCGTATTAGGTTTGTCTAGACTCGTTTGGCTTGTGTTGATCTGCTTTGGCATGTCCCCTCTTTTGGGAGATCTTTTATTTATACCCTCGAATGTCTCTTTGTCCAAGTAAAACTAGGGAACCAAGTATGGATACGATCCAAGTATGGATACGATCCAAGTAGTGCTTGTCTCGTCCAAATGAGACTCTGCTTCTCTCTCCTTATCGAAGCACTTTCCATATATAATGATTGATTTTGTATAAGACTTCGAATATGGTTGGTCTCATCGAGCCTAACACAAAAGTATTAGGTATGACTTATCTATGACATTGACAAGATGTGTCTTAGCTTGTACAGAAGTTTAGCATGTACATAAGTTTGCTTTTGTTCGATTTGTAATTTGTTCTTGAATGTCAAATGATTTGGTGCAACAGAGAGCAATTCAAAGCATCGACTCGGTTTTTTTGCCTCGCATGTGCCTCAAAGATACTGGTTATGGAAACGACACCAATGATTTAGGATTATGAGTGCTGTCTTATTAATGTTATTTGAGAAATCCGACATCAATATGGAGTTTTCAACCGATACTTATTAGGATTATTTTTTATCATTATTAAAATTAAGTGACTGGCTATCTAACATTGAAAAAAATGCTTTAAAAATTATTAAATTTAACTATAATTAGTATAATTACAATGAAACTAGGAACTTGGATGTATTTACCACGTAACTAGTGGTATGTAAATATACAAGGTCCTCCGTAGCTCAGCGGGGAAGCACACTACACAAGCTATCCCCATGCACGAATTTCTTTTCCCTCGCTAGCACGAATCTCAGCATACCGAATGCCTAAAAAATTGGTGTATGTGTCTTATAAAATCATTCGAAAGTTATTTAGCAATTCCATAAAATTAAACCATATAGGAAACTATACCATAGAAAAGATGTAATCACAAAAAATAGTAACTAACAACGGTCTTAACCAAAAGTTACGGCATTTACAATTTAAGTAGTACTCACGCACTAATTACATGTGGTGAGGCATGGTAGGAGCTGCTACTACGTTTTTTGCTGCATCGAGCTGAGTGTTTGTCGAGCATTGAAAAAGCCAGCTAGAACATCTCTCTAGCTTATAGGCGGAGAGTAACACATGTCGGGCAGCCAGAACATGTCAGGCTCATAGGCGGAGAGTAACACATGTCAGGGCAGTGCAAAAGCCAGCAAACCAACACACATGACGTGAACCGAACACCCGATATATGATCTACTCGTAATCCTAAGCATAGATCTAGATGGAATCGAACGGATAAAAATTCTATAATTTTGACCGAGAAAATTTTCCACGAAGGTATAGCAAATTCGTTTTTTAGGGTGGTTGTAATCCCTGTGCAGCGCTCGTTTTTTTCTTCAACTTAAAAATACAACTTTCTTATTTTCCATTAACATATTTTTCGTTTTCATAAAAAAATTATATAAAATATTTTTAAAATCAAATAAACCTGTTTTAAAGTCGATAATAATTTAATTATTTATATGTTAATGATTTGTTTTTTCTGATGTTAAAAACCTAAATAAAGTTGAAGACTGAAGCAGACCGGAACATCATGGAACAGACCCATGGATCCCGATCGCACAAAAAGTTGAGCGATGGGCACAGGAAACAGCTTCGTCAAGAGCGTTCCCACCGACCTCCCACAAAAACCGAAGAGAAAAAAACACGACGACGATAGAGACACGAAAAGAAGAAGTGATGCGGCGAAAGGAGGACGAGGTGACGTGAATAACGTTTCCCCCCCGTCTTTTGAAGACTGACGTGATTATACGTGACAGTTTTTTTCCTTCTCTCTTGCGTTAAACGAAAAATTGTGGGTGCCTAAAATCCTAGGCCCAAACAGGCCACTACGAGAGTAGGAGACACCCACGAGCCCACGTTACATATGCATATTAGGCTATGTCACATGTGTTAGACTATCTAGCTAGATATAGGAGCACCCAAACTTAAAATATATGCTTCAGCCCAATGTAGTAGGGTCCAATAAATACCAATACAAAGGACTCATTAGATGTCAGCAAGATCTAAAAATAAGTATCTTTTCTTCTGAAAACCTATTTATCAAGAGAGTTATCGTTTGGGTATTGCTTGTAACACTATTTAAATATAAAATAGGTCTTGTATTTTTGTATTTTAGATATTGTTGTTAGAGATTAAACCGGTGGATCAGTAGTGCGAACTGCCACTGTACAACACAGTACAAGTACCAGTAGCAACTGTGCGTTTGGAAAGCATGTTCTGACTTGTGACACGTGCTACATTCCAAGCAGGCTTGCAGCACATTAACGAGGGCACCAGCTTTAGCCTTTAGGCTGCAGGATCGTGGGGCTAGGTTACACTTGCCCCCTAATCACTTCGTCACGAAATAAACAAATCTACCAATCTATTATATAATGAGATATATTTAAATATAAGTATCATAAATAAACAAATCTAAAATCTATTATATAATGAGACATATAACATAAGTACCACAAATTTAAATAGGGGTTATTCAGATTCATAATTTGATATCTTATATCTCGTACTGAAAAAATGTTTTCATTCCTCAAGAAAAAATTCCGCTTGTTTCGTTCATGCCACCTAAATAGTCATAAAATAATAAAAAATTGATAAGATATCGTATCTATACCTATATATAAAGCAAGTAGTGTTTCCACCCAAATTTTTGTTACGCTTTGGCTATTTTGCGAAAACCCCTTGAGTTTTTTCAAAATTAAGCCGATCAAATCTTGCTATTTTAAAAAACAATTAAAGAAGAAAAAAGTATTATTTTATAGAAAACCCCTTGAGTTTATGAAATTAACCTACATCCCAATGTTAAAAAGAAAGAGAGGACTTGGATGAAAAAAAGACCTCCTACGTCCCTCTCTTCGCTCCCTCCGCGCTGCGCTTGCGCCCCTCCCTCCGTCGCCGCTCGAGCTCCTCGCCGCCGCTGGACCTTCGTCCTCCACCTACTTCCCTCCTCGCATCGTCGTCCCGTTGCAATGCTCGGACATTTTGCTAGCGTCTATAAAGCAAGTAGTGTTTCTATCCAAAATTTTATTCTCGCTAGCTATTTTGCAAAAACCCTTTGATTTTTTCCAAAATTAACCCGCAGATTAGGGGTGGATACCGGCTCGGCTCGGCTCTCGGCTTGGCTCGGTTTGGCCGGCTCGTAGAGAGCCGAGCCAGGAGGCTCGGCTCGTGGCCGGCTCGTTTAGCTCGCGAGCCACTTTAATACAAGGTGCAATTTATGTACAAATTACATTTTATTTTTTAGTCTATTTAAACATGTAAATATACAATTGAAAAAAATAAAAAGTGATACATTAAGTCCATAATTAATGTAATAACACTTGTCCATCGATAATTATCCATGCAAATGTAATGATGCAACTAGATTAGATATTATTACTATTATAATCTAAAGCATTAGATCCATATTGACCATCACAAAATTATAAAAATTATTGATTTATTGTCACATCAACAACAAAACAAGCAAAAGAATAGCAAAATAAGCAAAACATTATGCCCTACTTTGTACATTACATCTGGCTCGTTGAGCTCACGAGCCCGCTTGCGGCGATTCGAGCGGCTCATTATAGCTAACGAGCTAAACCCTTGGCGTAGCTCGTTAGCATTTCTCAACGAGCCGAGCCGAGCCATCCATGAGCCGAACGAGCTAGCGAGCCACGAGTATTTCGTCAGCCCTACCCACAATCCCAATGCTGAAAAGAAAAAGAGGGCTTGGATTAAAAAAAAGACCCCCTTCGCTCCTCCCTCCCTGCGCCCCTCCCTCTCGTCCCCATTTGCGCTGCGTCCAGCATCGCGACTGCGCTCCTCCCTCCCATCGCTGCTCGGAGCTCCCGCGCCCCTCTGTGCCGTCCCCATCCGTGTCGTGCCTCGACTTTATCCGTTCAACGCACGGCACAATTGCTAGTATTAATATAAAATATATATCAATCATCAAATACATATAAGTTAAAATTCAACTTCTACGAGTTATAAAAAACATCAAATATAATTATTAATGTACGATAATATTTTTAATTTAATTTGTTTTTATTGTAATTTATAGAAATTGAATTTGGTGTTACATATGTCATCTATTTTCTATTAATTTATATTATCAAGTATTTTTTAAAAAATTATAACTATTTAGATGACATGTAAATAACCTACCAAGAGGATATCTTCTGAAAACGATGAAAATTTATATTCCTAGGTCTGTATATTTTAAAATTTTAAAAACGAACGGAGTACTTTTCACTTGATCACTCGCTGATCATGCATGGCCAGCTAGCTCCCCCGGCCGGACGCCAGCGAGCACCGGAGGCCCGGACCACACACCCGGCCCGGTCCGGCCACCAACATGGGGATCAAATCAGTCGGGAGGCCATCCATCAGATCATATCAATATCCCTTACACATGCGGCTGTCGTGACGAGACGGATCATACCCCCGTTTCATCGATCAACGATCGATCGAGCCGGCGCGAGGTGAGGGCGGCAGGCAGCGTGAGGCGCTGGTAGGTGGCTGCCCGGAGGCAGGCAGACACCGTGCTCGCGGCCACCCGTGCAGGCACCGGCCGGCCGGGCCGGCGCCGGCCGGTGTGTGGCCCCGTCCAGCTCGTCGGCGACCGATCTGCATGCGTGCCCCCTGGCCACCGGTTGCGTGCATTCATCGCTGGTCCCTGGGCATGTCGTGATCCTGCGTGTGGCCGCCACCGCCCGCCGCCGCCGCACTCTATGCAATGCCAACGCCGCTCGGCCGGTGCCCTGCATGGAGGCTAGCTCTGCCCGCCTAGCTGAACGTACTACGTCTATGGACTGCGTGTGCATTTTACTACCTACACACAATGTTTGACGTAATGTTAGAAAAAAAAGAACGGAGAGAATAATTAAGAACTCTAATTAGTAACGAGGATTATATATGCATGATTCCACCGGTACATAAACATTTTTTAAGTTATTTAGTAAATATTAAGATTAAGAGAAAAGATTTATTATCAATCGCTTCATTATTTGTTAAATTTTAAATTACTTTGATTTTTTTCTAAACATCTGGTAGGCTGAAAATACTTGTATTTTCATGCATTACGAATAAGTGTTGTAGAAGTGTTTATATTGCATATCAAATTAAAGTACTAAAAACGTTTATATTTAGAAACGAAGGGAGAGTACATATCGGTCGATCCATTAGTTTATTATTGAAGTGATCGATACCATAAACTAGCTTGTGAAGTCGCGATTGATTAATCGCAAGATCACCATTATCATCATCGGTTTTGATATGATCATTCATGGGCCCAAGTTAAGGCGCATGAATGCTGCATTGTACATGTACACACCAGCTGACAATGTGTCCTACACTAGACAATGTGTAGACATGCCAGCCTATGCCAGTACATAGAACGGATAGGGTCGTCAATTCTCGCTCGCTGGCGATCGATCAAGCTTGTGTACTTTTGTGTGCTTAACTAGAGATTTTGCAGAGGCATAATTTCAGTCTCCTGAACATTGCACAACCCAACCAATTTTTCTGGTTGTGTGTACGTACTTGATTTGACGTGTGCAAATTAATTAAAACGCGGGGCACTCGATTATTAGTTTACACCGCCAAAAGTTGGTTAATTAAGACGTTCTGCGAGGGGCGTAGTACGGTGACTGCTAGCTGGGAATGATGTGATTTCGGTATCTTTGGGACCAACATAAAATTAGATGGATATATTAGGTTCTGGACCAAGATCTGGCGGCGTATTGCATTGGTCAAGTGGCAAAAGCTCATATATATTTATTAGTTACGGCCGCTGTGGTCACAGTTCAATCATGATCTCATCACCCCTCTAGATCTTGCATATGATGGTTTATATGACCGTCGTGTAGATCATTTGAAAGAGATTTGTTAAGGAATTAAAAACGGTCAGTGGGGGCAAAGACCGCACCCACGGTTTTCCACTAAGAAGTCTTCCTGTGAGCCAACATGCATTTCACTCGAGGCAACAGTAGTGGTTATAAGTATAAAAACAAATGGTTAAAAAGTTGCCTTTGAAAAGGATTCCGACAAACATAAATTTTCTACACATAACACATTGTTTAGAAGCTTGAAAAGCTTGAAAAGTATGAAAACAAACATGACATATATAAATTTGTCTTTAAGGTTTTAATTTTTTTCGCAAATACACAAAATGATTGTGCGTCAATATATTAGAACGAAACAGAATTTCAGTTAAATAATACAACGACAGTAGGCCATTGTTGGAGAAAAAGGAAAAAGGAAAAGAAGAAAAGCCAGCTAAAGAAAAACTACAAAAACAAAAACCACTCCTAAAAAAGGGAAGGGGTAGCTGTGAAGCTCAACTATACTCCCGATAGGACCCCAAAAGCAGCGGCGCTGGTAGTTGACCACATACGGTCTTTCTGTAGGATGAACTCCAAACCGATCAGAAAGAGAAATCGAACATCCTAGAGTTTTGCTCCTTTTGCAGCTGCCAATAAACCAAGAGGACTAGGGAGTTGAAGCCCTTACGAAGATGCTCCAACAGGTAGGCCCTAGAAGATGCCACTAGACCTAAAGCGCGCAACCGGAGGAAGAAGCGAGGTTAGGCAAGCCGGGTGGAGACAGTACAAGGTGCCATACTTGGTGAGCAAACACATAGTCGAGGAGGATGTGGCTCGTCGTTTCAAGCTCTTGGACGCAGAAGGGGCAAGCCGGGTAGTTGTCAATACCATGTTTTTGCGGAAGATCGGCCGCCTAGCAACACTGTTGGAACACAAGTCAGAGGAAAAGCTTGCATTTAGCAGGGCCTTTGGCTTGCCATAACGGATCGACACAATCAAAGGAGTGTTGGCCTAGGAAGAAAGCCTGGTAGGCCTATCGAGTTGAGTATCGTTGATAGGTTGTCCAACGCTAGACAAGACGGTCCTCTGTGCTTGGAGAGAACTGAACAAGAAGCACTGCATCCCAGACCACTAGGAATTGGGAGATGACGAGGACTGTAAGAGCTCCACGGATGTCCCTCACCCAAGAGTTTTTAGCGAGACCAAAAGCGATCGTGCGTGATGCCTGGAGACACGGAGGCATGGCAAGGAAAAGGTATGGTGCCAAGGAGGCCAACCAGCGACCATCAATGCACTGGTCCATCCAGAAAAGAGCCAACGCGTCGTCACCTGGCATGAAGAAGGTGGACGCTGTAAACATGTCGGAGATGCTCTGCTCGAGGGGGGACTTTAGGTCAGCCTAGTAGGGGTGGCCTGAGCGTTGTAGCCAGAGCCAACAAAGGTGCAGAGCGAAGCCTGCCATCCTCAAGTCAGCAATACCCAGATCACCGACTGCTCTAGGACGGCAAACATTTGTCCAAGACACAAGGCACCGTCCCTCCTAGACCGAGTTTGTACCCGTCCAAAGGAAAGCGCGATGTTTCTTATCGATGGCCTTGATGACCTAGCCTGGTAGACAGATCTCATGGACAGATGAACCAGAATATAAGAGAGCACGGACTGGACCAGCACATAGCGATTGGACAAAGTGGTGACCCTTCCAGGGAGGAAGCCAGTGGGAAACCTTGTCAACAAGAGGTTGCAGGGCCGCTTTTGGTAGCTTGCGGACCAATAGAAGGATCCCGAGGTAGGTGCAAGGAAAATCAGAGATAGAGCAGGGAAAGGAGCTCTGAACTAGCTCCAGGTCCTCGGCCAAACAATGGATCGGAGTAATTGAGCATTTGACAAAATTGGTGCGTAGCTCAGAGGCCGAACCAAAGACGGAGAGGATGCCTTGGATGAACTCCAAATGTTGTCGAACATGGGAGAGAAAGAGGACCAGATCGTCGGCATAGAGAGATGCACGATGTAGCAACGCACGGTCATTGAGAGGAAGAAAACCGCCCGAGTCAAAGGTCTTGTGGATTATCTCATTGAGCACATCCATAACAAGAAGGAAGAGCATGGAGGATAGGGAATCACTCTGCCGGAGCCCTCTCTGGTGGAGGAAGCGAGGACCCGACAACCCATTGAGCAGTGTCACACCATGAAGCTTCCCCTTTCTAGCCTTTAATTCAATTAATAAATTGCCCAAAAGAAATTGTTTAATTAACCTAGAGCTAATCACTAATTGATAATTTCATTTAATAAGTGGAATTGGCTTTGTGGGATTTTTCTCGAGTTTCCCTTGCTAAAATACCTTAAGAAGATTTTTAAGGAATTTTCAAAGCAAAGAGATTAATTTTAATAATTCAAAAATGATTATCAGAAATAAATAAATCCAAATCCTCTTTCCTTTTATATTTCGGTCGATTGGGTCATTTTCGGCCCAATCCTCCCCGCTGGCCCACTCGCCCCCACGTGCCCCTCTCCCCGCTGCTAGGCTGGTCAAAGTCCGTGGCCCAACAAGCACCCATGCTACCTCCTCCCTGGGGATGCCGATAGGCCGACCTGTCGGATTCATCCCAAACCTTCAGCTGGGGGAGTTGGGTTGACGTCAGCCATGCCATGGTGCTTACCCCGGGCGCCGTGGCCCACCGTTCCCATTCCCTTCGCATCTCTCGCCCGCTTTCCCCTTTGATTTAAACTCAAATCGAGCTTACTCCACCATGATTTCCCCCTTTCCCCCTCCGCCGGTCGTTGCCGAGGCACCCCGACCTCGATCTAGCCCTCCCAGGGCTAAAAGAAGCACCTCGACCCCTCCTCTCTCTTTTTCTCGAACCATCGCCGCTTCCTGTGCTCCCAATCACTCCCGTCGCACTTAGCCTTAGCGTTGCCGCCTTCCGTCGCCTTTGGCCGTTGCTAGCTATTGCTAGCCGCCGCGGTAGACTATGTCGTCGGCTTCGCGAGGTCGAGGACTCCCTCGGCCACCACTCAGTCGTAGCCTTTCGCGACCGGAACCCCTCCCTCCTCAGTTGTCGGTGAGCCCCTCCATTCCCAACCCCTCCAGCCGACAATGCCCACCGGTGCACGCCTCCTTTCCTCCTCTAAATCCGCTCATTCTCTCCCCTAGGTCACGCCGAGCCCATCCGCCATCCTTGTCGTCATCGATTCGCCGTCGTCAACACTACCCAAAGTCGTCGTCGTCCTCACGCCGCCTCCCATCACCACGAACCCTCAATGAGCCGCCCTACCCCTTCCTCTCACTCTGCTGCCGCTCTCCACGCCCTTCGCCTCGTCGGATGTAGGATCGAACAAGACCAAACAAACCTACTAGAGGGGGATGAATGGTAGCGAAAACAAAAAAACCCAAAATCTTTTGCAGAATTAAAGATATCGATGAAACCGATCTACAAAACAAAAAATGAACTGAACATGTTGAAGCCGCCACCGGTCACACCGCAGTATACCGGCCGGTCAGACCGCCCCTCCTGGCCAGTCAGACCGCCGACTAGCCTCCGGTTGGACCGCTGCCACAACCCACCGGTCAGACCGCGCGCACACCTACGGTCAGACCGTCGGGATCCAGAAAACACCGGGAGATGAACTCTCGAAGAAGTAGATCAAATTAGTTCAACTTTATTGCATCTAAAAGTGTTTACAAAGTGCAACAACAGCACTCCTCACCAAAATCTCGACCTAATTTGAAACCCTAGCTATTCTCTCAAATTTCTCTCTTGAAAATTGATATCTAGGAGGCACACCCTCCCTCTCAATTTATACCACAAAATCCTCCTACTCAAAGTAGGAGTAGAACTCCTATTCACAATAGGACTTAACCTCCTACTCATAGTAGAAGTAGAACTCCTATTCCCAATATGACTTCTATTCCCAATAGGACTCCTATTTCCAATAGGACTCATTCAACCTAACTTTCCGAATCTGACTCCCTTTCAAATTTGACTCCGCATACGATCCCTCTCGTATGCCATATAGATTCTTCATCTTCCATGTGCATTATCCTTTAGCCTTTTAGTATCCCGCATGCTGGACGTCTACTTCTCTCAAGTCGACTCCGATCCGACACTGGCAATACTATCCGAGGCCTCAAACGATACCTGCACACATACGACAAAGAAACGATATACCAAGCACAAGTTTGTCCAAACTTGACTCACATTAGCTTGTCAACAGTAACCATACTCATAGGAATCATCTAGAAGTCAAATCGCAAAGAAACGATCCAAAATCGAGAAATCAAACTGAAACCAAAGTTTGCCGGTCAGACCATGCCGGTCCGACCGACGGTGAGTCGGAGTCCGACCGCGAACCGAAGTCGGTCTGACCGACTGTGAGTCGGACTCGACAAGTCTGACCGCACACATACCTCCGGTCAGACCGTGCGCATACACCGGTCTGACCGACGTGTCTTAGCAGTCTAACCGCCACACAAAATATCACACATAGACTATCAAAGCACAAATCCAATGTTTCATCACATAAAATATAAATCAAACATATTTGATTCAACAATCTCCCCCTTGATAAAACCATTGGCAAACCCAACAAAATCAATTGGTTTGTGATGTTTTGTGAAGCAACCCAAAAAGCATTTCTTATGCAAGAAAAATCTTGAAAATTCTTTGAGTATGTAAATGATACACAATTTTGTTTCCTTGTTCTCCCCCTTTTGACAATGAGTTCACCAATGATCAGAAGCATGGAAGAGCTTTGCATTATATCAAAAGTAACTCAAGTACATGTTTTGCAATAACAAGGTAGAAAAAGTGACTAGCTAATTAACAAGCATGCACTAGAGTAAAAACATGAACCTCAAATATTATAATTAAGATCAATTCAACATTAATGATTTATGATTTCAATGATTTAAAATGCAACATATTCACAAGTGCAAAGACTGAAAGAAAAACCCAAGTATATATACTTATGACATTGATACTCTTTCTCAAATTAATTCCTTCTCCAAAAATAACTGAGAGAACTTTTAGCTCTTTCTTTTGAACCTTTTTTATATACTTTTCTCTCAATTATTGTGGGTACGTCCTTGTCGTCAAGATTGTTTCCAAGGATTCAGCACCCTTTTTTTATCTCACTGCGAATACGTCCTTGTCGTCAAGATTGTTGCCAAGGATTCGATATTCATTTTTTCTCTCATATAAATAAGCATTTATGTACTCTTGCGGTGATTGGAACAAAAAGGATTAATATGAGGAATAACAACTCATAAAGCATATATAAAAGCATTAATCATTCAAACTAAGCACTTGCTTCAATATTGCATATTTTATTAATTCAAGTAAAAGAATTATGTGTCATGTATCATAGCACTTAAAAGCAATATCAAAAGCTCATATAACTACTAAAATGCACACAAGCTAATATAGTAATCAAATTACCTAACAAGCATTGCTAGCAAGCACAAGAATATACTAAAGATATAAGACATAGCTCATCCACCTTTTATTTTATTTTCCTCTTTCTCCCTTTTTGTGTTTTGTTTTTTATCACACCATGCATGAATTAAAAAACATGAATGCAAAAGAAGAAGAAAAATATGCATACAACAAAGAGCCAACAACTCTCCCCCTTAATTGATGCCAAAAGGATGAATAACACCTAATTCTCCCCTAAGAAAAGCAAAGTGAGAAGAATCCAACGGTTTGGTGAAAATAAACAAGAATGCACAAAAAGCATATACTCCCCCTGAAATTAACCTCCAATTCTCCCCAAACAAAAATCAAGAAGAAAACAAATATTTTTTAAAAAAAATCCAATTGCCATCGATATCATCAAGGTTCTCAAGAAATGAAATATATCCACTTGTATTAACCAAAACTACTATCTCAAACACTAGCATATGAAAAGCTAATAATCAAGAGAGTATAATACAATTATGTCAATCCAAAAATTACCTTGATGTTACCGTGAAAAGCAATCGTTGTCTCCACATTGCACACACATGGGGAGTATGCCATGAAAATACCTATGAACAAGAAGATGTCGAGGCCTCCGTGTTGGGGTTAGAAATAAGAAATTTTAGAATCCAACACTGAGTCACACGACGAGTAGAACCAGCAGGTACATATACACAAACAAAATCAGAATCAGACTTACCTGAAATCTTACCTTGTCGCTTCATAAAAGTCTAATTTGAATTATGCAAAGAACTACCCCGAGGCCGGTCTGACCGCCGTTGTACCTGCGATCTAACCGAGCCTGGCTGCCGGTCTGACCGCTGGTTCGCCTGCGGTCGCCGCTGGTGGTCCGACCGACCGGTCGTGTCGGTCGACCGTGCTCCTTGAACCAAAACTCGATTTTGCCATCGTCGTTTCGCAAAATCAATTTCTCTTTCCTTTTTCTGTTTACACGCAAGTCTAAAAAAATCCAACCAAATGTCTATCTTTTCCACAAAACGAACAAGTGTATTTCTCACGATGATTAGAAGCACAAGTAGAAACAAATGGTTTAGCAACATAAGTAGCAACAAGAGTTTCTGCAATCACAGCATTGGTTTTGGAAGATGATGCATTCAAAGAAGTCATGATGCCGGCAGATTTAAACACAATGGGTTTAGGATCTGATTTAGTCAAAATTTCACCTCTCAGTTATACTCAAAACAGCAGGGGGATGCCTAAAAAAGTGAACATAGGGATCAAAACCTAAACCACGGTTGTCTGTGCTAACCTTTGATTGATCCAAAATTATGTTGAGATTCTTTTTACCATTAGAAAAACGTTGCAACGAACTTTTTAAGTAAGAGATATCTTGAGTCAAAGTAGCACAATTTTTGCAAGCATCCAAAAGACCTTTCTGTTTTCTATAAGTTTGACAAGAAAGCACTTCGTCTTGCTTAACTATTCTTCCATATGCCTAACAAGACCTAAAGCATCTTTTAATTTTAATTCATTAGTAAGACATGATGAGCATGGTTTTGCACTAGATTGTTTCAACCTTTTAGAGCTAATTGCATTAAAAATAGAGCTAGCAAATAAGGCAACTTGACATTTCTTTAACGCTCCTTTTGTTAAAAACAATTCATCAGTCAATCTAGTGTTCATGGCAAAGCTAAGAGCAAGAGAAGATTCAAATTTTTGAGTTTTCTTAGATTTAGTATCAAGCTTCTTGGCATAAACATCTCTAATTGACTTAATTTCAGCAAATAGCACCTCACAAGACATGCAGTCATCATCAGAAGCAAGAGATCTTAATCCATTATTTTCAGCTTTAAGAGAATCAATAATTACTTCCTGTTGATTAATCTTCTTTTCAAATTTAGAAATCTTGTAACCAAGTCTAGCAATAACATCTTAAAGATATTCAACAGTAGGAGCAGGAGTTACCTCATTATCATCTTCAGAATCTTCATCAATGCTGCTGGCCATGAAACAAACCCCAGCAATGTTCTTCTCCTTGTCATCATCTTCATCACTTTCAAAATCAACATCGTTTGATTCTTGAACCGCTTCATATGCTGCATCAATTGCCTTTTGGTAGAACTTCTTCATCTTCATATTTTTCGCCTGCTTTTTGTTTTGCTTAGCGCCCTTGGATCCATCTTGAGGCTTTGCCTCCTCCAATGTACCTTTTCCATCCTTGGGACACTGAGATCGAATGTGTCCTGGTTGTCCACCCCCGAAACAACGGATTGGTCCTCCTCTCCTCCTGGACCTGACATTATTCACAGCTCGAGAAATTCTGTTAGCAAGCGATACCAAGTCCTCCTCACTGATTTCCTCCACTTGATCATCAGGCATGGCAGAGAAAGCAGCAAACATCGACTGTGAAATAGAATCAGAAAATGCAAAAGAAGACATCAAAGCAGAAGATTTTGAATCAATCCTTTTAGAGAGAATGTTCATCTCATAGGTTTTCAATTTAGTATAAAGAACATCCAAAGTCAAGGTGTTCATATCAACAGATTCCTGAATTGAGGTAACCTTAACTTCCCAAACCTTCATATCAAGACCATTCATAAAATGACGAGCAACCTCAGACTGAGAATAATTATCATTATAACAAGAATCAACAGATTTAAGATTACTCCAAATTTTGTCAAAATGGCCTAGATAGTCATTCAATGACTCCCCGTGTGTCATCTCAAATTTGATGTACTTGTCGAAACTTGGTTTCAGCAATAGAATTTTGGGGGTGCAGTCGAGATCGCCAAGCACAATGGGTTAGAAGGAGAAGAATATTTAGACAGGTTCAGGCCCTCTCGTGAGGTAATACCCTACTCCTGTTTCGGCGGATTCGATCCGCCGAGTGTCTTTATTGATCTCGTGTGTCTAAAGCTCTTGCTTATGAAATCGTATGATTCTCTCGTATCCCTCAAGGGACGCCCCTTACCCCCCTTATATAGTCTTGGGAGGAGGGCTTACATATCGGAAACCCTATCTTACTCTAAGTCAGTTTCCTCAATCTTACCAAACCGTGACTATAGGCCGATTGTCTTATCTCTATCGGTAATCATAACACCTAAGTCATGTTCGGTTTACAGATATGGCAGGCACAATCTATTCTTACCTCCAGTCGGATAAGCTTGCCATGTAGATACCCGATTGCCATAATATCCACAGTAGCCCCCGAGTCCTTTTCAGTCGATGAGACAACTCAACTTCAAACCAAAACAGCACACAGCCAAAAATCTCTTTGACCGAGTGCTTTTGGCGCCGAGTGATTCCATCATCTCTGCCTGAATCTTCCCGAGTGGCTCCAAAGACTGTGAAGGGCTGAAAAATATCTAAAAAATTCTCAAAAATAAATATCTAGGTGCATCTCCTGATGCACCTAATTAGGTGTAGCCCCCGACTATGTGGTTAGTCAAAAACAGACTAAGCATATAGTCAAGAACTATAAAAATCATTCTCATGTAGATGCTTAGCTCAAGCTAAAGCAACCTCATTACTCGGCAAGCTTGTGCTTATCCGAGTAAATTTGCCCGAGTCATCTCAGAACAAATAACCCAATCAACCCTCACGGGAGAAAAGCACTCGGTAAGCTCATGCTTATCCGAGTGGATCTGCCCGAGTAATCCCGAAACAAATATTTTAATCGTCCCTCATGGGAAAACGAGTTCTTTCAATCATATGAAAAATATAACCAAGTTATTAAATAGCTTTTGCCATAACACTGGTCTCAATCTATAAAGATCTTCACACAGGTGGAAAAAATAGCATCGATATGACCATTTAATCAAATGCTAAAAAACCAAACAGCCCTTGTCATCAAGGCAGCTATAAAAAGCTTAGCTGTTGGTCACCTTCCAAGTTGCATCGTGCTAGCTTCTCATGAAGTCAAGCAAACCGCGGTATGAAAGGATTTCCAAAGGTACAGGGCATTTGGACACGTGCATATTGCCAGGGCAAATCTGCTTAAGCCCATCCGCTTAAGTCCCTAAGGACACGCGTCGGGCCACACCTTAACTGGGCCGCAGATTCTCTTATGGGCTCGACCCAATCACAAGAAAACCTAGCGCAACCCTCAAATCTTTCTATAAAGGCTCGAGGTCGTCCCTACCTCTTCATCTTCCAAAAGATTCCTCTTTTCGCAAGCACTGTTCACCAGTTCCCTGCGAAGAACCCTAGACTCGCGCGCTCCCAAATCCATCCATCCAAGAGCTCGCTTCTTGCCACAACCAGCTTCTGCAGCCAATCTTCCAAAATCTCTTGCGCAAATCGCCATTCCTTCCGACCAGATCCACTTCCCATCCACACCACACTCATGGCGGAGGAAAAGAGGATCCCTTTTGACCAGTGGGCCACATCGGATGTGAGGGAATCTACCCTCATGGAGATGGTGAAGCACGGCGTGCTTCCCCAAAGGAGATCATGGCATGGCGCCGGCGGCGGTGAGGATTTCCCAACCCCGAACACCGGTGAGCTCGTTGTATTCACTTCTTTCTTCTATTGCGGGTTCAGCCTTCCTACCTCCGAGTTCTTCCGGGGGCTTTTAGATTACTATGGTTTCCAGCTCTACCATCTGAACCCCAATTCCATGCTTCACATCGCCCTCTTCATTCATGTATGCGAAGCATTCCTTGGCATCCTCCCCCACTTCCAACTGTTCCACCGCATGTTTTATCTCAAACCACATCCGAATAAAGACCACCCATGCGTCGTTGGCGGGGCGGGTTTCCAACTCCACGGATCTCTCCGCAAGGAGTATTTCTCTCTTCCCTTAAAATCTTCCAATAAGGGATGGCATGCGGGCTGGTTCTATATTAGCAACCTCGAACCCACTGCCCGCTTCGTCGGCCTTCCCCGTCCCCAGGCCTACTTGGAGTACCGTTCCAGTGGCCCAAGATTGGGACGAGGCCAACAAACTACTTGCAAAGATTCTGGGAATGAAACAGAAGGGTCTTCGCGGCGAGCAGATCACTCGGCACTTCATTCGGTGCCGACTGGCTCCAATCAAGGAGAGGTCAAAGCCAGCCTTCGAATACGAAGGCGGGAAGGACCCCAATCGGGAAGATCCAGATCCACTCAGCTACGAGATCACGAAGATCCGGATGTACAAGATCTTCTCGACTGGAATTGCGGTTGAGCGTGCCCTCATTCTGCGGTTCTCCCTTTCAGCATCCACCGGCCTCCTCCTCCAGTAAGCCGGTGGTTGCTTCATAATGTCTTGCAATCTTGACATCTTGTCTCTTAATGTTGTGCGAACTTCTCTTGCAGGAAAATGCTTCTGTCACTTCAAAGCCGTACAAGGTGCCTCACGATGACGCGCCGCGTCGCCCAGCCAAGAAGCCGGCTGGCGGGATTAAGATCCAAAGCGATCCAATTGGAAAGCGGGCGGCCCCGAGTGAGGACACAAACAAACGGGCGAGCAAAAGAAGGCTCATTATTGAGGATTCGGATGACGACGTCCCGGCTCCTCCAGTCAAGACTCCTCCTCCAAGGCGATCGCCGAGGACGGCACCGAAGATCCGCCGGCCGTCCGTATGCTTCATGACCGAAGTCCGAACTTTTCGCCGAAAGCTCTCTTTGTCTTTACCCCGGCTGTATTCATTATCGCAGAGGCCCCAGACATAGATCCCGCCGGAAGGGTGAGGGGCCGACCCCGCCGTTGCTCCCGAGGCGCCGAAGCCGCAGAGCCGAAACCCTGGAGCCCGCATCCGAGCGAGAGCGCTCCGGGCAAAGAACCTTTGCCTCCGAAGAAGGATGCCCCAAGGAAGGAGCCCCCGACCGCCAGCCGGGACATCTCGACTGGAAGCCAGTCGACGGCCGGGAGACCTCAGGCCGTGGCTCGGCCAACCCCGATTGAGGGTCACTCGGCGAAGAGCCAGAGGAAGGAGGCTAGCCGGGCTGTTCCGCCTAAGTGCGCAGCCACTGAAGCCGGTGAGTCTTGTATCAGAATCTTCTCTTTGCTCTTTTAGTTTGCATCTTTCATGTCTTCATTTGTTCTTCCTATCCGCACCCAGTGGAGGAAATCCCTGTTACGAGTCTTCGAAACCGGGTTCCCCAATCAAGATCGAGTGGCGGGACTCGGAAGGCCAAGGCGGGGCATCGTCCCGACGAGCAAGCCGAGAGAGAAGAAAGGGATGCCCTTGTCGAAAGCTTGAACGAGCGACTCGGCTACTCAACGTAAGCCTTAGTCTTTTTTATTGTGTTATCATCCTTTTCCAGTCGGTCACTCTTCGGATTTCACGCGCAGAAGGAGTACTGCCGCTCCATGGCAAAGTCCGAGGTGCTGGAGTAGCCGGTTCCTCACCCGAGCTCCTTGGAGGATGTTCGCGAAAGCTGAAAACCACGAGGAGGAAGCCGCGTCGAGGGAGGCGGCTTTAAGGAGAGAGATCGCGGAGCTTCGGGAGGCGAACCTCGACCTCCGAGGATCAATCGGGAGTAAGCTCATCTCTCCGAGTTTCTTTAAGATTCTCATGTTGTCCCCTGGTTACCGATGATCTTCTTTTCTTGTAGAAAATTCGTCGGAGGTTCATTCGCTCCAAGTCCATCGGGCGGTCGGCCTCGACAAAGCCGAACTAGAGGCCGAGTTTGAAGGTAAGCCTCTTTGAAGTAACATTCCTTGTGCCGCTTTATTTCCGAGTGCTTTGCATGATCAAATGCTTTTGGCAGCTTACAAGGTTAAGACCCGAGCTCAATATGACGTCTTGCTTGAGCGGGTCAAACAAACCGGAGAGATCCGGGAAGAGGTCGCCAATGCTGCTGCGCCAATCTTGCTATCCTTGTTCCACCATGGAGTCGGGACCAGCTCACTGGACCCAATTGAAGTCTTTGACAAGCTGCGGAGGGCTCCTGACCAGTATCTAGCCAACACCACTGAAGCCGCCAACATGGGGGCTGGTCTGGCTCTTGCACAGACCAAGTCCCTTTACCCCCGAGTGCATATCCACTCGGTCGGGGAGGGCTTCGCTGACGGGGCCACAGATGAGCAGGCCTTGGATATGCTGAGTGAGGCGCAAGAGTCGGCAAAGAAGATCTCCGTCGATGTAGTGAACAATTTCCGGATTTGATTTATCTTTCGAACATTGTCTTGTAAATGTCGTGTGATCGTGATGCTCTGGTGTAGAACTTGTGATATATTTAGTTTATTTATGTTAATGCCTTGATCCAAGTTTTCGTGTGAAATTTCTTAAGTAATTTTCGTCTGACTGTCACCAAGCCTAGGCTCGATTAGATCATCAGAAAACTCTCAGTCCTTAGACATTGAACTCGAATAGAAGAACATTAAACAATGATAAACCAAATCATGCACAGAAGTTGATGAGGAAAACTTAAGCTTTATTGACATATGTACAGCCCCCGACTGCTAACTCAAGAAGTCATCTTGCTTGAGGTTGGCAGTCAAGGAAAACATGAAGCCTTAGTCAAATTAAGCATAAAATCGTTGAAGATGCTCGATGTTCCAGGAGTTCTCCACCATAGACCCGTCTTCACGCTTTAGCCAGTATGCACCGGGCCGAGTCACCTCAGCGATTATGTACGGTCCTTCCCATAAGGGGGATAACTTGTGACGGTCTTTGGTGGTCTGGATCTTGCGTAGAACCAGGTCGCCCACGATGAAAGCTCGTGCTCGAACGTTGCGGCTGTGGTATCGCCTGAGCCCTTGAAGATATTTGGCCGACTGGATGAGGGCTGCCTCGCGGGCCTCTTCCAATCGGGTAAGGTCATCCACTCGGTCGGGGTCGTAGCGTTCATCGTTGAAGGCTGCGGACTCGGAGGATTCGTACTCCATCTCGTTTGACAACATGGCTTCGCGTCGTAGACCAAGAAGAAGGGAGTTTGGCCGGTAGCCCGACCGGGTGTGGTCCGCAGAGACCATAAGACCGAGGGAAGCTCTTGGACCCACTTGCCCGCGTAAGGGTTTAGGCGATCGAAAATGTGGGCCTTGATGCCTTGGAGGACCATGCCGTTGGCTCGTTCGACTTGTCCATTGCTTTTGGAATGGGCAACTGATGCGTAGCAAATCTTAATTCCGAAGTCCTCGCAAAATTCCTTGAAGATGCCTCCCGTGAATTGAGTCCCGTTGTCAGTTATGATTCTGTTTGGGACGCCGAAGCGGTGCACGATGTTGAGGAAAAAGTCCCGTGCCTTGTCAGCAGTAATTGTGGCGACCGGCTTGGCTTCAATCCACTTAGAGAACTTGTCGATTGCGACGAAGAGGTGTGTGAATCCTCCTGGAGCTTTCTTGAAGGGGCCGACCATGTCCAGGCCCCATACCACGAACGGCCAGGAAAGTGGGATTGTTTGAAGCTCCTGGGCCGGGACATGGCTCTGTCGGGTGAAAAATTGGCAGCCTTCGCAGGTTCGTACGACTTTGTCCGCGTCGGAGACCGCGGTAAGCCAAAAGAAGCCTTGCCTGTAAGCTTTGCCGACCAGAGTGCGTGCTGCCGCGTGGCTTCCGCATATGCCCGAATGGATGTCTTGAAGTAGCTGCCTCCCTTCCTCGGGTGTGATGCATCTCATTAGGATTCCGGAGGGGCTTCTCTTGTATAAGTCGGAGTCAACCATGACATATGCTTGGCAACGACGCCGGACGTGTTTTGCTTCATCTCGGTCTTCCGGCAACTCTTGTTGGGTTAAGAATTTGATGAGCGGCGTCCTCCAGTCGGCGTCGGCCATGGCGACTTCGTTCGCAGCTTGCTCGTTGGAAGTTGTCTTTGCCGTGATGGTTGGTTCATAGAGGTGCTCGACAAAGACGTCTGTTGGGGCAGCTTCGCGCTTGGACCCGAACTGTGCCAACTCATCGGCTGCTTCGTTGTTATGCCTCAAGACGTGTGAGAGTTCGAGCCCGTCAAACTTGTCTTCAAGCTTATGGACCTCTTGCCGGTAGGCCTCCATAGTGTCGTTTAGACAGGACCAGTCCTTCATTACTTGATTGACGACCAGCTGGGAGTCGCCTTTCACGATGAGCCGACGTATTCGAGTGAAACCGCGAGGCGCGATCCATGTAGCAGGGCTTCGTACTCGCGACGTTGTGTGAGGCGGAGAAGTGGAGGTGAAGGACGTATCTTTAGCCTTTCCCCAGTCGGGGAGATCAGCACAACTCCGGCTCCCAAGCCGGTGATCCTCTTGGATCCGTCGAAGTGCATGGTCCAGTGTTGGAGGTCTTCCCGAGGTACGTTCTCTTGTTGCTCAGTCCACTTGGCCAGGAAATCCGCCAAGGCTTGTGACTTTATGGATGTCCTTGCCTTGAAAGTCAAGTCCAATGGCATCAGCTCTAAAGCCCACTTGGCGATGCGTCCGGTTGCCTCTCGGTTGTGGATGACATCGCCGAGTGGAAAGGAAGTGACGACGGTGACCAAGTGACCCTGAAAATAGTGTGCCAATTTTCTCGCGGTTATTAGAACACCATAGAGCAATTTTTGTACCTGAGGGTAGCGAATTTTGGCTCCTGCCAACACTTCGCTAACAAAGTAGATCGGCCACTTAATCTTCTGAGCCCGTCCTTCTTCTTCGCGCTCGACCACGAGGACCGTACTAACCACTTGGTGAGTGGCTGAAACGTACAGCAGCAGAGGTTCCTGGGGTTGAGGCGAGGCCAGGATGGGCGGCGTTGTAAGGAACTCTTTGAAATCTTCAAAGGCCTTGTTGGCTTCCGCGGTCCACTGGAAGTCGTCTGTCTTCTTTAGCAATCTGAAGAAGGACATGCCTCGTTCGCCGAGTCGAGAGATGAAGCGGCTTAACGCCGCCATGCAGCCGGTGAGCTTCGGACGTCCTTCCGGTTACTCGGGGCTTCATGCTCGGGATGGCGTTGATCTTCTCGGATTGGCTTCAATGCTGCGATGTGACACCATGAAGCCGAGCGGTTGCACGATGGAACGCCGAAAGTGCACTTCTCGGGTTTAACTTCATTCGAAGGTCCGGATGTTTGCAAAGGTTTCTTCTAGGTCGCGATCAGGTCTTCTTTTCGCTTGGTCTTGATGACAACGTCGTCGACATAAGCTTCTACGTTCTTGCCGATCTGCGCTCGAAAGCATCTTTGGATCATGCGTTGGTATGTGGCGCCGGCGTTCTTGTCAGCCGAAAGGCATGGTGATGTAGATAGGCCCCAAACGGCGTGATGAACGATGTCTTCAGCGTCGAGACTCTTTCAAGCTGATCCGGTGATAGCCCGAGTAACAATCCAAGAAACTCGGGAGTTGGCAACGTGTTGAGTCAACGACTTGGTCGATGCGAGGGCCGAACGGATCTTTGGGGCAGGCTTTGCGAGGTCGTATAGTCAACGCACATGCGCCATTGCCCCGTTTTCTTGCGGACCAGGCCTGGGTTGGCTAACCGGTCGGGATGAAGGACTTCTTTAATGAAGCCGGCAGCCAAGAGCTTTGCGAGCTCTTCCTTGATAGCGTCTTTTCGGTCCGCGCGAATCTGCGTAATTGTTGTTTTATCGGTTTGGCGTCATCTTTGACGTGCAAAGAGTGCTCGATCACCTCCCTAGGAATTCCCGGCATATCAGATGGTTTCCAAGCAAAAATATCTTTATTATTTTGGAGGAAGGTGACGAGCACGCTTTCCTATTTGGGATCTAGGTCAGCGCCGATTACAGCAGTTTTCGAGGGATCCGACGGATCAAGGGAGATCTTCTTGGTCTTGGCGTCGCCGGATCCCGATTTGGCTATCTTCTTCGCGGGGACTTCGCCCTCTGCCGAAGTTAATGCAGCCAATCGGACTTCTTGTTGGCCACGTAATCTCTCGCGAGATTGGGCCATGTCGCAGTTCTCCTTATCGCAGGTGAAGGCTTGCTTCACATCGCTGCGAAGAGTGATGACGCCGTTGGGACCCGGCATCTTCATGCAGAGGTAGGTGTAATGTGGGATCGCCATGAATTTGGCAAGCCCAGGCCTTCCAATGATGGCGTGATATGCTGTTTTGAAGTCGACACCTCAAAAGTGACGTTCTCCATTCGGAAGTTCTCTCGGGCCCCGAAGGTGACAGGGAGGGAGATGTGCCCGAGTGGTGTAGACGATAGCCCCGGGATGACTCCGTGGAAGGGGGCTGAGCTTGCCTTCAACTCTGCCCTCAAGATCTGCATCTCATCCATTGTCTTGGCGAACAAGATGTTAAGGGCGCTGCCCCCATCGATGAGGACGCGCTTGAGCCTTATGTTGCGGACCACGGGATCCAGGACGAGTGGATAGCGCCCCGGGTGAACCACTCGGTCAGGGTGATCCGAGCGGTCAAAAGTGATGGCCACTTCCGACCATCGTAGGTACTGAGGGACTTCGGGTTGAGCCGCGTTGACCTCTCGGTCAGTTAGCTTCTATTTCCTCTTGGATTCATAGGCTAGCGGCCCTCCGAAGATGTGGTTGAGCTCTCCCACTGGGTCTTGAAAAGGTTCGGCGTTCTCAGCCGCGTTGTTTTTCTTGGCGTCCGACGGACCAGCCTCATCAGTCGGCTTTTTGTTGAGCTGCGCCGCATATTGCTCGGCGAACTGTTTGTAGATGAAGCAGTCCTTCGCCGCGTGCTTATGATTGGGATGATGGGTGCACTGGGCGTTTATGATGGCGTCGTAGGCGGCGACTCGGGGACGGCGTTGAGTGTTGGAGGTTGCGGCCACTAGGTCCTCGGATTGGCGCTTGCGATCTTTTTGGCCCTGGTTGCTGTTGTTGCCGCCATCCTTCTTAGGATTGCGGCTTCCTCCCGCTTGCTTGTCTTCTCTCCTATCGGGCCGGTCTTGACGGGCAGCCTTGATGGCGTCGTTGGACTTTGCGTAGGAGTTCACCGTCTCGAACATCTGTTTCACCGTCTTCGGTGGCTTGCGCCCGAACTTCCCGATTAATAGCTCATCACGGACTCCCTTCTGGAAGGTGGCGATGATGATGTCATCGGTGATGTTGGGGATCTTGTTGCGCTTCTCGGAGAAACGGCGAATGTAATCCTTCAGAGGCTCGTCCGGCTTCTGGATGACGTTGTATAGATCGAAGTGTGTGCCGGGCCTCTCGAAGGTTCCCTGGAAGTTGGCGATGAAGTGGTCCCTCAGCTCGCTCCACGAGCCGATTGAGCCTCTTGGCAGGCTCGTGAGCCGCTTGGCCGAGTTAGCGAGGGTCACGGGCGGTAATTGGCCATGGCCTTGTTGTCACCGCTGCAGCACGGATAGCGAGGGTGTAGACGGTAAGCCAAGATTCAGGGTCGGTCTTGCCGTCGTACCTTTCAATCCCTGTGGGCTTGAACCCACTCGGCCAGTGCACTCGGCGAAGCTCCCGAGTGAAGGCCGGTACTCCGTCGTCGCCGCTATCGGGTGATCCCCTCCGATCTTCCCGAGTGCGTCGGTCCCGCTCCCGGTAGCGGCTATTGAGGACTTCCCGCATCACTCGGCGGGGTCTTTGGTTGGCTGGTTGGATAGCCGGAGCCGTTGTTGCGGCGGACGCGATGGTGGACGGGTGGACGTTCGTGTCGTTTGTCGCGGAGTCGCCGTTTGCTCCGGTACTTGCGTGGACTCGCGGGGTGGGCCTCTTGGCCTTGTTGTCGACCGATCGGCTCGGGCCTCTTATAGTCTCCGACCTTAGAGGCGGGAGTCGACTTTTGTCGGGCGTTTCAGCCACGGACTCAGTCGGCCTTCGTGCCGAGGTGGCGGGGTGGCCGTTAGCTGTGGCTGCGACGATGGTCTTGATCTTGTCGAGTATCGGAGTCACATTGGCGGGTGCCGTCTCCATGACGGTGTCCAAGAGAGTGAGCGCGGCAACAGCGTTCTGCTGTGGCGTTTGGAAGATGTTGGTGTTGCGAACCCGCGTTTGGAGGATGGCCTCCTGGGCAGATCGTCCGGCTGCACGTAGATCCTGCTTCCTCTTGTCAGCCTCGTCCTTGCGTTGCTTCTCCTCTTCGGCCGTCTTGTGCTCGTGCTCAATCTTGGCTCGCTCTTCTTCAGCAAGCCTCCTGGCCATGGCTGAGTCGGACTCGTCCGGCTCGGCCATGAGGACATCAAAGCACTTCGGCTCATAGTCCATGCGGCAATCGGAGTTGTCGGCTTCGTCAGAGGGGATGCCATAGAGGTCGTCGAAGCCGGCGGAGCTGAGGAATCCATTGAGCTCCGAAGATGAGCAGGATCCGAATGATGGGAGGATGACGGCGACCTCCCTTGATCCTGGGTAGCCCGGGTCTGGATCGTTCCAGTCCGAGTCAGAGCTTGGGGACGCGGGCTCCTCCGAGTGGATCGCCCCCGACTCGGGGGAGAGAAGTTTGCTGTAGATCTCGGTGGCGTTTGGTAACCCAAACGGCACTGAGAGGTCTTCATCTGAGAAGATCGTCTCCGTCGGGGAGGCGAGAAGATTGGCGCAGATTTCGGCAGTGTTCGGTAATCCGAATGGTGCCGAGCAAAGTCCTCCGTTGGAGAGAGTAGATTGCATCTTGGTCTTCAAGACGTCATCGTAAATCTTGGCGCTGTTCGGGAGTCCGAAAGGCGTCGAGTGGATTTCTCCTTCCGACTGGACCAAATCCGAGTCGAAGGAGGAATCGTCGACGAAGTAGGCGGCGAAGTTGCCGAATCTTGAAGGAGATCCCATCACGCTTGTCGACGAGATTGTTGAAGAAGTCTCGACGCGCGGTCCCCTACCTGGCGCGCCAACTGTCGAAACTTGGTTTCGGCAATAGAATTTTGGGGGTGCAGTCGAGATCGCCAAGCACAATGGGTTAGAAGGAGAAGAAGATTTAGACAGGTTCAGGCCCTCTCGTGAGGTAATACCCTACTCCTGTTTCGGTGGATTCGATCCGCCGAGTGTCTTTATTGATCTCGTGTGTCTAAAGCTCTTACTTATGAAATCGTATGATTCTCTCATATCCCTCAAGGGACGCCCCTTACCCCCCTTATATAGTCTTGGGAGGAGGGCTTACAGATCGGAAACCCTATCTTACTCTAAGTCAGTTTCCTCAATCTTACCAAACCATGACTATAGGCTGATTGCCTTATCTCTATCGACAATCATAACACCTAAGTCATGTTCGGTTTACAGATATGGCAGGCACAATCTATTCCAACCTCCAGTCGGATAAGCTTGCCATGTAGATACCCGATTGCCATAATCTCCACAGTAGCCCCCGAGTCCTTTTCAGTCGACGAGACAACTCAACTTCAAACCAAAACATCACACAGCCAAAAATCTCTTTGACCGAGTGCTTTTGGCGCCGAGTGATTCCATCATCTCTGCCTGAATCTTCCCGAGTGGCTCCAAAGACTGTGAAGGGCTGAAAAATATCTAAAAAATTCTCAAAAATAAATATCTAGGTGCATCTCCTGATGCACCTAATTAGGTGTAGCCCCCGACTATATGGTTAGTCAAAAACAGACTAAGCATATAGTCAAGAACTATAAAAAATTATTCTCATGTAGATGCTTAGCTCAAGCTAAAGCAACCTCATTACTCGGCAAGCTTGTGCTTATCCGAGTGAATTTGCCTGAGTCTTCTCAGAACAAATAACCCAATCAACCCTCATGGGTGAAAAGCACTCGGTAAGCTCATGCTTATCGGAGTGGATCTGCCCGAGTAATCCTGGAACAAATATTTTAATCGTTCCTCATGGGAAAACGAGTTCTTTCAATCATATAAAAAATATGACCAAGTTATTAAATATCTTTTGCCATAACACTGGTCTCAATCTATAAAGATCTTCACTAAGGTGGAAAAAATAGCATCGATATGATCATTTAATCAAATGCTGAAAAACTAAACAGCCCTTGTCATCAAGGCAGCTATAAAAAGCTTAGCTGTTGGTCACCTTCCAAGTTGCATCGTGCTAGCTTCTCATGAAGTCAAGCAAACCGCGGTATGAAAGGATTTCTAAAGGTACAGGGCATTTGGACACGTGCATATTGCCAGGGCAAATCTGCTTAAGCTCATCCGCTTAAGTCCCTAAGGACACGCGTCGGGCCACACCTTAACTGGGCCGCAGATTCTCTTATGGGCTCGACCCAATCACAAGAAAACCTAGCGCAACCCTCAAATCTTTTTATAAAGGCTCGAGGTCGTCCCCGCCTCTTCATCTTCCAAAAGATTCCTCTTTTCGCAAAGACTGCTCACCAGTTCCCTGCGAAGAACCCTAGACTCGCGCGCTCCCAAATCCATCCATCCAAGAGCTCGCTTCTTGCCACAACCAGCTTCTGCAGCCAATCTTCCAAAATCTCTTGCGCAAATCGCCATCCCTTCCGACCAGATCCACTTCCCATCCACACCACACTCAGGGCGGAGGAAAAGAGGATCCCTTTTGACCAGTGGGCCACATCGGATGTGAGGGAATCTACCCTCAAGGAGATGGTGAAGCACGGCGTGCTTCCCCCAAAGGAGATCATGGGCTGGCGCCCGGCGGCGGGTGAGGATTTCCCAACCGCGAACACCGGTGAGCTCGTTGTATTCACTTCTTTCTTCTATTGCGGGTTCAGCCTTCCTACCTCCGAGTTCTTCCGGGGGCTTTTAGATTACTATGGTCTCCAGCTCTACCATCTGAACCCCAATTTCATGCTTCACATCGCCCTCTTCATTCATGTATGCGAAGCATTCCTTGGCATCCTCCCCCACTTCCAACTGTTCCGCCGCATGTTTTATCTCAAACCACATCCGAATAAAGACCACCCATGCGTCGTTGGCGTGGCAGGTTTCCAACTCCGCGGATCTCTCCGCAAGGAGTATTTCTCTCTTCCCTTAAAATATTCCAATAATGTTTAATGTTTGAAGATCTTTTTGAAAACATCTTTTTGCAACTCTTTAATGTTTGAAGATCCAGTATGAAAATTATTCAAAGTTTTCCAAATCTCATTAGCAGTAGCAAGATGCAAAACACGATCAAAGTCGAAGCGAGAAATTGCATTAAGAATAATATTCCTAGCTTTGCAATTATTTTCAAAGTCCAATTTGAGAGTAGAAGTATCAATGCGATCAGGGATGTCATAAGATTGTGAAACTTTTAGCCAAATATCATAACCTTGAGATGTTATGTAAGATTCTATCTTTTTCTTTCAATAGTCAAAATCGGTTCCATTGAAAACATGAGGTTTGTTTGAAAACTTTTCAGCCATGGCAAATGATCAGAAAAGCAAATAAAGAACGAGGCTCTGATACCACTTGTAGGATCGAACAAGACCAAACAAACCTACCAGAGGAGGGTGAATGGATGGGAAAACCAAAAACCCAAAATCTTTTGCAGAATTAAAGATACCGATGAAACCGATCTACAAAACAAAAAATGAACCAAACCTGTTGAAGCCGCCGCCGGTCACACCGTAGTATACCGACCGGTCAGACCGCCTCTCCTGGCCGGTCAAACCGTCGACTAGCCTCCGGTTGGACCGCCGCCACAACCCGCCGGTCAGACCGCGCGCACACCTACGGTCATACCGTCGGGATCCAGAAAACACCGGTAGATGAACTCTCGAAGAAGTAGATCAAATTAATTCAACTTGATTGCATCTAAAAGTGTTTACAAAGTGCAACAACAGCACTCCTCACCAAAATCTTGACCTAATTTGAAACCCTAGCTATTCTCTCAAATTTCTCTCTTGAAAATCGATATCTAGGAGGCACACCCTCCCTCTCAATTTATACCACAAAATCCTCCTACTCAAAGTAGGAGTAGAACTCCTATTCACAATAGGACTCAACCTCCTACTCATAGTAGAAGTAGAACTCTTATTCCCAATATGACTCCTATTCTCAATAGGACCCCTATTCCAAATAGGACTCATTCAACCTAACTTTTCGAATCTGGACTCCCTTTCAAATTTGACTCCGCATACGATCCCTCTCGTATGCCATATAGATTCTCCATCTTCCATGTGCATTATCCTTTAGCCTTTTAGTATCCCACGTGCTAGACGTCTACTTCTCCCAAGTCGACTCTGATCCGACACCGGCAATACTATCCGAGGCCTCAAGCGATACCTGCACACATACGATAAGGAAACGATATACCGAGCACAAGTTTGTCCAAACTTGACTCACATTAGCATGTCAACAGTAACCATACTCATAGGAATCATCTAGAAGTCAAATCACAAAGAAACGATCCAAAACCGAGAAATCAAACCGAAACCAAAGTTTGTCGGTTAGACCGTGACGGTCTTACCGACTGTGAGTCGGAGTCCGACCGCGAACCGAAGTCGGTCTGACCGACTATGAGTCAGACTCGATCGGTCTGACCGCACACACACCTTCGGTCAGACCGTGCGCATACACCGGTCTGACCGACGTGTCTTAGCCGGTCTAACCGCCACACAAAATATCACACATAGACTATCAAAGCACAAATCCAATGTTTCATCACATAAAATATAAATCAAACATATTTGATTCAACACCGGATGGTCACCGCCAATGACCATCGGGCTGAGCACGCAGCCGCTCCCGGTCAGGATGGTCGGCCATCAGTCGTCGCTTCCCCATCGTCTGATCTGCCCCTCAGCAAATCGGGGCTGTCCATTCGGTCGCTCGCGTGGTCACCACGTCGGCTCCACGTCTGCGCCACGTGGCACACAAATCCCTAGCCCGGTAGACTTGGTCCACCGTGCGTCGCACCCCCTTGCGTTATCGACAGGTGGGGCTCGCTTGCCGGTGCTGGCCGTCCCCTCGCTGACGTCAGCCTTCGACTTTAATGTGTAATAATTCATTAAGGACTTTTTCATTAATAGTAAAAACACAATGAATCTTCTAAAATTCATTCGAGCTCCGTTTAAGCCTTTCAAATTGCAGTAAATTCATAAAAATGCCTAGAATCAATTAAAATGGGTTTGGCCGCTGTTTCAGTGGACCTATAGCCTTTTTGCTTTGTGTGCGTTGTTTGTCGCTTAGATTTCGATGATTTTGATGCTCTCGTTTACTTCAAAGTGGTTGAAGAGGTCCCAATAGCACCAAAGCAAGGGAAGTCATGCACCCTCATTGAACATATAGTACCTACTTTACAAATATCTCACTTTCTATTTAAATTTGCATTATTTTATAATGGCATGTGGGATGCTTCCTATTGTACTCAATCATAATTTGATAATCTTGTACCATTGTTAACCTGGGGACTAATATGACTAGATGTTGGTTTAGGAAATGCTTAGCCATACTTAGATCAAGTAGCTCATTATGGGAATCTCACTGTTATCTCATGTCTTGGATTAATGATGACAGTCTTGGACATGGATCACCATGGTATTAATTCAACTAAAATATGCCTAATGGTGGGCTGTGTGCGTATGGTTTTGTTAGACGCGCCCATTGCAATTAAGGACCGGTTCGCGAGAAACCCTGAAATAATAATCATGCATATCACAAGCCAGCGTGGGCAACGGCTGGGCTTGTAGTATAGCTCGACCCTTTCCTAAGCACCGAGGCAAGGGTGAGCATGATGGAGTTGGGTTGGCCCTAGCTTAAGAGTTGATCGGTTGTCGGATTCACCAGGGCGCACGGGGGGTTGCCCACCCCGGCTTAAGGGTAGGGGCGAAACCTCAGCGTGGTGTGAATGGTTAGGGGAGGGTTATGCTAAGGGTCCTATCGCAATTTCTTTCTGGTGTGTCGTGGTGATATGCCGTTGCACGGAAACGTGTCGTGGGGCAATGTCTTGTGGGTACAGTTGTAGACCTCTGATCAGAGTAAAACTATTTGAAAAGTCATTCCCGCTGGTATGGGTGATCAACCAAATTCAATGTGATTAGTCTTATTATTTAATAATTTTGACTTCATGGAATTTTTGCAATGTGGTATAGCATTGGACAGTGATGTTTAATATTGCTTAATTAAATTCAATAGTTTTTACTGCTTTCAACAACTGCTTTCAAGTACAGTGGGTAGTACCCTATCTTGCTCTATCTTCCCCACCTCAGAGCTGGAATACTTCTCGGACGGAGGTTACTCGGAGGAGAAGGCTTTGTCGCTGCCGTCAAGGATGCCCGTGGAGTGGAGTCACCACACTGCGAGCGTCAAGTTGCTTTAGTTTAGCTCGCTTTTATCTTTCCGCTGCATTTGTAAGACTTTTACTTGTTTGTAAGACGTGGATCCGGTTGTCAACTTTGTAGTTTGTGTACCTTAGTGGTCCTGAACAGGGGTTTAATGCATATTTTGCTTGCAATTCTGGTTCATGGATTTCTATACATGACAAGGTGGTTTCAGAGCCGACCTTGACCGTAGGACAAGCCAACTGGAAACCCTAAGAGCCCTCTAAAACTTTTTCATCGGCATGCCCTCTTTTGCACTTGGAGTTTTTTCAGAAAAAATGGGGTTTTGTTTCCTGGGGTTACGGGAAAAATCTTGGTCCCTAATTCAAATGGAATTTCATAATTAAGGTTGGTCTAGGGTATTAGTAATTTTGGATTGGTTGGATCTAGAATTAATTGGATATTTATTCGACGGTCGGTCGAGGATTTATTGGGAGGTACGCATTGAGTCATGATTAGGTTCTTTGGGATGCAATTTTATGCTTGTATTATTATGTATCTATTTTACAAGTGTCAATAGTATTCTCATTTGGATTCATGTAAAATGCTCTATGCATAAAATTGGATATTACTTGTTTATTTACTTGTGTCATTTATTGCTTTATTTAATTTGGATTGGAGCATGCATAGATTCCTATCCTTTATTTCTATAGAAGTCAGACCGCCCCCCGACCAGCACCAGAGCCACTGCCACTGTATGTGCCACCTTCGCCTCAACCTTCATCGGTTATAGCTCCAGCTTCCCCTGCACCACTTGCTTTTAGTCCAGCTCCAGCATCGGCCGCAGGGAGCACCTCCGGTGGCCATTGTGGTTGGTTGTCCGCTACACCCAGCCCTTCCTGCATGACCAGCAGTAGCTCCAATTTTGAGCCAGGCAGTGGCGATACCCACATGCTAGACTCCAGGAGCCGTTTAGAGGAGGAAGGAGACTAGACAGAGTCCGACTTTGACTCCAGCGATCACAGGAGCCACCCCGAGCACTAGGGCCATTACCCTTAGCTTTACCGCTTTTATTAGTTTGCTTGCTTGTTAGCTACCGTGTTTAGGTTTGTTGCTTGTGGGTTAGTCGGCATACCGTATCAAGTGGCTTGTCGTTTGGCTACCTTTAATTAGGAGTTGAACTGCTTTCCTTAATGTTATTTTAATTCAAAATAGGAAATTTCACTTAAATTATAATAATAAAGCTTAGGTTCTGAGCAATTTGTTTTTCTTCTTTTCCATCTCTTTTGGTCCATCTCCCTTCAGATGGTGAACACTAGGAATGGCAATTGTGCAACCAGTGATGCTAGTGGCAGCGAAGAGCAGACTGGAGGGACACATGCCAATGGTGCAACTGGCAACGGTCCACCTCCATCGCCGAAGAACCCAACAACCACCCAGGTGCTGGCCAATCAGACGCAGATGATGACCATGATGATGCAGTAGATGCAGCAATATCACCAGCAGATGCAGCAATAGACACAACATCAGTAGAACCAGCAATTTACGCAGCCACCACCCCAGTCTAAGCTGCCAAAGTTTTCCGTGTCAGGCCACCCACTTTCTCAAGCACCACCAACCCAATGGAAGCCAATGACTAGCTTCAAGTGATTGAGAAGAAGCTGAACCTTCTGCAATGCAATGACCAGGAGAAGATTGTCTTTACTATGCACCAGCTCTAGGGTCCCGTTTCTGCTTTGTGGGACAACTACATGGTGACCTGCACAAATGGAATAGAGGTCACTTGGCGGAATTCTGTCGCAGCTTCAGGAAGGTATAGGTTCCTGATGGTATTGTGGAACAGAAGAAGAGGGAGTTCCGTGCACTACACCAGGGGAACAAAACGGTGACAGACTACTTGCACGAGTTCAACTGCCTTGCGTGCAATGCCCCAAAGGATGTGCGTAGCAATGCCAAGAGGCAAGAAAAGTTTCTGGCTGGACTTGATGATGAACTAACCAATCAGCTGATCTCTGGAGATTATGTTGATTTTGAGAAGCTTGTGGACAAGGCTATCCGTTAGGAGGATCAACGCAACAAAATGGACCGCAAGAGAAAGGCAACTAAGTTCATGGCACACCAGGGGAACAACCAGAAGCCTCGCTTCTTGATGGGACAACAGTGTGGACCTTCCACCATGATTATTTGCTAGCACCAACCATACCACCTGGGCAATTTCAACAACAATAGTGGCAAAAACAACAGCAGTGGGCAGCACAATCGCAACCTCGCTCCGCACCCACAAATGGCTCCAGTTAAGCCTGCTCAGCCCAAGAAGGAAGTGGGAGCAAAGCAAGGGCTCATGGTTTTGTTAGACGCGCCCATGACAAATAACGACCGGTTCGCGGAAACCTGGAAGAATTACCGTGCATATCACAAGCCAGCGTGGGCAACGACTCGGCTTGTAGTATAGCTAATCCCTTTCCTTGGCACCGAGGCGAGGGTGGGCGTGATGGAGTTGGGTCGTCCCTGGCTTAAGGTTTGTTCAGATACCGGATTCACCGTGGTGCACGGGGGGCAGGGGGTTCCCACCCCGGCTTAAGGGTGGAGGTGAAACCTCAGCGTGCTGTGGATGGCTTGGGAAGGGTTATGCGAAGGGTCCTGTCACACTTCCTTTCCAGTGTGTCGTGTTGGCATGCCAGCGCATGGAAACATGTCGTGGAGTTGGGTCTTGTGGGTACAATTATACGCCTCTGATCAGAGTAAAACTATTCACATAACCATAACCGTGATTATGGGTGATCAACCAACTTCTCTGTAATTAGTCTCATTCATTAATAATTTTGACTTAATAGAACCGGTGTAGTTCAGGAGGATGGTTGGGCCTGTCGCAATGTGGTGTAGCGTTGGACAGTGATGTTTAATATTGCTTAATTAAATTCAACAGTTTTTACTCTTTTCAACTATTGTTTTATGCAAAAGAACCCCTAGCCTCCTTGGAAATCCTTGCATCATACCCTCTCTTGGTATGACTTGCGGAGTACAGTGGGTAATACTCAATCCTTATCTATCTTTCCCACCTCAGAGCTGGAGTTCTTCTTGGATGAAGGTTACTTGGAGGAGTAGGCTTCGTCGCTGCTATCAAGGATGCTCATGGAGTGGGGTCACCATGCTGCGAGCATCAAGTTGCTTTAGTTTAGCTCACTTTTATCTTTCCACTACATTTGTAGGGGTTTAATGCACATTCTGCTTGGAATTCTTCTTCGTGATTTTTTGTGTGACAACTAGCACCCGAAAAGAGGAGCAACAGAGAATCAAGGAGATCCAATCACGCCAGCAGCTGCTAAACCCAAGATGGGAAAGCACTTCAACCAGGAATGTCCAACTGACCATGTCAAAGGCCTTCGCAATGTCCACTTTGAGGAGCAGACGGAGTGTGTGCCTGGCATGGAGTTCCTTGACCGCAAGCTGAACATAGTGAAAATTATCATCGAGTGAACGACCCTTGACGAACTCATTTTGATTGACCGCCATCAGCCTGCCAAGATGAGGAGAGAGACGGGAAGCCAGAATTTAAGAGAACAACTTGCCAAAAGTGTGGATGAGGTTTATCGGGTGAAAATCCTTGACTTCCATGGCCTCATCTTTCTTTGACAAAAGGGAGATGAGGGCATCATTGAGGGAGGTGAAGCCCTGGCTGTTTGCCAGAAAGAGGGTGTTAAGGGCAGCCAGTATTTTACATTTGATCACCGGCTAGCAAGATTTGTAGAAATGGCATGTGAAACCATCAGGGTTGGGCGCTTTATCTGATGGCAGCTGCTTGATCACCGCCCACACCTCTTCCTCGGAGAAGGTGTTGTCCAGGGCACTAAGTTGTGCCGGACGGAGACTAGGAGAGTGGAAGTCGAGGCAAAGATCTCACTCAACGCTCATCCCCATGATGCCGCTAAAGCTCCTGCAGCTCATCATGCAAAACGACTAGCCGATCACCATCACGAAGGCGTGTGATGCAGTTCTTCCACCGTTGGGCCCTAGCGTGCAAATGGAAGAATTTGGTATTGGTGTCACCCTCCTTAAGCCAGACAAGGAGCGAACACTGCGTGCAATGGTACGCTCAAGCGAAGATAGGCCAAGACACTTCAACTTAAGGTCTCACCGCAACCAAGACTCCAACAGAGAGACATGACGAGGCTCTTGCACGACCTCGAGCCGAAAGATGAGCTCCTTCGCCATCAGCAACTGAAGACGGACACTGCGGACATGTCGATCGCTTCGGCTTTGAAAGCGCTTGGCCATGTTTAGAGAATCACCAGGCGAGCGCGACCAGCGGGGGGAGATGGATCGGTGGTTGCCATGCGTCCTGCACGACCTGGAGGAAGCCATCAAGCTTGGGCTAGATCACCTCGAACCGAAACCGATGCGCTTTTGGCAAGGAAACACAAGAGTGTAGGAGAAGAGCACAGTGGTCGAAGGCAACAGAGAAGGCCGCTTGGAGGAGAGAAGATGGGAACATCTCCTCCCAACCCGCAGAAAAGAAGACGCGGTCAAGTTTGACGAGCGTAGGAGACTCGCGCTCGTTTCTCCAAGTGAAGCGATGGCCATGGACTGACAACTCCCGAGGGTCCAAATCATCAATCAGCTAACGTAAGCGGCCCATCATGTGTTGATTGAGGTTTAGGTTGTTTTTGTCTTGGGCCTCGAGAATTAAGTTGAAATCACACGCTACAGCCTACAGCCCTGTGCGAGAAGAGCGTAACGACCGGAGCTCGTATAGAAACCGAAGTTTCTCAGCATCCTCCTGCGGTCCATAAACTATGGAGAGCCACCAGGGGGTACTGTCAGAGTGGTGCTGACACAATGTTGTTAGAGAGAAATCAGCATGGTTAACATCCGAGACAGACCAGACGATGGTCCGCCAAGCAAGCAACACGCCCCTACTCCAACCAATCGCAGGGAAAAACGAATAATCAAAGTCCAGGCCTAGCATTTTGAGAATTATTCGAGGCGAGATTACATCCATTTTGGTCTCCAATAGACAGAGTAGAGAGACATGATTATCACGGACTACATCACAGATAGCATCCCGGCGGGCACGCGAGTTCAGTCCCTGCACGTTCAACACCAAAACATTCTCATTGCATGATTCCATAGAGGAGGAACCATGCAGAGGGGAGAGGGGGCGAGAGCGGTCAGCCAAAGGTGGGCGACATCTCGACAGCCGGCGCCGGTGGTAAGGAGCTAGAGAAGAGCAAAGAAAGAGCAATGACGTGGTCCTGCGAGAGGGGCTGGGTGAAGAAGGCGTTGTAGGCAGCAAACGTCTCGTCCGGGACTGGACCCTCCTCAGGCACCAGACCGAGCTTGCGCATCACGGTATGCTGCGCACGTGAGACCATGTGACTCAGCTCAACAAGCACGAGCTTGGCAACAATCCTCTTGCTGCGCTTTGAAGCTACCCTCACGACCGCGACATCTGGCGCCAGAGGCAAAGACTTGGAGCAACTGGCGAGGAAGGAGCGCAGCGTGGCATTCCCTGCGACCGAGGACGGCAACGAGTGTGCCATCAGGCGGCCAATGAAGAGCAAGGATGACCACGGCACGTCGAATAGGACATGTCACCCATGGCCCGCCCCGGCGACTGGTGTGGAACTGCGACCGTGAACCATAGCAATGGAGGTGCGCTGACTAAGGGAGGCAATAGCACAGGCCTCAACAAGGAGGGAATTGGCAGCACCGGTGACGGAGGAGATCGTGACGTCAGCGGCAATGCACAGGGGAGCTCGAGCGGCAATAGGGGTGTGTTGTCCATGGGAGGCACCATCACTGGCCTCGACGAGGTGGGAACTGGCAGCGCCGACAATGGAGGATATCGTGGCGGCGGCGGCAACGCGTGGGGAGGTTGGGTTGCACCATCGACCGTGGTGACAGCATGAGGGACTAGTCACCGACGGTGAGGGACACATGGCAAGCTCGGGTGGCAGCGGCAGAGGAGGCCCAGGGCGACATGGCTCATCCGGCTCTAGTCCAGGTGAGCGACACAACCAAGGAAAGGGTGGCCCAACTGGATTTGACCCAAGAGCCCGAGCCGAAGCTTCTAGAAAGCCTGCTTCAATCAACATGCGATCCGAAGCATGGCAAGAGACAAAAGGGGGCTCCACCTGTCCGTGGGAAAGGACATGGTCAAAAGAAAAAGGGGAAAGAAGCCTCCCTTTTGGAACCATGAAAGTCGACAAAGGGGAGAACTCCACGTTTGCAGGCATTGTGGACCCCCAGTCGCCTTCGACCGTTGGAGCGCCGGAGAGACCATGGCTATGCCAACGAGTGACTGCGAGGAGAACCTGGCCGAAGGTGCCAACACAGCATGCGGTGGCTGCCCATCAGATACGGAGGATGACGGCGACCTGCTGGCTGGCAAGGACGATGGTGACCCGCTGGTCGACGAGGACGACGGTGACCATCGACTAGCGAGGATGACGACGTACGCATCGGGGGAGCGATGGCCTTGGTCGGACCACCCGCAGCGTGGATTGGGGCATTGTCCCGACGGCTCCGCGCGACGGGGAAGGCACGGTGACGGTGGAAGAAACTGTCGTTACCCCAGTTCCGGCCGTGGTCTGACCATCCCTCTCTACCACTGTCGCCGTTGCTCGGGGAAACGACCTCCTCCGAGATCGACTCATCGAAGAATCATTCCACGGCCACAATGTGGAGTAGGATGATGTAGCGGAGGCCATGCCTCACGGTGATGATGGAAGGAAGTCGGTCGTCGGCCACCACCACCGGCAGCGTCGGCTCCGAGATGAGAAGAAGTTGCTTTTTCGGGATCAAATTGGGGTCATGCGTCTAGGCCATCACCGGAAGATTGTCAAAGTCCTAGGGATGATGGGACGTCTCGTTGATGGAGTCCAGGGAGCATGAGGAGGAGAGCAGCACGGCGGCGGTAGCCGCCCCTTCGCCGCATTGAGAGCAACGTTGCACTCTAACACACAAAAGCTACTCTCTGATCGGTTGACGGCTTTGCCGGCAGAGTCGAGCTGGCAGAAGAGGCTCGGCCTCGCGACATCGAGCAACGAGGGAACTGTACAGGGGCAGCGGGGGAGGGGGGCATGTCGGCCATGGGATGGACCCGATGGCCAACTGCCCCAGCCATGCAGGACGACGACGACGAGCCGCGAGGGTGCTTGCAATCGCATGCTAGATGCCGAAAGCCTCGGCAACGGCAGCCACACACCGGAAGATGGAACAAGGCCACTGGTGCATGGTGGAGAGGCAATCGAGGCATTGGTCGAGGAGGTTCGACAGGATGCCATGGGCCCCGCGCTCAGAAGGCAACGACGGCGGGCACAGACGTCCGCGGGAACGTCGGCGACGTTGTCCCCTAGGCTACCACCCGTCTGGGGTCGATGGCATTGCCCCCAGGATCTCCTCGAAGACTTCTACCGACGGAGGCGGCCGACGAGCTGGCGGAGGAGGGCGGCGCCGTGGCCCAGCAACTGACGGTGGCGAACTCCACAGCTCGGTCGCAAGTGGAAGACACTGTCGTGGCGGCGAAGCAACCAAGTCAGCCAAGGGCGAGGTTGGCAGCCGCTCCGGTGGAGGCCGTCGCGTGATCTCCAAATAGGAAGGGGAGGGCGAGGGAGAAGGTGAGAGAAAGGCGTTGAACAGAGAAGGTGACGGGGAGAGATCGACCCGGGAGGCCGGGCTATCTGGCCGCCCCGCTTCCCCATCGTCGGATGAACACACCGAGATGGGCACGATGATGATGGAGCAGAGAGATATGGATGTGGCCGGCACGGGAGCGGGTGCCCATTGGCAGACCTAGGATTTTAGGTTTAGGTGGGCCGAGGACGACGATGGCGATGCGAGGGTCAACGGAGGTGGTTCGAGTTGGAAAAAATTAACATACCACATATATAATGGCCAATATATATGTATAAAATTTACTAAAAGGCACCAACAAGGAGTATTTAAAACTAAATTTGATACAAAAAAATAAATTTGTTACAAAGAAACTAACCTGATCTTGGCTACAGACTCGTTAATGGCTTCGTTGGTTTCTGTACTCCTATAAACTATGTATGTCCAATTGACTAAAAATTATGAAAATTCACTCAGAAGACTGCATGTAAACTACTGAGAAATTCACAAAAAATACAGTTTTCATGCTAGTAACACATTATTAATTACTGATGACTCGAAGTCGAAATATATATCCATTTTTCTGCATAAATTTTGGATGAATTTGATAAGAGAAGGAAAAAATTCAGACCAAGAACCATAAACCTTTCAAATCTACTCTGCTCATCATACCGGATCTCTGGAATCTGGATTGGAATTGCCTGTTTTGCAGCACCCTCGTCCAGCTCCCCGTTGGCTCCAACCCCGTCCAACAGCCGGGCAGCCGAGCCGGGATCGCCACTCGCCAAGAATCGCCACTCGCCAAGAATCGCCACTAGGGATCGGGATTCGGGAATCATCAATCGCGCGCGGTGCGCAGGATGGCAGGAGACCAACCATCACCAGAGATCACGTAGGAGACAAATCGCAGCAGGGTGGAGAGTCCATATGAGCCTCCTTTTGGGTGGGCCGCGGCCCACCTGAACCACCCCATAGGTCCGCCCATGCGGATAGCAGCACAGTGTGATAGGGTTTTTATAGGTATAGTAGCAATTATTAGGAGGAGATAATCAGAGTCTGAATTACAGCTCCTTAGTTTTAATGTCTGCCTCCTACTTTTAGCGTGCCAAACATATTGTCGTTCTCCTGAGACGCAAATTGCAAGTACAGTGCTAAGCTACAGTATCAGCTTTTCATGTTCATTGGAGAGTATGAGGAGAAATTGAGGCGATGCCAGATATAGCCAAGTCCGGAAGTAACTGTTATTTGGACATGTCAACAAGCAAGGAAGTGGAGTACATATAGAATCGACAAACTTGAGAGCCAACCCTGTCGGTTCTCTCTGTATTGTCGTAGTCCATTTCCATAGCTAACATTGGGCTTTTCTGAAGCTTCTTGAGTCTACCCAGACAAATTTCCATCAACAAAATCTGACAACAAACTCTTTATTCTAGAGTATATTGTCGAAACTTGGTTTCGGCAATATATTTTCTGGGGTCGCAGTCGAGATCGCCAAGCACAATGGGTTAGAAGAAGAAGAAGATTTAGACAGGTTCAGGCCCTCTCGAGAGGTAATACCCTACTCATGTTTCGGTGGATTCGATCCGCCGAGTGTCTTTATTGATCTCGTGATCTAAGCTAAGGGCTAAAAGCTGAACTCCTCTTCGAATATCTCTCAAGGGACGCCCCTTACCCCCCTTATATAGTCTTGGGAGGAAGGGTTTACAAGTCGGAAACCCTATCTTACTCTAAGTAGGTTTCCTCAATCTTACCAAACCGTGACTATAGGCCGATTGCCTTATCTCTATCGGCAACCGTAACACCTAAGTCAAGTTCGGCTTACAGATATAGCAGCACAATCTATCCCTACCTCCAATCGGATAAGCTTGCCAAGTAGATACCCGATTGCCACAATCTCCACAGTAGCCCCCGAGTCCTTTTCGGTCGACGAGACAACTCGCTTCAGACCAAGCAAGCACTCAACCAAAAATTTCTTTGACCGAGTGCTTTTGGCGCCGAGTGATTCCATCATCTCTGCCGAATCTTCCCGAGTGGCTCCAAAGCGTGAAGGGCTGAAAAATTCTCAAAAATAAATATCTAGGTGCATCTCCCGATGCACCTAATTATAGGTGTAGCCCCCGACTATGTGATTAGTCAAAAATAGACTAAGCATATAGTCAAGAACTATATAAAAATTACTCTCATGTAGATGCCTAGCTCATGCTAAAGCAATCATAGAAATCTCATTACTCATCAAGTTCATACTCAACCGAGTGAATTTGCCCGAGTCATCTCGAACAAATAATTCAATCATCCCTCATGGGTAAAAACACTCGGTAAACTCTTGCTCAACCGAGTGGATTCGCCCGAGTAATCCCGGAATAATAACTCAATCAACCCTAGCGGGTAAAAAGCACTCGGTAAGCTCATGCTTATCCGAGTAGATCTGCCCAAGTCATCTCGGAACAAATATTTCAATCATCCCTCATGGGTAAGAAATCAATTCGCTCGGTAAGCTCATGCTTATCCGAGCTGATCCTCCCGAGTCATCCCGGAAATTTGCCCGAGTCATCTCGGAACAAATAATTCTCTTATAAATGCTTAGCTCAAGCTAAAGCGGTTATAAAAATCACATCACTCGGCAAGCTCATGCTTATCCGAGTAAGTTCGCCCGAGTCGTCTCGTAACAAACAATTTAATCAACCCTTGTAGGTAAGAAGTTAATTCACTCGGCAAACTCATGCTTATCCGAGTTGATTTGCCGAGTCATCTCGGAACAAATAGCTCAATCGACCCTCGTGGGCAAAAACACTCGGCAAGCTCATGCTTATCCGAGTTAACTTGTCCAAGTCATCTCGGGACAAATAATCTAATCAACCCTCGTGGGTAAAAAACACTCGGCAAGCTCATGCTCATCCGAGTTAACTTGTCCGAGTCATCTCGGGACAAATAATTTTAGCCAACCCTCATGGGTAAAAAACACTCGGCAAGCTCATGCTCATCCGAGTTAACTTGTCCGAGTCATCTCGGGACAAATAATTTCATCAACCCTCATGGGTAAAAAACAATCGGCAAGCTCATGCTCATCCGAGTTAACTTGTCCGAGTCATCTCGGGACAAATAATTTCATCAACCCTCATGGGTAAAAAACACTCGGCAAGCTCATGCTCATCCGAGTTAACTTGCCCGAGTCATCTCGGGACAAATAATTTAGTCAACCCTCATGGGTAAACAAATTTTTCAGTCATCTGAAAAATACGACCAAAATATTAAATAGCTCCTGCCATAATATTGGTCTTAATCTAAAAAGATCTTCACCAAGGTGGAAAAATAGCATTGATATAATCATTTAATCAAATGCTTAGAAACCAAACAGTCCCCGTCATCGAATGACCATGAAAAGCTTAACTGTTTGTCACCTTTCAAATTGCATCGTGCCAACTTCTCATGAAGTTACGCAAACCGCGGTATGAAAGAATTTTAAAGGTATTGGGCTATGTAACACGTGCATATTGCCGGGCAAATCTGCTTAAGTCCATCCACTTAAGTCCCTAAGGACACGTGTCAAGCCACACCTTAGCCGGGCCGCAAGTCTCTCATGGGCTCGGCCCAATCACGAGACGACTTAGCAAAAACCCTCATGTCTTTTAGAAGCCTCGAGGTCGTCCCCGCCACTTCATCTAATCATCTTGGTCTCTTTATGCCTCCGATGTGAACTTGTAGGTATCTAGCTTATTTATGTTAAAGCCTTGACCCGAGTCTTCATAGAAAATTTCTTAAGTAATTTTCGTCCGACTCGTCACCAAGCCTAAAACTTGATTAGATCATCAAAAATTCTCAGTCCTTATCTATTGAACTCGAATCAAAACAATAAACAATGATAAACTAAATATAAACAAGTTATCAAAGAAAACCATGCTTTATTGACACGTATGCAGCCCCGATGTCAACTCAAGAAGTCATCTTGCTTGAGGTTGACATCAAGAACAACATAAAACTTACGGCAATTTAAGCATAGTATCGTCGAAGATGTTCAATATTCCGAGTTCTCCACCATAGATCCATCTTCGCTCTTTAGTCGAAATGCTCTGGCCGAGTCACCTCAGCAATTATGTATGGTCCCTCCCATAGTGGAGATAATTTGTAATGGTCCTTGATGGTCGACTGGATCAAGGAAGATTTTCTTCGTTTTGGCTCGCCTTGTCCCGACTTGGCTATCTTCTTTGTAGGAATTTCACCCTCTTCGGATGTTGATGTAGCGTCGGATTTCTTCCCGGCCACGTGATCTCTCACAAGATTGGACCATATTGCAGCTTTCTTTGTCGCAGTGAAGGCTTGCTTGACGTCGGCTGCGCGGGTGATGACGCCGTTAGGGCCGGGCGTCTTCATGCATAAGTAAATGTAGTGTAGTATCGCTATGAACTTGGCGAGTGCGGCCTTCCGATGATCGCGTGGTAGGCCGTCTTGAAGTCGACCACCCCGAAGGTGGTATTCTCCGTTCGAAATTCTCACGAACTCCCGAGGTGACTGGAAGGGCGACGTGCCCGAGTGGTGTGGGCGACGCCGGGATCACTCCGTGGAAGGGGGCTGAGCTTGTCTTCAACTTAGTTCTCGGGATTTGTATCTCATCCAGGTTTTGACGAATAGGAGATTGAGGACACGCCCCATCGATGAGGACGCGCTTCACTCGATGTTCGAACCACTGTGTCAAGTACCAAGGGATACTCGCCTGGGTGAACCACTCGGTCGGATGATCCGAGCGATTAAACGTGATGGCCACCTCCGACCATCGTAGATGTTGTGGGACTTCGGGTTGTGTCGCATTGACCTCGCGGTCCATCGCCTTTTGCTTCCTCTTGGACTCATAAGCCTGCGGCCCCGAAGATGTGATTCAGCTCGCCCACGTGGTCTTGAAAAGGCTTCAAATTTCCAATCGGGTTGTTCTTCTTGGTTCCCGATGGACCGGTTTCATTAGTTGGCTTCTTGTTCAACCGTGCCGCATATTGCTCGCGAATTGCTTGTAGATGATGCGTGCACCGAGCGTTCATGATCGTTCATGATCGCGTCGTAGGCCGCAACTCGAGGACGACATTGAGAGTTGGATGTTGTGGCAACCAGGTCTTCGTGCCGACGCTTGCGGTCTTTCCGGGCTCGATTGTTATTGCCGTTATCCTTCTTAGGATGCCGGCTTCCTCCCGATTGCTTATCGTCCCTCTGTCGGGCCGGTCTTGGCGTGCCGCCTTGATTGCATCGTTGGACTTGGCGTAGGAGTTCGCCGTCTCGAACATTTGCTTCACCGTCTTCGGTGGTTTGCGCCCGAACTTCCCGATGAGCAGCTCATCACGGACTCCCCTCGGAAGGCGGCGATGATGATGTCATCGGTGATGTTCGGGATCTTGTTGCGCTTCTCGGAGAAACGACGAATATAATCCTTCGGGGCTCGTCGGCCTCGGATGACGTTGTAAAGGTCAAAGTGTGTGCCGGGCCTCTCGAAGGTTCCTTGGAAGTTGGCGATGAAGTGGTCCTCGCTCGCTCCACGAGCCGATTGAGCCTCTTGGCAGGCTCGTGAGCCAATTTCGGCCGAGTTTGCGAGGGCCACGGCGAGTGTAATTGGCCATAGCCTTGTTGTCGCCACTGCAGCGCGGATGGCGAGGGTGTATACGGTTAGCCAAGATTCGGGTCGGTCTTACCGTCGTACCTTTCAATCCCCGTAGGCTTGAAGCCACTCGGCCAGTGCACTCGGCGAAGTTCCCGAGTGAAGGCCGGTACTCCGTCGTCGCCGTTATCGGGTGATCCCCTCCGATCTTCCCGAGTGCGTCGGTCGCGCTCCTGGTAGCGGCGATCGAGGACTTCCCGCAGATCACTCGGCGGGGTCTTCGGTTGGCTGGTTGGATAGCTGGAACTGTTGCGACGGGCTCGGTGGTGGACGGGTGGACGTCCGTGTCGTTTGTCGCGGGAGTCGGCCGTCTGCTCCTGGTGCCTCGGCATGGACTCGCGAGGCGGGCCTCTTGGCCGGTCGTCGACCGAGCCGCTCGGGCCTCCCGTAGTCTCCCGACCTTAGGGGTGGGAGCCGGCTTTTGTCGCGTTTCGGCCACGGATTCGCCGGCCTTCTTGCCGAAGTGGTGGGAGGGCCGTTAGCCGTGGCAAGCAACGATGGTCTTGATCTTATCCAAGATAGGAGTCACGTTGGCCGGAGCCGTCTCCATGACGGTATCCAAGAGCGTGAGTGCGGCGACAGCGTTCTGCTGTGGCGTCTGGAAGACATTGGTGTTGCGAACCCGTGTTTGGAGTATGGCCTCCTGGGCAGATCGTCCGGCTGCACGTAGATCCGCTTCCTCTTGTCGCCTCGTCCTTGCGTTGTTTCTCCTCTTGGCTGTCTTGCGCTCGAGCTCCACCCGCTCGCTCTTCTTCAGCAAGCCTTCGGCCATGGCTGAGTCGGACTCGTCCGGCTCGGCCATGAGGACGTCAAGCACTTCGGCTCGTAGTCCATGCGGCGGTCGGAGTTGTTGGCTTCGTCGAAGGGATGCCGTAGAGGTTGTCGAGCCGGCGGAGCCGAGGTATCCGTTGAGCTCGAAGATGAACAAGAGCCAAAGGATGGGAGGATGACACACCTCCCTTGAACTGGGTAACCCGGATCTCGGATCGTTCGGTCCGAGTCGGAGCTTGGGGATCGGGCTCTTCCGAGTGGTTCCTCGCCAACTCGGGAGAGCGATTGATGTAGATCTTGGCGACGTTTGGTAACCCAAACGGCACCGAAAGGTCTTCACCGAGTAGATTGCTTCCGTCGGGAGGCAAGAAGATTGGCGCAGATCTCGGCGGCATTCGGTAATCCGAATGGCGCCGAGTGAAGTCCGTCGTCGGAGAAGGTGGATCGCATCTTGGTCTTCAAGATGTTGTCGAAGATCTCGCGCCGTTGGAGAGCCCGAACGGCGCCGAGTAGGTTGTTCCCTCCGATTGGTTCGAATCCGAGTCGAGGAGGAGTCGCCGAAGTTGGCGGCGAAGTCGCCGAGTCTTGAAGGAGATCCCATCACGCTTGTCGGCGAGATTGTTGAAGAAGTCTCGACGCGCGGCCCCCTACCTGGCGCGCCAACTGTCGAAACTTGGTTTCGGCAATATATTTTCTGGGGTCGCAGTCGAGATCGCCAAGCACAATGGGTTAGAAGAAGAAGAAGATTTAGACAGTTCAGCCCTCTCGAGAGGTAATACCCTACTCCTGTTTCGGTGGATTCGATCCGCCGAGTGTCTTTATTGATCTCGTGATCTAAGCTAAGGGCTAAAAGCTGAACTCCTCTTCGAATATCCTCAAGGGACGCCCTTACCCCCTTATATAGTCTTGGGAGGAAGGGTTTACAAGTCGGAAACCCTATCTTACTCTAAGTAGGTTTCCTCAATCTTACCAAACCGTGACTATAGGCCGATTGCCTTATCTCTATCGGCAACCGTAACACCTAAGTCAAGTTCGGCTTACAGATATAGCAGGCACAATCTATCCCTACCTCCAGTCGGATAAGCTTGCCAAGTAGATACCCGATTGCCACAATCTCCACATATATATAGACATTTACCGAATTTCTTTGACAGTAGTCCATGCTTCATTCATTGGGCTCTGCTAGCTGCAAATATACGGCGCTATGTCGAGAAACATCTTGTTGACAATTCCAGCAGTCAAAGCTCGTCAGAGAGACAAGAAACCGATCGAAATTATACAGTCTGCAGAGAAAATTAAACGATCGAAGGACGCAGCAGACTGCAGCAGCTATAGCTCCTGCTTCTGTCCGGTCGGCTAGCTCTGCAGCAAGATGAGAGCCGAGATGCATGCATCTGGGCAGTGCATTGCATGTTGTCACGTAAGGCCCAGATCGTCAGATCGATCAGAGCTAGCCTGAGACGTCGACGAGTGTGTGTGTGGGTGTGGGTCAGCCTTGTGTCTTGATCTGGTCGGATTCACACACTTTGCACTGGATGATCAGTCACCGTTTATTACCACAATAATAACACTCGGGGAGCCAACACCACACACGTAATAATGCCATATTATTGACAAGATGTCAAGATAGTATAATCCTCAGAGCAGCAACGATGATTAACATATTGGATTATTGATGGCAATGATGCAAAAGTTGCAAACATTGGCATGCAGCCGGCTGGCCATGGCGGGAAGATGTGAGCTAAGCGGGAGCTGTGGGCAGAGGATGGGTGCGACCAGAAAGCTGCCCTACATGTACAAGGGGCCTGCCAATTTGGCATGTGCATCTTGACCTTGTGGCAAGGTTTGAAGTTTGAGAGCAGATTTTGTCATGCGTATGACTAATTACAAAGCTTATTTTAATATACATTTTGTCCATTTTGGAGTGTCGTGCAAACCATTTGACTTGAGTTTTCCTTTAATAAAAAAGACTTTATTGATTTTTTTTTAATGAAACACACAAGATAGCGTGTGTTTCATTGATAGAGCAGAAAAAATACAAGACTACAACCCTGAGAGACCCTGAGAGGCCATAGCCAGGAAAAGAAAAAGAACGGAAGAAAACTCGCCCGGTTGGATTGGGACATCAACACGGGCAAACGCTCAAAAGCGAACCTTCACAAACAGCCCTAAACAAAACCACATCCGCCCGACAAAACAAAGCCTATACAGCGACACCCATCAAACCTACACTCAACCAAACGTCAAAACCTTACAGCAGAGCTCCAAGTCGACTGGACATTAGGAAAGACATACTACACTGCACCAAAAGGGTCCCCGCCATGCAGTACTCGTCGTCGCTGCACCGCTGCAATGCTAACCCCCACTCGACGGGGTGAAAACCACCAGATCCGGATCTCTCATAGGACTCAACGCAGGGGCCTCGCCACATCCGCCGTTGGACACCATCTCGCCGCTCGCGAGGGCCACGCCTCGCCCGCTGATGCACTTCTTTTCGCGGAGGCCACGCCACGTCCGCTATTGCACTCCTCTTCGCGGGAGCTACGCCACGCCCGCTACTGCACTCGTCATCATGGATCTGCTTCTTTTGTCGCCGTCAAAGTGAGAGAGAAGTTGCTTTGCTCTCCCCGCTCTCCATCGAACATCTAAGCCACCATTCGGCCTCTCCGTGCCACCTTAAGCCGCAACCACGAGCCTGTCGCGTCTCGCCACGTCATGCTGAACTCCGCCCAGACCGAACCTCACCGGTCACCTCCGCCGCCGGCCACGTCTCCGCACCGCATGCCCTCATGCTGCAGCATCAGGATCCCAGCCTCTCTACTCGCCGGCACAGACACGTCCGGGGTCACCTCCGGCCACGTTGTCGCCAGATCCAAGCATGTGCCTATCTGATTAGGGAACGCTTCTCTCTTTTTTTCCCTTTTTTCTCTTTTTTATTCTTTTTTATTCTTTTTCCTTTTTCTCCTCTTTTTACCTTTTTTTCTTTTTCCCATTTTTCTCTTTTTTATTTCCTTTCTGCTCTCCTTTTTCTCGCTCTCTTTTTTATCCCTCATTTCTTTTTCTTCCTGGTACTCCCCGTTCCCCACCACCGTCGCCGCACCAGCCCCTCCGCTACCACCATCCCCGCCGCCGCCCTCCACGCCGTCCACGGCCATGCGCTCTTGCAGCTCGACGCCGGCCTCCTCCTCCTCCTCTGGCCTGCCACGCAAGACCGTCCGTCTGAACTAAATCTCTGCTCGTGTCGCCTCAGTCGCTGGCGAGCTCACCCTCAGCTCGGCGAGCAGGGCCTCGCAGCCGTCGGTTGCTTCGGCGCCGTCGCCACCGTCGGACCCCTTCCAGGAAAACGGCATCGTCGGTGCTTGAGCCCGTCGTCGAGGTAGGCGGCGTAGGCGCGCATGAAAGCGTGGAAGTCCCACGCGCGGGAGCACGATGACCAGTGCGGGAACTGATGCGACACATCGAGCAGGCGCCTGTCGCGGCACATGGAGAGGAAACCCCTCCTGCTCGTACGTCGGGTCGCCGTCGGCGCGTATGCGGTGCACGAGCGCCAGTGCGTTGACAGCCACGGCCCAGGCGTGCGTCCGCCCGAGCTGGCGTGACACCGCTGCGACGCAGGCGGCCACCCGCACCCTACCAGAAGCTCCGCCTTCCACCTCGAGGTGCGAGGCGCCCTACGCCTGATGCGCGCTGCGTCCGGCGTGACGCGGCTGGTGGACCGCGCGGCGCCACGGCTCAAGATCTCGTCCATCCCCAACCTCTTTGCGCCCTGCGGCCTCTACTTCCTCTATGGCGTCGGCGGTGCTGGCGACTTCTCCTATGGCGGACGACAGCGCAAGAGGTCGCCGCTACCGCCCGGGACGGCGATGCGCGCGACGGCGAGGAGCACGGGGTCAACCGGTCAGCGGGGTGACTGGATCTGGGAGCGCGGCTCCGGTTCTGTGGCTGCAAGTCACGGCCGGTGCTGGTCAGCACTAGCGCGTAGCTCCGTGCGGCCGGTGTACGTCGCGGCATCGAAGGAGGCGTAGCACGCCGCTACGGTCGCCTTCCTCAACTCGTCCCGCGCCTCTCTCTCTCTCTCACTCGCTCTAGCTCTCGGGCGCCGTCCCCTGGCCACCCGAGCTTGCCGCCAACGAGAAGCCCCGCCACCGTCGTCCTTGCGATCGCGTGGCTTTGCCGGCGGCCGCTCGGGCTGCGGCGATGCGGGGGAGGAGGAAGGAGGGGCAAGGGGCGGCCGGTCGTCGCCTCCCGAGCCGCCCTGGGGGGAGCGGCGCAAGAGGTTTTCAAATTTTTACATGAGACAACGTAAACTTAGATGATGCATCTCATTCTCCTTTATTAATTTTACATAATTACATCCAGATAATATAATTATTATAAGGCTATTTTATCGCTACATAACTAAGATGCATATAGCTTATAAGTGTTGGAAAAAAAGAATCTACACTACAAGTAAATCTTTATCCTCATATTTTTCACTGAAGCAACTCTTCGCACACTACTACGGAAACACTTTTGTGGCGGCCATTTTAGGTCTTCGCCGATGGCAATTGAGGCCGCCACAAAGTGAAGGTCAGTGAAGATCAAGATCTTCACAGCGGTTATAGACCGTCAGTAAAGAAATATCTTTGCTAGCGGTCGCTTTATGTCGGCCGCCAGAGAAGAACAATTTTCTATGGCGGCCAGTTTACGTCAGCCGCCAGCGAAGCCATATCTTTCTCGCCGCGGCTTAAGACAACCGCCAACGAAAATATTCTTCTCTCGGCGGCTTACACTTTTTTAGGACACGTGGCCCGCTAGGAAAAAGCCCATCGGTTTCGGGAAAAGACACAAGGCCCGCCAGTAAAAATAGGACATCATCCTATTTTTGACACGTGACCCACCTGCGAAGATGCAATATTTATAAAAAAATTGAAACAATATTATATATTATTTTTATCTTACCTTAGTTCATGTATTTTAGAGTCACACGTGGATGATATAACTAATCGAGCTATCGATAAAGTATGTTCTCTTTTGTACAGCCATCATTGATGATTAATATACATACACGCAGAAATAATATATGAAGATTAATATATACATATATATATATACAATTTCTAAGCACTTATACAGAACGACATCACATATACAAGTAGTTGAATGTCTTAAACCCGACCGATATACATACGGGTGAAACCGTTTTCCGACAGGGCCAAAACTCTATCGTGGTCGAAAAACCTTCCAAGCTGATGTACTCACTCAATGAAGTATCACCTCCCAAGCTGATACGCGTGTATGATAAAGACCCTCCAAAAAGGGAATGCCACATGCATGTGTCGCTGTTTCCACCATGATCTAATAAGTAAATACCAGACCATTGCTTTTCATCTAAAGAGTAAATTCTTTGTACTCCAGATAATACCTTCAACAAAGGAACAAATATCACCATCGAGAAACCGATACTCAATGAACACCAGCTAATCATATACTACTCCTTCCTTATTTCGAGCTAGTTAAGCTATGCCTCCTAGCCTTAACCCAACTCCTCTAATTGGCCAAGAACACCACAACATGCAACCTTCTTAAGGAAGACGTGTCACACATAATGATACTGTCACAAGCACTCAAGCCATAGACATGGATTTGTTGTCTAAATTTGTAAAAAAAGAAAAAAGTTTAAATACCCTCCTAGACTTTGGATGAAAGTCCGCTAGCACCTTAAACATCAAACCGGTAACCTTCAAGGTGTTTTTCATAGTAGTATTTATCTATTTTTATATATATTGGGTGAGTTTGATTACATGACATACATATTAGGCATATATATTAAAATCTCCACTTAAATCTTTCTTTTTTATATCTTGTTAGCTCTCACTTACAAAAGTACCAACATAATAACAATATGGTATCATTGTATAAGTAAATTGATGACTTTCAACTGATGATTTATAAATATGTTATATTAGTTATTTAAATTTGGTTGTTTAAGCTTCTAAAATATACAAAACTATCTTAGGACATAATATGAACGGTATTACAAAATTAAGGAGGTTAGATATTTGGTTTTAAAGTTTAGGCTGCTAGACTTCCACCCAAAGTTCACCCAAAGTTCAGGGGTAGTTGGATTTTTTCAAAAAAACTAATAGCCATCGCACCAATAGAATCTATTTTGTATTGCTTAGCGCTAGAAGCCTAAATTGTTGATAGCTCCGTCAATAAAAAATTATTTGGTTCGTAGCCACATATCACCAATTAAGCCAAGTATTAGGACACTACTACGTGTCGGGTGCCCGATAAAAATACCAAAAAATCGGGCGCTCCTCCTCGTGTCGCGCCTCCATCACCACGCCAGCCTAAATGCGTTGCATGCACACTGTAATTAGTCTATCTCTCCCATCTCGTGTACTGTAAAAGTCTAATCAAGTAGTCTGCATGCATGCATCTAGTAAAAAATATATGAGAATACTTCACGGTTAGTTATGGTGGTTCAAATCTTTTTAGCAAATTTCAAATAATTTTTCCTCCTAAAATATCTATTCAATATGTGATCCGATTTGTACTGTTGTGCTTATAGTTGTGCTTATAGCAATTAAATCTTTATAACCAAACCTATTATGATTGTATTTGAAATGAGAAAACATATGTGTTAAAATGTTTTACCTGTGAGAAACAAATATTTCATCCGGAATCTAACTTTGTTGCACATGTTATGTTTTGATTATTTTTTTTGAGTTTTTTTGATGTTTTAGTCGTTTGTACACAATTATCCAATGTTTTAGTCGATTTATAAGTGTATCCGCACTTACATATCGGCACCCAATGAAAACAAATCTTTGGTCTTGCTTTTCTCTTCTAGGTACAAATTTCGCTCATGCGTAAGCTACGAGGACGACTGGCATATATAGCTACTGTTTTTTCACAGAGGTATACACATAGCTAATACAACAAAACGATATAGGTATATACTTATATATATGTTTCTGTACACAATAGAAGAACAACTTGACTATACGGCTACCGCACCAACGTTTTCAATGTCACAGAGCGTAAAGAAAACAAGTTAATGAAAAATTTAGTTATTAACATGCAATGCAACAGCAATAAATACATAACGGAATAAAACATAGCTAAATCCTATTAAAACATTTTTATATCAACGTGAAACTTCGCAAATATACTTGATGAAACTTGCAAGGAACGCCACGTACAACATTTGTAAATAAATTAATAAAACATCAAAAATAATTGTTGAAACGTCCAATGACATCATGTGCAACACTAAAAAAATTAATCCACTGCAGCATGAATATTGCTGCATAACTTAAAATATGCAACAAAGTCTAATTTTAATTAAAACATTCGTTTCCCTCACGTAGAACATTAAACTTCATTGTTAAACTTCATTGGTTAAAACATATATTTTTTATCGTCTAAATATAATCATGTATGATCTTATTTTAAAGATTTAATTATAAATAGTAAATATAATAGGATTATAAACTAGATAAATAATTTAATTAAAAAATCGTTTGAAGAAAAAGAATAGGGCGAATATGAGCATGCATAGAATGGTTGCATGCTGCACAAATGCCTCTGAAAAAGGAGCAGCTAGTAGATCACGAAAAGAGCGCCCGATTTTTAGACTGCCATCGGACGCCCGACGCGAATCAATCTCCCAAATATTATTTGGTCCGGCGCGGCACGGGCGGGGGCTGGGGTTTGATCATGCGTGCAGATGCCGCAGAAATCTCCGGTCCATGCATGTATCCGTCGTACACAACGTGGCCTCCGTCGGCTCTGGTCCCCTCTACGGCTCTACCTACGTACGTGAGCCGCTCGCCCGGACGAGCCGACGACCAACCGCCCACGACGGCCGCTCTCGATCCGCTATCCGCATGCACAGGCGTAACATCTCGTACTAACTCATGGTCCAGTGCAACTTGTGTAGACTATGGATAGGGTACTCGATTAGCGATAACGAAATTTCCATCCAGTTTAATTATATTACTCGAAAAAAACATTTCAAACGTATTTATCCAGATGCATAGCCTAAATCTTTTATATTTATGAACGAAGATAGTAGCTTTTAGAAATGAGAACACGGATTTAATTCGGAAGAATTAGTTTCGTCACCTTCTGGGCAGGAAATTAATTTTGATGCTACCTAGCTGGTGAGTGGTGATAGTTACTTTTCTTCCAAGATGGATGGTTGATGGTTACACGGCCAACAGCTCGATCGCGGGTATTTATGTGTAGCGAGATCGAAGTGATCTTGTGATCGACACATGTCGATCGGGCGCATTTATCGGCAACAGTTATGGCCCCAACCGATCGGAGTAACGCTCGCTAGGCCGTTAGCACACCGGCCCCGTTTGGGTGGAATGCATCCATCTCAATCACTGCACGAATGAATCCGGAGATGAGAAATCGAGGAGTAGAAGAGATCGATGAGAATGAGAGGTAGCGAGGCGAGGCTGAGGAAGACGGAGACAAAACGAATTGAAACGTGAGGGGAGTTATGGCGCATATGCGTGTGTCCGAGTCCGAGATATGTGTGCCGCTCCGCGACGTGACGCGCGCGCGGCGTTGTCGATCGTCGTAGCGCGAGCGCGCATGTCAACCGGCCCTGACCACGACCGCTGCGCGCGTCGCCGTCGCCGTCGCCGTCGCCGTCCCGCGGCGCGGAAGCGGCTGGAGCCCATAGGGTATACGTACCCCCGCCACCCTCGCGCGGCACGCCTTGCCTCCGCCTCCTCTCATCACATGGGGGCCTTCTCGATCCCCGCCCGCCGCACGCGACACCCATTCACGCGCACGCACCATCGCATGCCTGCACTCGGTTGGCCCCGGCCCGCGCGGCGCGCGGCCGGGCGCGGGCTTAGACGAAACGCGCGCGCGCATGAGGGCGCTGGCGCGAGACGGCGACAGCGCGCTCTGCCGCTACCATGGGATGGAACCTGCGGCCACCCGGCTGCCGCCCCCGCGCGCGCCCCGCGTCGCGACGTACGGAGGGAGGGAGCGTTGCCGATCGAGGAGTCCGACGAACGGACACCCTCCATAAATGCGTGTCGATGGCGAGCGCGCGTCGCGCGCTTGAGCGAGCCCACGCGCCGTCACGTGGACGTAAGTATGCGCGGCGCTTTCCTACCCAGATAAGTGAACACTATACGCCACGTGGTACGATGTACGCTTTAGGTATTTCATCGTACTAGAAAACCAGTGATGGTATTGTACCATCGCTGTCTGTTGTTAACCAGCCATCATATAGTGTTTGGTAGGGTTTTAAATTTTGAATATAAAATAAAATTGAAGCTTGATTAAATGTTTAAGTTTAAGACATTTTAGTAAAATTAACTATCTTCCATCAGCTTAAAACTTTAGCTTCAGTTTGAACTGAAGTTGGACTTCGAGTTTAGAGTTGAAGCTATATCAAACACACTTTAAACGTTCATTCATACATACAAACTTTCATACGTAAAAAAACTATCTGCATTATATATGAACCGGGCAGCGATAGATATCGATTTCTATTGTAGTTTGATCGATGGCCGCGCGGCGCATCCGCTACTGTTAAGATATTGTAGATGTAGGTAGTATACAGGATGGGACAAGGGGATCGAAGGGAGGCGATCGATCATATCGCGGCGAGGTTGGGATGGAGGTGAGGTGTTGTTCGGGCACCGGGCATAGAGGGGACAAGGGGGTTCTGGAACTTGGCTTGTTTCCCCTGATGGAGACGTGCGTGTAGTTGTTAAAATGTGCAAAGAGACTTTCTGATTTTTCCCGCTGGTCAATTAGAGACTAGCCAGCATATTAATCCATCGTATGCATGCACTGCTGAAGGTTTGGTTTGATGTCTAACCTTGTTGTAATTAAGTTTAAGCTAGTTGTGATATTATGATATAAAGTATCGGCTAAAAAGTGTGACATAACACAATTGTGGCAGCGAAATAAATACATATCTAAGAAAAACTGTGACATAACTAAAAGTGTGATGTGGTAAAGTATGACAATCAACCAAACACATTCTCTGTATATTTCAAGCTTGACAATTTGGCATGCAACTGAGCATTAGTGGAGCATAAGAAGCCAACAACGTAAGAAAAAAATACTATCTTCATCTTTTAAAATATAGTAACTTCTTAGTTATGTATATGAACTTGTTATGTTTAAATATGTATTTGTTGTTTAGATATGAAGCTAAAATATTTTTATATTTTGAAATGGAGCTAGTATGATATTATATATATACAGTGGAGGTTTTTTTTGCTGGTATCAAAAGATGAAAAAAAATAATTATATATTAATCAGAGGGAGTAGAGAATATATATAGGACGTGTAATTAGATTGGTATGGAACAAGGAAAAGATCTGCATTATCAGATACATGCACGGGGCTGGTAGTATTCACAATATGTTATCATACTTATATAACAAACAACAACTAAATTTCTTTCTTAATATAACAAGTACAGTATAGTTGGACTAAGTTTGATTCTCTAAACTCTGATAGAACAAATCGAGAACGCAGGGCACGTGGCAAGTGGAGGGAAGGTTGGTTGTGTGCAGTTTATGGGTTTGTTTAATTGGAGGGTATTTTAGCCGGCCGGTTGCGTCTTCTGTGCTAAAGAGAAATCAAACCCAATCCTAAAATTTTGGATTTTTTTAAAAAAATCAAATCCAAGGATCCCAAAACAGAAAACCAAAAACTAAAATCCCTATTATCGGAGATTCACTCTCCACAAATACGGCACGGCGCTCGTTCCCAATCGACAGGACCGCACACGATCGTGTGGAGTGGCGGGCGACTGATCGTGCGAAGGGGCAGGTGACTACGATCGTGCGCAGCAACGAATTTTACAGGTGGCCAACTTTTTTTTGTTTTAGGGACTCATAGAGAGAAACATCTTTTTATGCCTTAAATCCTAATTACAGAATCCCAAGAAGAGATTTAAGGGATTAAATTTTGGCTAGCTCCTGCTGATGCACTATGGATACATCCACGGTATAACCAAAAATAATTTCAGGGCAAAACATTATACTTTTACTTTTAAAAAATCTAAAATAAGACTTAACAATGAAAATGAGAAAAAACAAAACAAGTTACAATTCAATGTCAGCTACGGTTTACTACCTTCGTTTATTTAAAATAGATATCGTCTTAGAATACGAGTTGGCAAATTTTAAAACCTTAAATGATTATTTAATAAAAAATATTAAGATATGACATGAGAAAATTATATTCATAAAAGACATTTTCATATGATTATATTTTTAATAGCTTTGATAAACATATAGTAAAAAATATAGTAATGAAATATTTGCATTGGAGGCTACATTGCTGTTCAAAATGACAAGTAAAATGAAGGGAGGGAGATTAGTCTCCGTTCTATATTGTACTTTTTTAACTTTTTTTCTAATTTTCCACACACATGTTTTCTGAATTGTTAAATGGTATTTTTTAATATTGTTTTTAAAAAATATACTAGTCTATTATGTTTTTAAGTTAATATTTAATTAATTATGTGTTAATCTGTACTTTGTTTTATATATCGTTCGTTTTATATATCGGAAGGAAACGGTTACCAACCTCCTCAAAATTGAAATACACCTGTATTTCTTTGTAAAAAATAATATAAAGCCGTAGGCCATAGCCCATAGCGGCTAAACCAGGTGGGCCATTGAGGCATCAAGTGTGAAGAGCAGGACAGGGACATGTGGGCCCGGCCCCCCATCTCTCCTTTCTTCGCAACCGGCAGTCAGCTGCACTGCAGGCTTGATCTCGCCAACTCCCTTAATTACTCCCTCCACTACACATAATCGTCTTTAGTTAATTATATTTGTTAAATATATGATCTAAATTTGAATTAGTTTCTTAATAGTATTTTATGTTTTTTTATTTTTTATTTTTTATCTTCTATATATACTTCATTGTAAAAGTACGAAAAGAAGTTTCCACTGTTATTTCTCTATATTTGTAATCAATTTTTCAATAGTGATCATTGCTAGTCGGAGTCCGTGGTTTTCCCGTAAGGTTTTTCACGTAAAATTTATGTCTCTATTGTGCATCTATTTTCATAACAAGTGGTATAATAGCATTGAAAATTTTATCTACACCACATCATCATTCGTCGTTTCGCAATCCCGACCACCGACATGTTTTTTTATCAAAGAAATTGATATCGATGGCGGAGGTGGCTCGTGGCATCTCATCGATTTTGTCAGCACCATTTCGAAGTGAAGTCATTATCATCGACTTCGAGTTTGTGTCTGTTTATGCGCGAGAGGATTAAAGGCAGGAGGATGCATCATCGTTCACGCACAATTCTCAAGGAGGAACAGTAGGTATAGATCAGAAAAGTCAAGCAACAACACACATGGACCAAGGAAGAAAAATCAGCTGATGCCGTCGACCTCGTTATTGTTCACATGAATTCACATTCATGTTTGAAATTACTACGCGCACACTGGAAGTGTACCATGTTTCGCGTCTCTGCTAGGTTCATCACAATTTCTTACCAGCAAATTTGGGATTAATTCCTATGACGAGTTTGAAGTATGATCTATCGCTCTTAGACCGAGACACAAGATTCTCGCTATGGCAAATGAAGATGCGAGTTGTTCTTGTTCATCAAGACCTCGATGATGCGCTATCTGAATTTGACAAGAGGACTAAGGATCGGTCCGACGATGAGAAGAAAAGGATTGTAATACTATAGCATATATTCATCTTTATCTATTTAATAATATTTTGCAGGAGGTGCTTAAACAGAAGACAACTGCGAAGCTATGGTTAGCATGACAAAGGATTTGACTAGTAAAATACACCTAAAGCCAAAGTTATTTTTGCACAAGTTGTAAGATGATGAATCTGTGATGAATCATCTCTCCACTTTCAAGGAAATTTTTACTGACCTTGGGTCTATTAATGTAAAGTACGATGAAGATGATTTAGGTCTTAGTCTATTATGTTCGATGCCTAGCTCATATGTAATTTCAGAGATACTATTCTTTATAGTCGTGATACTCTAACTTTAAAAGAAGTTTATGATGCTTTGCATGTCAAAGAAAAGATGAAGAAGATGGTAAACTGTGAAGCTTCAAATTCAAAAGACTTGGTTGTTCAGGGCAGTCAACAAGAGAAGAACACAAAGAACCAATCAAAAATAGAAGTTCAAGTAGCTACTATGGAAGATCAAAGTCCAAAGGTAAGTATAAGTCATGCAAATACTACAAGAGAGATTGACATGATATCTCTGAGTATTGAAAGCTACGGAACAAAGACAAGAGTCTCGAAAATTATAGACCAAAAAGTAATAAAGAAGAAGATAAAGTCACAGTTGCTATTGATGATAAGTCTGGTGCAGAATTGCTTGTTGCTTATGCTAGTTGTACACATAGTAGTGACCAATGGATTCTGGATACTGTTTGCACCTATTACATGTGCCTAAATAGGGATTAGTTTGCCACCTATGAAATTATGTAAAGTGGTACTGTTTTAATGAGTGATAATACATCATGCAAGGTTGCAGGTATTGAAATAATTCAGATCAAGATGTTTGATGGTTGTATCAGAACATTGTTAGATCTGTGACATATTCCAAATTTGAAGAGAAACTTCATCTTTTTATGTACTCTTGATCGCAAAGGGTACAAATATTCCGGTGGAGACGGAATTTTGAAGGTAAACAAAGGCTCTCTTTTTGTTATGCAAGTTGATATTAAAACTGCCAACCTATACCATTTACGAGGTACAACTATATTAGGTAATGTTGCTGCCATTTGAGATTCATTATCTAATTCCGATGCTACTAATATTTGGCATATGCGTCTTGGGCATATGAGTAAAATTGGTTTGGCAGAATTGAGTAAGCGATGATTGCTAGATGGATAGGGCATTGGGAAGTTGAAATTTTGTGAGCATTGCATCTTTGCCAAGCATAAGAGGGTGAAGTTCGACACATCTACACATATTACAGAAGGTATTTTTAATTATGTGCATTCTGATCTATGGGGGCCTAATCGTAGCATATCTTTTGGAGGTGCTCGTTATATGTTGACTATCATTGATGATTATTCGCGAAAAGTTTGGCCTTATTTTTTGAAGCACAAATATCAAGATTTTGGTGTGTTTAAAGAGTGAAATACTATGGTTGAGAGACAAACTGAAAGAAAGATGAAAATACTCCGTACTAACAATGGGATAGAATTCTGTTTTATGATATTCAAATCTTATTGCAAGTTTGAAGGCATTGTGCGTCATTACACCGTTCCTCATACACCTCAACAAAATGGTGTACCTGAGCATATGAACAAGTCAATTATATCAAAGACCTGTTCTATGTTATCTAATGCAAGTTTTTTTAAACAGTTTTGGACGGAAGCCACTTCCGCAGCTTGTTATCTTATTAATCGGTCATCTAGTTATGTCATTGATAAGAAGACTCCAATTGAGGTATGATATGGTTCTCTAGCAAGTTATTCAGACTTAAGAGTATTTGGTTATACTGCTTATGTTCATGTTGATAATGGTAAATTGGAGCCTAGAGCTATCAAGTGTATTTTTCTTGGTTATACGTTTGGTGTGAAAGACTATAAGTTATGGTGTTCTGAAACTAGAAAAGTTATGATTAGTATAAAAGTTGTATTCCATGAATCAGTTATGTTACATGACAAACTTTCTACTAATGTTCCTGTTGAGAGTCAGCAGAAAGCAAGTGTGCAGGTGGAGCATTTGATCAGTTCAGGGCACACATCAGAAAAAGATGCTACTAACCAAGATGCACATGTTACTGAAGATTCTTATTCTTTTACTGTTGAGCAATCGCCAAAACATCCTATTGCACAAGATATGCCCAAAAGAAATATTAAATAACCTCAAAGATATATTGAAGAAGATAATATAGTTGCTTATGCTTTGAGTGTGACAGAAGAAATTGAAGGAATTGCATAACCTTCTTCATATCCTGAGGCTATTGTTTCTGATGATTGTAATAGATGGATAACTATTATGCATGATGAGATGAAGTCGCTTGAAAAGAATCATACTTAGAAATTGGTAAAATTGCCGAAGGAGAAAAACCTGTCCGTTGCAAGTGGATCTTGAAAAGAAAGAAAGGTATATCTCCAAGTGATGAGGCAAGATACAAAGTAAGGTTAGTTGTGAAAGGTTATAGCCAGATTCCATGTATTGATTTCAATTATGTCTTTTCCCTGTTGTGAAACATAGTTCAATTCATATTTTACTTAGTATTGTTGCAAGACATGATTATGAACTAGAGCAAATGGATGTTAAAACTGCAGTTTGACATAGGGAGTTAGAAGAGGATATTTATATGAAGCAACCTGAAGGTTTTGTTGTTCCTGTAAAAGAGAACCCAGTTTGTAGGTTGAAGAAATCTCTTTATGGGTTGAAGGAATCACTTAGACAATGGTATAAGAGATTTGACTTTTTCATGTTTTCTCAACAGTTTAGAAGATCCAATTTTGATAGCTATGTTTATCTCAAAGTTGTTAATGGTTCAGCTATATATTTACTTATTTATGTTGATTGTTGCGAAAGACAAATCAGAGATAGGCAAAGTTGAAAGGATAATTAAATAGTGAGTTTGAGATGAAGGATTTGGGTGCAACGAAGAAAATTCTCGGTATGAAAATTACTAGAGAAAGATAGTCTCATAAGTTATATCTTAGTCAGAAAGGTTATATTGAAAAGGTCCTTCGTCATTTTTAATATATATGATGCAAAACCAGTGGTTACTCCTTTAGCTGCATATTTCAGATTATCTTCATATTTATATCCACAGTCCGATTATGATGTTGAGTACATGTCTAGTGTTTCATATTTAAGTGTAGTTGGTTCATTTATGTATGTCATGGTATGTTCTCGTCTTTACTTATCATATGTATTGAGTGTTGTCAGTAGATATATGACTAATCCTGGTAAAGAGCATTGGAAAACAGTTCAGTGGATTTTCAAATATCCACGTGGTACTTCTAGTGCTTGTTTGCAGTTTAGGAGATTTAAAAATGGACTTGTTGGTTATATAGATTCACATTTTGCTGAAGATTTGGATGAAAGATGATCGCTCATAGAATATGTTTTCACTATTGGAGGCTATGTTGTTAGTTGAAAGATAAGTTTGTAAGCAATTATTACCTTATCTACTACTGAAACAGAGTATATGACTATTTCTGAAACTTGTAAAGAAGCAGTTTGGCTTAGAAGTTTGTACACTGAGCTTTGTGGAGTTACATCTTATATTGATATATTTTATGATAGTCAAAGTGCAAATGTCTTACAAAAGATCAGATATTTTATGAGAGAACAAAGCACATTAATGTGGATATCACTTTATTCGAGATGTGATTATTGAAGGTGATGTATATACAAGATAAGTATTAATGATAATCTAGCTGATATGATGACAAAGTCAGTTCCTTAAACTAAGTTTGTGTTTTGCTCAAGCTTGGTGGGTGTTACAGTATAATCCTAGTGACTATTTGGCGTAGTGATTTTATCTACATGAGATATTTTTGTGATCGATGATTTTTTACGTTAAAAGAGTAAATTTGTCTTAAGGTGAAGATTGTTAAATATGTGATCCGAATTCGGATTAGTTTACTAGTATGACTTCATATCTTTTTCTATTTATTTTGTCTTCTATATATAATTTTGTAAGTCGTATGGGAAAAAATGTTTCCATTATTATTTTTTTATGTTTATAATCAACTCCTAATCATGGTCGGTTGACGCTTCTTTTTTTTCTGCAAAGATTTTTCATGAAAAATTTATATGTCAGTTATGCATCTATTTTTGTAACAATATCTTTTTTTAGCTCGATCGCCTCCTCCGGGCCTCTAGCAAAAGTAATCAATCAGATTCAGATCGATCAGCAGCAGCAGCATCCGTTCCGATCCAATGTCGATCTCTCACTATAAATAACGCCCCTCTCCTTTTCTGCTTCCTACCTCACACTTCTGCAACAACCTTAGCTTCAAGCTGAAGCTCCAGCTCCAGCTCCATCCGTGGTCGGAACGAGATACAGCTCGATCAGCTAGCCGCATTCGCATTCGCCTTCGCCGCCGCCGACGAGATGTCGAGCCGGAGGTCGTCGCGCTCCTCCGTGTCGGAGGAAGAGATCAACGAGCTCATCTCCAAGCTCCAGTCCCTCCTCCCCAGCTCCCGCCGCCGCGGCGCCAACCAGGTAATTAATTAAGCTAGCTAAGCTTTAGCTCGCCGTAGTTCCCATTACACCATGCACTAGCTGCATGAACAAGACAAGCTATCTAGATGAGATGTGCGAATAATTGTGGCTAATGGCGGATGCAAAATAATGCAGGCGTCGACGACGAAGCTGCTGAAGGAGACGTGCAGCTACATCAAGAGCCTGCACCGGGAGGTGGACGACCTCAGCGACCGGCTCTCCGACCTCATGGCCGGCATGGATCACAACAGCCCCGGCGCCGAGATCATCCGCAGCCTCCTCCGCTAGCTCATCTCATCTCATCACCTCCTTCTTCAACTCTTCCTCCTCCGGATGATCTCGTATTCTGTCAGCAACTGATGCAGCTCGTGCCTGTAGCTACGTATATATATACACATATATATGTATACATGCATACAGTACATGATATGCATGCCTAGATCTGATCTAGCTCAGTAGAAATCTACTTATCTCGGTGTACTATACTACTGCTTATGAAGAATGAGACACTGATGACGATGATGATTAAGGCATGCAGCTGGCTTGATGATCGGTGCTGCTACTGCTACTACTACTTCACTTCTTCAGTAGGGGCAGTAGCTAGCTAGCTAGGGCCGGCTGCCTAATTAAGTAAGAAATTTATTTGTAGTAGCTGCTTGATTAGTAGCTCCATGATCACAGCTTGATCTCATCTCCTCATGAGCCATGACTACATGTGGTTAAGTTAATTAATCCTTGATGCAGTAGAGACTCACGGCTGTTTCATCGATGATATCGTCATATATAGAGAGAGAGAGAGATGTAGATGTAGCTTGCTAATCTCTTTGTTTCATTTCCTCTTTTTTCTTTTTCTGTCCGTGAGCTTAATTATTGTTGTTTGGCGGTTTTGGATCGAATTTTTTTCCTCCAGACAACCGACCGACCGCTAGCTACCCATCGATATATACCACCAACAACGCATGTACTACTGTGTCTGAATCAATCGAATCGAATTTTGTGTTACGTGACGGATTTGAGTATCATTATACCATGTGATTAGGCATTACTACTGCTCGCTTGAACACACACATTAATTAAAAGCCAATCGAAATCGGAAGAATTATGGTACCGTGTGGTGTTTAAACCGTGGCGTTTGTCCTCACGCGAGAACGACCTCCCAAAGATGGGGAAGCTATGATAATTCTTTTCGTGTCAAATAAGGCCGATGCGGATTGATCGGACACTTTAATTTCTACATAGATTGGGTTCGCAACCATACGAAAGATGAGATCAAGTGGCTGCTTGTGTGGAAAATAGAAGAGGAATTGACCGGCCATTGGTGCAGGCTAGCTGCGGTGCACTAGTTGGGTACTCATCTCTAACAGGATCTCCGAATTTCACTCTTTACATATTTGTTTGACCAGTTTGTCAAATCAAATGATTATTCTAATTTGCATTTCACTCTAACAACCTCTCTATTATACTATCCAATCTAAACGTGGGTCTCACCTGTCAGCCTCTCACCTATTTCACCCCTTTCTATTTCTCCTTCACCCTCTCCTCTCTCTCCTTCTTCTTTCCTCTTTCCTCTTCTCTGTCGCACGCCCGCACGACGGTGACAACGATGGCTCGGCAGGAGGGGTCGTCGCTGGCACCGTTGTCGGCGCCGGTGTGCTCGGGTCTCATCTCGAAGAACTCGACGCAATCGTGGGGGTTGCGACTGCGGAGCGGGTGGCATCACCATGGAGCGGATAATGAGCATGTTGTGTCTTGACCAGTCAAGATGAAATTGATGGCATCCGTCGCCCACTGAGCATGCACGGCAAGCGCGCCCTCGCCGTCGACAAGCTTGTCCTCGGCAAGCCGGCTCATGCGGCGCGCATCCAGCTCCTGGAAGAGCCTAGCCAGCGCCTCAAACGCCGTGGCGGCCACGACATCGATAGAGTCCAGCACGAGCTCCGCCAAGCGGCCCCACCACGTGGTGGCATGTGGCATGAGGGAAGGGTTGGAGGAGCTCATGAGCACGAGGTCATCCCACGGGAGGAGCGAGGAGAGGGAGGTCACTGCCACGAGGCGCAGCGACTTGACAGAGGAGGAGAGCACCACGGTGATGTCGACATGAGCCAAGAAGAGGAGCGACGGGAGGAGGTGGGAGGGGAGCGAGGGGAAGGAGGTGATGGATGAGGCGGCGACATTCGGGTCGGGGAAGGAGAGGTCGGAGCCCAGGAAGGAGAGCAGCAGCGGCATCGTGTGGCGTTGTTGCCGTCGCAGATGGTAGGAAGAGAGGGAAAAGAGGTGGTGGGGCCATGAATGGCCGGTGGCTGAGGGTGGCCAATGCCTAGCCAAATTTGGCCTGCTCGAGCCCATGTTTGGTCAGTGCTATTTTTTGGCAAGTGAGATGGCCATTCTGTTGGAATATTTTTCCAAAGTTACTAAAATTTAACTTAGAGAGTGGGATGAGAAGACTGTTGAAGATGCTCTTATCTTTGTTAAAATATGACAAATATGATGAGGTTAACGGAGAATAACCTTAATGTGATGGTATTTTGAAACAAATTGATTCATACGATTTTTTAAATTTATATTCCTTAAAATAGGACGTTTGTCAATGGTACTATTTAATAGATTTTATCTTAAATTTTTTTAATGGCTCGCAACAACGGTGACCTTTTTCGCGCTGGTTGTTATTGTTGCCGTTGTTGTTGATGTTGTTAAGCAATGTGCGTTGTATGTGTGGACTAGACTATGCCGCCTTCTTCTGTACGTGATTGGGAGCAGGCACGCAGGTTATGATGTTACCATCTTTTGCTCTCATCTCCGCTGTATACGTGATGGAGAGCAAGCATATGCATGTTAGGATGTTACCATCAACGGCCGCACAAAACGCCAGTACGTTAATTGACAGGATGGCCGCCAATGCCGCCGTGTTTTCAACTGTCGACGTTTTTTAATTTTCCTTTTACGTGTGTTCGGACGAGCAGTTAAACTCTTCTCATCCCAGCACTTAAAAAATAGCTCATTAGTATATAATTAATTAAACATTCGTTATAAAAAATAAAAAATAAATATTTTAAAATAGTTTTTTAATTTTTATAAGAAACACATCATTTAATCGTTTAGAAAGCATCGTTTAGAAAGGATGTGCGTGAAAAAAAGTTTCAAAGAACGGTGTTGTCGATCAAAGCCAAGAGTTTAGCTTAACCACAAAGAGAGATGGATGAAGATGAGCCAAGAGGATGCTGACCGGTGTCACCTTCTGAATCAGAGAGATGAAAAAAAAGAGAAAGTTCAGGTGCTTGGTGACAGTGATTTCCTTACCGGGGTTATTGTGCGGTAACCACGGTAACTATAAAAAATCATATAAAATTTATCAAAAATTTAAATTATTTTTAAAATTTGTTTGATTTTAATAAGGTTACTATGGGTTTACCCTTACCGTTTCGTTTTGTGAACCCTGCTCGGTGATTGATTTTGTAAACCCTGCTCGGTGATCAATCTGATCGCTGACAGGTTGCAGAAATGCAGAGATTTGTTCTTAGGCCAGACCCACTGGAATCAGATTCGAATACTTGATGAACAGCTTACCAGCTGTTATGTTGTACAATGCAGGGTTCCCGATTTCGCGGTTTTCGGCACGAAAGCCACGAAATTCGGTGGTTTCACGGGGTGTGGCACGGGATCCCCGCGGTTTCGTTCAAATAATTTCGTGAAAATTCAAAAATTTAAAAAATTCATTTTAACACAAAAAATATATTTTTTATAAAAAATATAAATTTCGCAATGTTTGTCGCGAAAACCGCGGTATACGGCACGGTTTTCGTGAAATCCGCGGCCCGACACGGATTTCGATTTAGTTCAAATTTAAACTACGGTTTTCACGGTTTTTCGCGGCTTTTGCGCGGTTTTCGCGCGGTTTTCACGGTTTTTCGCGGTACGCACGAAATCGTTCAAATTCAAATTTTTACTGTTCATTGCCGCCAGCTTTCGCGAATTGCGAAATTCGCCGTGCCGCCGAGGGCGGCACGGCATATGCCGCCGGCATCGTAAACCCTGGTACAATGTACCACATTGAGACTGTTTGGAAACTTCATAAGGAAGTGTTAAATAAATTCATCGCAACTTGAGACTGTAAATCGGGCTCAGTAGAATGCAACTGTCTCTAGTGAGCTTAACAACCAAACAAAATATGTCAGCATCCACCTGTTGTACAGAGATGGAAAGCTAAGATTAACAGCCAACTTCGTGTCACCGTCAGGCAAGAGTTGATTAAGCTCAATGGATTTAGTTCAGTGACTGTGAGCTAGCTCTAGCTGTACTCAGGTGAACAATGTGCTCTGTAATGACAGAGTAGACTGATCATGCAGGGGATGCCAACAGCTCCTCTGCCTTGCAAGCAGCAGTATATAGATATCAGAGGGCTGTTTTTCAATTCTGGCCCTTCTCCGATAAGGAAAAAATACAACTGCGAACCAAGTCCAGAAGTCGCCACTACCATGCAAGACAGAATTACATAACATCTAAAAACTGGAGGATAATGTCAACATGAGCCCCTATATACAATATTTCAGCCGATGTGCAATTGTTCTTGGGCTGGGACTGAATCACATTCAGTAGATGCATGATGCATCGAAGTACAAATCCTCAAGTCAGATACATGGAAAGCTTTTTCCTCGACCCAGATAAACAGGCTGCCTGGGAAATAGAGGTGAAACTTTGTAAGACCACATGTGATCCTAGATTTTGTCAGGTATCACGAGCGCAGATACTAGAATTGGTGGTAACATTATGCTAACCTGATGAGTACGTGGTCATGAACAACAGGTTGTTTTAGTATCGATAATGTTTATCGTAGAATGGATTTTCACCCCATGATTCTCTTTCAGCCCTGGCTATGTGTTCAGATTCTACCTCCTCCAAGATAGATCGTTTTGTGCTTCTTTTGGAGGTTGAAGGCCTCGTAGACTGCAACAAGAGTGAATAAGCATAGATTAAGAAAGAGGAGCAACATAAAGATGAGATAAACCAACATGCCTAAGGAATGTAAAAAGTATGATATCCGTAGCAATTATACAGTGATGGAGGATCACCTAAAAAGCATTCCTGGAAAATACTAATGCAAACACTCAGAAGAAAGGAAAATTGACAGCCTATGTTACACCAAAATAAAATTGCTTGATGTTACCAATGATCAGATTAGAATGTTAACAAGCAGCAAGCACTAGAAATGAGATCATACACAGAAGTACAGCAGCCTTGCATTGATTAGAGGTACCGTTTAGGAATATATTGATGCATAAAAGAGAATATATGCACCATCCTGTACATTTGTTTTCCTTGAGGTTGATGCAAACTTCCAAATTCAAATCAACATCTCATGTTATATTTATTTTAAAGTCCTCACACAGATCTCAAAATACTTTTGATGGACGGAATAAAGCATGAACATCCATATACAGGAGTTGCATTTTCCTAATTGTGATGATTTTAGTTTTGAACAAGAATACCTTGCTGATGAGTTTCTCAAATGCTTCTGGTCCATTCTGTTCAATATATCTCTCCGCAGCAGATAGCACATCATCAGGTTTACTCAGGTTTTCTTTTCTTGGGACATACCAGACATTTACTATTTGACGGTTCACAAACATTGGCCGCACAAAGTGATCATAAACATAAGCAGCACCATGGAAGCAAGGTAAGACCAACCAGCAGTTGAAGAACAGCTTTGCATAAGACCAAAAAGGAAGCCTGCAAGCAACCGCCAGAAGTAAGCATATCTAATCCTTTGTTATCCTCTTGATGTGTGGAACATGTGTATCTCCAACATTAATAGTAAAAAAATCATAAACATTACCACAAAAAAAAGGAAAACACTAGACCAGGGCCAATCCTGTTTTATTGGTCTTATATATTATCAACTCCCTGCTGCAAGGGACTCACAGGCTATGTTGCTAAGACTGAACGTTTTGAGGGAAATCAAATGCTAAACAAAAGGAAATGAGTAAGACAAAAAAAAAATCTCCTGACCCAGAAAATGGTCATTACCATTCAATTACTGGAGCAAAAGTAAGCTCAAACAAAGTGATAAACGAGTACAGCACCCAGTAAGTGAGCCATTGCTGATCATCAACAGGAGATTTTGTTTCTATTGCTCTCACAGAGGCATATCTGCAGAAGTGCGAAAAGTAAATATGTGTGTGTCTGTGTATATCAAACAATCAAAATGACAAAATATTGAATTACAACAAAATAATACTTACAATGGATAAGCAAGTGAAACTAATGGCCTGAAAAGGTAAAACAATAGAATCGCCTCAGAACTGATAGCTTGAAATATATAATTAAAAAAATATATGTTTAAGTTTTTTCATAATAAAGACCACCTGCTCTCGAAGTTAGCAATTCTCTAGATAATGCATGTCATGATCAGTCATCACATTGCACTATAGTTAACCAAGAGGCGTTGTTTCTATTACTTTCTCAAAACAACAAATTACAATGCACATAAAGCAACCAGCTTACCATGATAATAAAAATAATTTAACATACAAGATTGTAGTTCACACGACAGCAGAGCAGATAGTTCAATGAAGCTGCTTTTGCAGAAAAATAGGAATTTAAATTCCATCTTGACTGTTTCCCAACATCAACTAATATCTCTGCAGAATTTCCTGCCGTGGGCAAGCTAATTTTCGGATCTTCATGAGACACAGCAGTCGATAAAAAATTAATAAATATGTTTATCTTATCCTTTTTTCCCCAGGACCATCCATTTCTATTATCCCCAATTGCATGGTAGCACAACATGTAAACCACCAGTTTGACAACTAACCAAGTTGTGCATAACAAAACTGCTTACTCAGCAATACATGATAACAAAATAAGATTATTTCATGCTTCCAGAGGAAGCATCACTACAAGGATATCCATCCTATGTTGATATTAGGACATTGACTGATTATGATACTATGCTCAACTCTGCTCCATTAGTCACCCATCAAAAACGGCCTTTGGATTGACTTCATAATAAACAATCGAGCAATGGTATACACAAAAAATTTTTTTGTTATAAAACCTTTACTAACAGTGAAATTTCATGCAGCATCCTAAATAGGAACTCAGATGAGAGTAGCTGTTGGTAAAAGTTTGTAAGAAAACTTAAATAAGCCTACCATTTCCCCAAATAATCATATGCTAACTTGCTAAGTTCTATAATTGAATAATCATACGGCAAGTTCTCAAATTGGTCGCTTTATGCACTGGAGCTCATTCCATTCCATGACTATCATGCACTGAATAATCATACGCAAAAACGAAGAATCTTTCACTCGCAACTCTCATGCCCAATGCCAATTTCACCTGTACCATAAGCCCTACTGCCATACTGCCCTACCAACAAATTGAAAGGAGGATACCCAAATGAGTAACACGCCCCATATTCCATTTCTCCAAAATATATTTAGGCCTATGTTCTATCGCCAGCAAGATCCCCAAACGAGTCGAACGCGTCCTTAATCCTCCCACGACGACCCAAAAACCGCCCAAAGATTCTCCCCCAACTTTCCCGACATCCCCAGGCACAATCACAATCACCTGGTTCTTCTCCCAAATCCCACACGGAAACAACCACGAACCATAACCAAGAACCACCACCAAATCCACAGCGACGAACCAGCCAACGGATCGGCGGCGAACGAAATCAAGAAGAGAAGGAAGAAGAAACCCCCGTACCCGGCGAGGACGTCGAAGTTGTTGGCCAGCAGCTTGAGGAAAGATCCAGACCCCATCTCGGTGCCTCACCCTCCACAACTCCAAACTCCGCTTCCTCCCCCGATGGATCAGCTCAAAAAAATGGAAGAGATTCTTGGGAGCTATGGGCTAGTGGAGAGCCGTTGCTCGGGAGACTCCCCTCTTTCACGCGCTCCTCTCTACTTTTTCTCCTCCTTTCTCTCCCTGTTCATGGCCGGATACTGCCCCGCGGCTGGGTCCCACCGGCCATGGCTGGTCGATCAGCGACTCCGCCGCTCGTGGCCGTGGTGTGAGTGTGACTAGTGAGATTCGCTGGGCCACCATGGAAGGTTCCAGGCTTCTTCTTCTTCTTCTTCAAGACCAGATTCCTTGGGCCTAAGGCCCAGTTACGATGAGGCGACGCGGATGGGCCTAAACGCCCAATTTTGATGCGCTGGGCTGGGCTGGGCTTCAGCGATGTGTGATGTTGCTGCATATGCGTGATGTGCTCGTCAGCTTCACCTCGTGCCGCGCGGCGGCGGCGAATAGCGGAGACGGCGGGCGCGGATGAACAAGCGGCGGCGGCCGGAGAACCATGGCGCAGGTGGATTCCAACTTTGATCTATATGCTTGAGTTTTTTTCCCTTTTTTCGCGTTAAATATCTTAGGTCGGCCTGTTGAATCTTTGAATCTTTGGATCTTGATTTCTACGAGCTAGATGTCGTCGTCCTGATCAGATTTTTCATTTGGTTTGGTTGATGAACCATCACAACTCCAGCTGCTCTGCCTTTTAAGGTAGAGGCGATCTGACGATCTGCTCCAAGCTGTTCGATCAGACGCTGAAGTCTGAATATTTGATCGAGGTTTCAGACGTGAACAGGGACATCCTCCTGAATTTCAGAGAAACTAGCTAGTACATCTTTCAAAAGAATTTCATAGAAACGACATATCGATACATTGGCCGGTCTCCGGACAACCAAAAGAGCTCAGAATTCAGAAGCGTCAGGTCAATTCAGCCGTAAATCTCACAAAATGAACTAGAAAAACCAAACGATGAAAAAAAGAGAAGATGGACAAGAGCCGAAGATTGTATTTTTTATAAGTTTAACTAATTTGAAAGTCTTAGTTAGTGTTATCAACAAGAAATAGCTAGCGAGAGACGACGATCATTACTGAAACTTGATGACTGTTAGTAAACTAATCGAAGACAGCCTCTCTTCTCACTAGTCACAAGCTGCGATGATTAGCGTAGCACCAGTCGCAGCTGTGCTTAGGAGATTTGATAAGATATCTCCCCCTATCCGTACCAGAAGAAAAAGGCAGAAGTCATCATGCACACTCATTAGGGCATGCAGTATTTACCTATTTAAATCCTGCACAAACTAAGTACTTTTTTCCCATCAGAACAACTGATGCATCATTAAGTTGTTGTGCTAGCTAGTTTTTCAATCATTTGAATGCCATATGCTCTTGCTTTAACTTATAATATTCTTGCTTGGCATTTTATTGGGGAATATGAATTATATTCCGGCCTGTTGTTATATATATGTCAGGATTAGTTACTTTTCAAGCTTTGAGGTCATGCCATGCATCTCAAATAGTATTTTTAGATATATGTAATCATCACTAGGAGCTTAATGTTAGATCATTAAAAATAGTAATGCTGTAATGCGCCTAATTCATTAGCTTGTGCATCAGTGCTGATAATTAAGCAACTTGCTGAGCCGATTAAGGAAGCCGGTTTCCGTACATATGTGTTGGTTACTGAGCTAGCTGCAGACTGTTTGCAGCAATCATGCTGTTCAAACTTCGATAGTAATATTGTTGTCGCACCCAGCAATATTATGCTTCAAGTGGCCTTTTGGGGACCTAATTTAAGAGAGATTCCTTCTGAATTTCTGATAATTTGTACAGGTCAAAGATGTGAGGGTGAACACTTCTTACAAGTCAAAGATGGTCCACCCACTCACCGTCTCACCCACAAATCAGGTACATGTCCAAACCTAAAATAATGTGGCACTCAGCTTACAATACTGCTACCATTTGCTTGTAGACTATTTTTTCCTTTTTGGAGGCTTTGGCAACTTGTCTTCCTAATTAAGTTTTTTTAAGCAATGTAACTAATGGAGTATCAACTATGCTGCTACTGCTACATGCAGAATTGCAGACTGATGGGGTATCAAAAGCTGAGAACTGTACAGTGTAGATTGCTTCCCTCATCTTTTCCTCTTTACCACCCTTTTCCACAAAAGTGATATGGAATTCAACCCTTTAAAGGCTTTAAAAAATGGTGGCCACGCATCAAATCTTCACTCCCCAAAAAAGTGGAAGTCATGCACTGCTGCTATAAGTACACCAAGGCTTGCACATGTTAACTATTGCTTACCATGCTGATAACTCTTTAGTCTTAATTTGTGATTCTTCCGTTGTTTCTACGGGATTAATTACTGTGCTAGTTCCTTAATTATATTTATGTACATTCGAGCTGTTTGATTTGCATTAAAAATGTGAGGTGAAGATGATAGGTATGATAGGTTGAGCACTTGTAGTGGGCGAAATAGCTCTGCCTACCTGTGACAACTAACAGCTTTTGCTTTTTATCATTCCTCTCCATGTTAGGACCTACACATTCACATTAACTAATCCATCAGTATTTATGGCAATTCATGCATGGCTACCTTGTGTTTGTATAGTTTACTCTCCCTGCATGTGGGACCGGCCATTGATTAGACAGGTGAACTCCCCTGGTTAATTTTGATAAGAAATGTCCTCTCATCAATTAGTCATTGCTAACAACTTTATCAAACAATTTATATTATTATACGTAGTGTAGTGAACAAACAATTGATTGTCCAGACAAGGGTGAAGAGACAAATTGCAAATATATATTAGGAATGCTTGTTCCAGAAGGATACATGGTCTATCTATGAAGTCGCATGTCCATATCTATAAATGAATATACCTCGACCTAATTAATCTCATCACAAACAAGATGCAGAGCTATTCAAGTGGTTAACCTTCTTAGTGATACTGAAATTCTAATAATACACAGAGATGTGACAAGACTGGTATTTTTTTAGAAATATTCACATGTGGCATCTGTTGATTCATTATAAATTAATATGGATTATCACCATAAGCATTATTAGTGAATGTAATATAGTAACTCTGGAACATATTGTAGTAGTGTAGATCAGATATCGGAATTTTTTTGCCATTAATTATCAGAAAGGAGAAGACATTAAAGGGCATGGAGTTGCCAGAATGTGGTTAGGGGGCATCCTTAAATTTACTCCAATAAGTAAGAAAGGAACATGTAGGAGGTTTATATATCTAACACGATGGAGACTCATGGACCACACAAGCAATTCCTGTGGTTCACAGAAAGCACCAGAATCACATGGCACCGCCTGTTTAGGGCCCCTTTGATTAGTAGGAAAAATGTAAACATTTTGGAGGATTTCAATCCTATGAAAAGAATTCCTATGAAAGTCTTTGAAACAAAGGATTAAATCATATCATATTCTTTAAAATTTCTATGAAATGGATAATTCTATAGAGAGTTTGGAAGAAAAATAGCAAGAGGTCTAACCTTTTGAATTCCTTTGAGTCTATCTCTCTCATCCGATTTCTGTGTTTTCATGTGGTCCAATCAAACAGTCATTCCTATTATTTTTTTTATTTTGCAATCCTTTGTTTACACTTGCAGTGTTTTTTCTATTCCTCTGTTTGTTTTTCTGTTCCTACGATTAAAAGGAGCCCTTAAAAGACAGAAGTGATTTCATATGTTTTTCATCGTGTCATTTTGCTCCTATCAATTCTTGTTCTAATTTACCACCCCTCTCATTAATCCTGACTCACACCTTCTCCTTAATTTAATCAATTATTTTAGCGGCAATACTTTTCAATCCAATGTTTTGCAAGAGTAATATTTTCTGTTAACTAACTGTATTTTGTACGGTCTTCAGGAGGTACCAAGAAATTATACACCAATCCACATTATCTATATCAAGGTATGTCAAAGGATTGACACTAATTAGCTACTAGTTACCAGTGATTGTGATTTGTGAAAAATATATGTTTGAAAGTAAGTTTATGGCATGAGTGCACATAGCATATCTCTTTGCCACTACCCAGGCGCCTAGAGATGTGCATGGCCACTGTTTCTTGCTTTTGTTGTACATATATGGAGGGGAAGAGGCCAAACTACTTAACTATCATTAAGTAGTTTGGCCTCTTCCCCTCCATATATCTACTCTTTAGATATGTACAAAGGCCAATAAAACATGTGAGGATACACATAAGCTACTATTACATAAATCAGCGAAGACACCATGGATTTGATGGCTTGTAACACGAGACAGGCAAAAGGGATATATTGAAGCTGCACACATAAAAAGCTTACCAGTTGGGTTCACTGCATCGACCGACCAGCTTTCTTACAGGCCAGCTAAAGGCAAATCTACAGTTAGCTACTATACGAGGAAATATGTATCGCAAACAACTTCGGTGCAAACTTGAAAATCATTGCATACAAGTTCTTAAATTTTTTAAAGGAGTCCCATGTATAGCTAAGGTCATATTAGACAACCATACAAAATGTGCATTTGATTAATTGGGGGTTTTGAACCACCTCTCTTGGACATGTGCCTAGCTAGTAGTCTTACGATACATTTGAATCAACTTCTATTTACTAGTAATCCATATCCTTGAAAAGATAGATAAAACTAAACAAAACTTATGTATAGTAAAACTGTGGGAATATATATGCTATAAAATCTTGGTCGTAGAATACGCGTTTTTTTGCACCGGTATGCCACCATAGCATCCTGAAAAGTGACTATGGCAGGACCCTTCTAGCCTTCCCTAACCATTCAAACCACATTGAGATTGTGCATCTCGTACATGGCACACCTATCAAGTAAGCTATCGCCCTTGCACCACGGTGGATCCAAAAGTCGATCAACACTGGGTTCAACCTAACTCCATCACACACATCCTCGTCTACGTGCCTAAGAGAGGGGCAAGCTATACTATAAGTCTAGCCATTGTCCATACTGGCTTGTAGTAAGCGTGATAATATCTCACAAGGGTTTCTCGTGAATTGTGGTAAGTACGATAATGTCTCAAGGCCATTCCCTGTGAGTCACTTACAAGTAGCCCACCTGTCGACGTCACCTCCCCCTTCCTCTCCCTCGCCTCCCGATGGACGCCATAAATCCCCTTTAATGTGCAATAAATCGATTTAGGGTTTTTTGTTAATAGTAAAAAAGTGAATATTCTAAAAATCATGACTAAATTCATATGAACTCCAATTAGTTCCATTCAAATTGCAGTAAATTTGTAAAAATGTCAAGAATCCAACTAAAAATGGTTTCATGTGTTGTTTCAGTGGTATTATGTAATGTTTTGCTTTGCATGCTTTGATTGTCATTAGATTCTGCTATTTCTAAAGTGTTGTTGTACTTCAAGATCATTAGAGAGGTCCAAGTGCAGAGCAAGGCAAGTTATACTATTGTTCTTGACCATGTTCTACGTAAATTAAGCTAATGTTTTTCTTACTTTAAGTAAGCGTTTACTGTTTCAAATTTCACATGGTATGTCAATGACCTATATGTAGTTGTAAGCCATAGTTTGAATACTCTCATTTCCTCGATGACTTGGGTAACATGTGACTAGACGTTTGTCTAGGGATGGTTAGCTCAACTAGCTCACTATTGGGATAATTGCCTTTCTATTTTATACCTTGGAATTAACGGTGATACTTTGCACATGGTTTATGAGGATGACTAATCTATATCTATAACTATCTATAAAGCAAGTAGTGTTTCTACCCAAAATTTTCATCCGTTTGGTTATTTTGCAGAAAACCCCTTGAGTGTTTATAAAATTAACCCACAGTTCATCTGACTATTTTGCAGAAAACTCCTTGAGTGTTTATAAAATTAATCCGTAGTCTCAATGCTGAAAGAAGGGAGGGCTTGGGTGGAAAAAAAGACCTCCTGCGCCCCTCCCTTTCGTCCCCATCCACGTCACGCCACGCCCCGCGTCGCGCCTCGCGCCGCGCCTACGCCCCTCCCTCCCGTCCCCATCCGCGTCGCGCCCCTCCCTCCCGACGCCGCTAGGAGCTCCCGTCGCTACCTCGACCTTCGCCCTCCGCTTGGTCGACCCCACCATCAACCCGCACGGGCATTGTGCTAGTCCAATTATAATATGACTAAATGGTGGGTTGTTGGTGCATAGTTTTGATATATGCATCCATAGCAATTAAGGACCAATTCGCTGAAAACTCTTGTAAGACATTATTGTACTTAGCACAAGCTAGTGTGGGTAATGGTAGGACTCGTAGTATAGGCACCCAGGTGAGGGTGTGCATGATGAAGTTGAGTTGGACTGGGAATCGGTGTTGATTGACTTTTGAATCCACAATGGTGCAAAAGGTATTTTATTTACTTTGAGTCGTTATATGCATGTGGTAGCTTGATAGCTAGTTAAAGAATTGACTGGAACCTTTGGGCTAGACCTAAGGTTCCAAACAGTTGACCGGAGACTTCGAGAAAGAAATCACTACAAAAGTTTGTTTAAATTTCAGTTTTCTCCTATTCACTCCTCTCTAGGCTTTACAAGGGACTTTCTCTAAAAAGGTAGAGTAAAGCATATTGGTTGTATGGAGAAAACATATAAAAAACTGAGGATGATGTAGAGAATAGAAACAAAGTAAGGACAAAGTAGAAACTAAGTGCAAGTTTATCAGCAAATATAGCATGTCTCGTTCCTTCTTCATATGTGCACCACACATTATAATCAACATCCAACTTGGTATGATTAGCCGGCCTTGGTTTGCAAACACCAGAAGAGTTTGTTTGTACATGAGCGTTTTTTACAAGTTTGTACACTAAATTACATCCAACTAAGTTTGTGTGCCATCAATGCAATTTGCTATCAACGAGTTTACTAGCAAAATGCCATACTTCTCTATGGGTAAATTGACACTCATTTTGAAGTTTGTCCATGGACAATATGGGAAACTATTCTAAACTCTCGAGGAGACATTCTCTTGTTTGCATGTCATCTAAATGGTTATTTTAAAAAATCAACAAGATAGATTAATATATAGTAGATCACCCTACAAGCATGGAAGATTAAATTTAACATCAATATGTTGCAATAAAAAAAATTAACTGTGAATATATGTTAACTAGATATAGTTTAATTTATTTTTATTGCCTTGTAAAAGTTAAATTTTAACTTGTATGTTTACGGAGTGATATATCACATATTAATCCACTTTCTCATATTTTTAAAAAATTTCATAACTATTTAGATGATATACAAACAACTATGGGATGCCCACTCGATAGTTTAAAATCCATGCCCTTGACAATATACTAATAAAATACTAGCAAAATGTCAGGCTTTGCTGTATGTAAAAGAAATATATATATATATATTAGTATAGTATTATAGATAAAATATATTTTTTTATTAAATATATATCAGTATCGTTATTTACGTACATGGTATTCTTACCAGTTTAAAACGAGAACCCTAGCCCTAGCAAAACCGGGCTGGGCTGGGCCGGGCTGGGCTTCACTGCTTTACAAGAGCCAGCTTAGTGAACCTAATAATTCTGCTGCTGTCCTCCTTATCCTGATCAGTCCTCAGTCGGCTTTTCCTCTTTCTCTCTCATAAACAGAGACCTTTAATGCGTCGTGATCTCTCCCCTCCAATCCCGACAAAGTACACACACCATCGTCTCCTGCCTTGATGTTCTCCCTCCCTCTCCCTCCTATCATATGCTCCTCCCTTCTCGATCCACTCTTCTTCTCAAACCCTCTCTTCCTCTTCCACCTCCTCTTGCAACTAAAAACACCATAAAATAGCGCTCCAATCCACGAGCTCATCTCTCTCTCTCGCACACACCTGACACACACTTACATCATACCAGAAGAAAAACCAATTCTTGCCAAACCTAGCTATAGCATATAGTTTTTCCCTTGCAGCTATAGCTTGATCTCTTTCTAGGTCTACCGGCGGCGTTGCGGCGGCGGCGGCCGCACCACTCTACATCATAACACCTGACCAGCAGCTTAGCGGGAAGCCCCACAAGAACAGTTTGTAGCTAGGTCACCAAAATCCATCCATCAGATCATCAGTTCATCACTCGCCTTCCTTGTGAGAGAGAAAAACTTCCGTCTTTGTGGTTGTGTGTGTATATATACCATGGCGTGAGAGCAGCCATGGAGGTCACCAGAGACGCCGGCGGAGGCCGACGGCCCAATTTCCCCCTGCAGCTCCTCGGGAAGAAGGAGGAGCAGACGTGCTCCACGTCGCAGTCTGCCGGGGCGGGCGGCGTCGTTGTCGCCGCGAATGGGTCGGCGGCGGCGGCGGGAGAGCTGCAGGCGCGGAAGGTGGCGCAGCCGAAGCGGACCTCGACGAAGGACCGGCACACGAAGGTGGACGGGCGAGGGCGGCGCATCCGGATGCCGGCGATCTGCGCCGCGCGGGTGTTCCAGCTGACGCGGGAGCTCGGGCACAAGACCGACGGCGAGACCATCGAGTGGCTGCTGCAGCAGGCGGAGCCGGCGGTGATCGCGGCGACCGGGACGGGCACCATCCCGGCCAACTTCACCTCCCTCAACATCTCCCTCCGCTCCTCCGGCTCGTCGCTCTCCATCCCCTCCCACCTCCGCTTGGCCGGCTTGGCTGGCCCTCGCTTCGGCGGCGCGCGGGCCGCGGACGCGTGGGACCGCGTCGTCGGCCTCGGGTTCGGCGGGGCGGCCGAGGCCACGTCCTCGGGCACCTCCTCCTCGTCGCCGCTTCTGCTGAGCTTCCACTCCGGAAGCGTCGGTCTTGACGTGTCGACGTCGGCGTCGACCTCCCCGGCCGCCGCCAACACCGACCTGTCCCGGAAGCGGCGGTGGGAGCAAGAAATGCAGCAGCAGCAGCAGCAGCAGTACCAGCAGCAGATGGCCGGGTACACGCAGAGCCAAATTCCTGCAGGCACGGTGTGGATGGTGCCGAGCAGCAACGCGCAGGCCGCCGGTGGCGGCGGCGAGTCGATTTGGACGTTCCCGCAGTCAGGGAGCGGCGGCGGCGGCGCGCCGACAGTGTACCGTGGCGTGCCAAGTGGACTACATTTCATGAACTTCCCGGCGACACCAATGGCGCTGCTCCCCAGCGGGCAGCAGCTCGGGCTCGCCGGCGCCGGCGGGGGTGGAGGTGGAGGTGGAGGCGAGGGGCACTCGGGGATCCTCGCCGCGCTCAATGCCTACCGCGCACAGGCAGGGCAGCCGGACCCTGGCGCAGCGGCGCAGAATGGAGCGCAAGGCTCAAGTCAGCATCAGCATCAGCATCACGGTGGCGGCGGCGGCAACGAGCGGCATGACAGCATGAGCACCAGCGACTCGTAGGGCTTCCGTCCGGCCGGTGTGTGCCGCAATTTTCTCTGGTTTTGATCTGTTCTTCTTCTTTTCTCCATTTTTGTTTGAGTTGTTGTCTACTAATGTCTATGGCTTTCTTCTTCCTCGATCCATCATATTCATGCAAGGATCATACAGTTGCATTCCATGGCATCTGCGTAAAAATATTTTCTTCTGTGTTCTTAAGAATGGATCACCAATTTCAGCATGATAAAGCTCTTGCAAGTTGCAAGTAGTAGGGTTTGGTTAGAATGCTAGAGAACCTAGAGTCATTAATCAATAAATCATTGCTTCGATTGATCGATAGATGAGGATTATCCACCAACTGATCCTCATCCAATGCATGCATGCAAGCTAGCGTACGTCCGTTCGATCTGTCACTCTAATTAAACCATTCCTTGTTGGTTATCTATTGCGTACACATTTCATACATCTATTATCTGTCACCGTAGCTTTTGCAAGACAAAAGTTTTTCATTCGAATTATACTACCGGCATGCATATAACTTCGACAAAGTTCCTTTCATTTGAATGCATATGCAGTGCACGGTTCTACTACGGTAGCGCTATTAGCTAGCTAGCGGTTGGCCGGGCGGTAAAGGTTGCCAAAAACCAAGAGAATGTAGCAATGTAGCAATCCAGCATTGCATTGGGTTAAACCGAGGGTAAGCATCGAAGATGAACTTCATCTATCAAATATCTACACTACTTTAAATAATATATGCCATGTGAGGCCAAAAGGTCCCCACACATGAATATGTTTTTTCTTTAGATATGACATTATATGTCTAATCAAAGTATGCTATAAATTTATAATTTTACTTTTACTTTTATTTTTTATAATATCCGTCGCAATGAAAAAAATAGATCTGCTATCTACTATCCAGCAGTATCCAGCAGCTATAAGAGACTTGCTTTTTTACAGCCGTAAGAACATGTTTCTAGATGTGGGGACGTTCTTAGTGGAGAACATGTTTATTTTTTATAGTCATGAGTTGAAGTTCTAGTGGGCAAACACTGTTAGTATCAACAATTAGTATCATGGGAGATAGTGGTTTTTGAATTAAAAATATAACATTAAGTTAAAACATTATTGCCTATATGAGCGATATAAAATTAGTCAATTAGTCACCCGCTGGTCAGAGGATGGGTTAATCCATTGAGAGCTAGGAATGACCTTTGACTTGTTTTTAATCACCTCTCAAGCTTGGTACAAATAGTTATAAAAATTCAAACAACACTGCAAGACTCCACCAAAATTCAAGTTTACACACTTGACCGACACATTGAGAAAAAAGAAAATGGATAAATTTCTATGTGAATAGCGTCTAGGCATTGTTCATAGATATGATGTATTTGTCTCCTTTCTTTTTCACTTGGTGTGTCATCAGTCTAGTTTAGACTTGACATTTTTGTCGCTAGCATGCATGTATATCTTGTAGTACAAATGTTGTCACCTAATTCCAGAACCCCTTGGAAACTATCCGCGCGCGCGCGTCATATATTTGGAGGAACGTATATACGTGGGGATTTGTCTTGGAGGACCTCTTTACGGCAATGGCCGATCACCCCACCTTCACGTACGCGCGCGCGACGAGTCGATAGATGCTAGCTTTCTTCTTCGTTTCACCCATGCACCAACTACACCAATCCATCCGTCCGAGACTGGCCGGCCGAGGCCCCAACCCGACCGATCCCCCGCGCGTGCGAGGCGGCGTTTCACCGAGCGAAACGAAAACCACGTACGCCATGTGCTGGCCGCTGCCGCGCCCCGCCCGTGCGCTCGCGGTCGCTGGATCGATCGATCGATCGATCCATCGATGGATGGATGAGTAGACGCGGGCGGCCCCACGCGCACGGGATGAGATCGTATCGCGACCGCGGCCGGCCCACGAGCGCCTACAGGCCGCGCTGCCGCGATCTCGATAGGTCGCGTGGTCCACGCCTTTCTCCGCCAGCGCGCAAGCGCAACGGACCCTGCCCGCCTGCAGCTGCAGGGGCACTGTCGCGCGCCCGTCTCTTCGGTCTTCGCTTTCAGCCCGCGCGCGGCTGCGCGGACGTACACTGCAGGTGGAGGCTGGAGGAGCATGTACCCTGCATCGCGCATGCATACTATGCTATGCTATTATGCTCCAGCAAGGGATTTTATTTTTTATTTTTTTGAATTTTTTTAATTTAAATTTTTAATCTTATATTGTCTCGGTTCGATCGGATCTATCAAGATTGTTTTTATAAAAAATAGTTTATAGATGATTATACATAATTTGGTTCAAACTGATGATAGCATGAATATTATTGTTTATCTAATTATTTAAATCTACATCGAATTTATAGCTGATTAATCAGCTCAATCGACATCGGCTGGCCTCGTTACATCACATATCCTTATTGCCCTATCAGCTCATTGATCTTATACGATCGATCTATCTATTTCGTTAGTTACAGGATCAAACTAATTGGCACGCTCTGAATCTGATTGATAGGGCTTGCACTGGAGCTAAGCAGATCTCCTAGGTCTTCATGTATCACGAAGAATTTCACATCAACATGCTTTTGGCACGTCTGGTGAGAGTTTTTCACATCATCATTATGGCTAAGGAAATTAATAAGCATAACTTCATTCCAGTGGCAATGGATAAGTTGATAGAGAACACAAAGGCAACAGGTGGAGCAATCCATGACTAATTTTCAAAATCTCTATCTAGAATCCTTTGACATGACACAACAAAGATCAATTCAGAAACACAATTTTCAAGGCCAGTTATGATCAGTAAACCAAGCCAAGATGAGCTCACAAGTCTACAAGAGTCTTGTCAGGATTTGGTCCATGAAGCTGTGCATCTTGCATTAATCGGTCAATCATGAGTATTGTAGACACGCTTCAAGATTTAGTCAAGGAGACAGTGAACGAATCCATTGCTCAAGGATTAGTTTGTCTTCCATAAAAGACATGACAAATTTTGATATATAGGTGTCGATGTCAATGTTGATGCCTATGATGACAGAGGTGCTTCAAATGCCTTATGGATGTATTCAGCATGGGGGGGCAACCACATCGGTATTGGCAAGAAGAACCACATCAATATCGGCTGAAAGAACCTCATCAGTATAGGCATGGTGAAGAGTATCAATATTAACACCAAAGAAATTAGTATATGCAAGAAACAATGTCGCATGAATATAACATAAACAATGCAAGAAATAATGAGTGGGTCAATAGAATTACTGAGATGATGAGGGAACGGTTTGGAATCAAACCTAAGAAGCAGACCTATATGTATCAGCGCTCATATCCTGAGTGGTTTGATAGAGTTCCAACGCCTAACCGATATAGAGTTGCAGATTTCTCTAAATTTTCAAGACAAGATAACATGTCTACAGTTAAACATATCAGCTAATTCTTGGCTCAATGCGATGAGGCATCGGCTGAAGAGGCTTTGAAAGTTAGGTTTTTTCCATTATCATTATTTGGATCAGCTTTCATGATTACCTCTAAATTCTATCAAAGGATGGACCGATCTAGAAAAACAGTTTCATGAATATTTATTTGTTGGAATCAATGAGATGAAACTCACAGATTTCAAATCGGTTAAACAAGAAGTAGATGAATTGGTTCTAGAATATATTCAAAGATTTCATGATGTTCGTAGTCGATGCTACAGTTTGAGCTTAAGTGATGGGCAATTAGTGAAATTGGCATTTCAAGGATTGTCAACACCTAACAAAGAAATGTTTTTCTTCCAAAAGTTTGAAAGTTTACCTCATCTGGTGCAGAAGGTATCGGCTCATGAAAGCCGATTTCAAAATGCAAAGGAGGAAGAAATTTTGGAATCCTAAAGGGCAGATAATTTTGAAGCATGAGTTCTCATACTCCAAAATTGATGTCATGTGTTAACACCAAAATTTGGTACGGTTCTTTAGTAGATTCGATTAAGAAAAGAAGTCGATTGATAGATGGAAGTTTATCAAGTTCAAGTTGAATTCAAAGAGAAATCATGAAGACCAGGGCAATGCAGTTTTATACTTTTAGTATATCTTTTGAATAGGTAGGATTAGTTATTTTCCATTTGTTAGAAGTCTTATCTCGTGTCCGATCAGGATTGAGTATAAATATGTACACCCGGGGTCTTTGTAAGACATCTCCACAGATCAATACAATTACTTTTAGCGTATCGCCACCTTTTACTCTCAGCGAGTTCTTACTTTCAAGTTGGGCTGCATCGGTTTCGATATCTGGTGAGGAAGTAAGTTTCATAAACTTTGCTTGTATCAATGTGGCTAGAACTTTCTTGGTTAAGTCCAATATTCTATCCAAGTTGATACAAGCATTGTCTATCTGATATATTGATTATATCTTTAACTGCATCGCTGTTTAGAGTCACATAGGCTTAGTTAGGTCCTATACTCTGACAAGTTGATGTTTCTCTAATCGTACTGCTGTTTTAAATAGATTTATTATATCCATCACGTTTGTATAGATATATCGGCTAAATAAATTTTTTTTATTATCTTTAATCTTATATTGTCTCGGTTAGGTCTGATCTATTAGATTGCTATTAATAAGTTTATTTCTACTAAGCCGATAGGTTTTTATGCAATGTTTCATCAAAGTTTTAGTCGATGAGTTATCTTTTGTATCGACTCATAAAATGTTGTATCAGCTCACAATCAAGCTCGTATATTCACTAGTTAAATATCTCTATCAATTTTCGCTACATCACATCGACTTATTGATTGATCGGCTTCTTGATCTTATACGATCGATCGATCTATCTATCTATCTATCTATCTATCTATATTGTTAATTATAGGATCAAATTAATTGGCATGCCTTGAACCCGATTAATAGGACCTGCACTGGAGCTAAACAAATCTCTCAGACCTCTGTGTGTCACGATGAATTTTACGTCAACAGCCAGCGAGGCTAAGGCAAAACAATACTGTCACACCATCTAAATGGCATTGTAGTGTTATTTGGTCCACACTGGTCTAGCTGGCGTGGCACGCTGCCACATCATCCTGACTGGCGTGATAAAATAAAATTATCATTTTCGTTGCCCGTGAGGTGACAATGTTATGTTGGCACGCTGACATGGTTAAAAGTTTCAGATTTTTGAAATAAGTTTTATAAATATTTATTTTTAAAATAAAAAATAAAAATTTCAAAACATAATATAAAAATTCCTAGCAAGGTATATCAGCTGGGCGAGACGTTTGCACATATTTTGCGGATAATTACGCAAAATCTTTCATGGCTCATTTGGATCTAAGGATAAGGATAAATTTCGTAGGATCAGGAAGTGTCCTCCCCGTTTTGTATAAATTCTAGTTGCTTAAGAAGTTTCTACAGGTACACCTTCTCTATCTCTAATAAATCAACACATAATCTTATATTTCCTCCAGTTTTCCTATGAGACATCGAAACCACTGATTTGTGCAATTTCTATAGTTTTATTTTTTGTAAAATATAACTACTACTGGAGTAACCATCTTTGGTTGAAGCGTCAAAATCCACAATAGTCCCGGTTAGAGTTGTACCCTGGACTAAAAAATATTTTTAGTCCCGGTTAAATTTTTAATCCTGGTTGATAACACCAACCGGGACAACAATTATTTTTAGTCCCGGTTCAAAAAAATCTACAGCTCGTACGAGATTCCTACTATTTTTAGTCCTGGTTGGTGTTACCAACCAGGACTAAAAATCAACATTCATCCCGGTTCTTTTTATCAACCGCGACGAAAAAATGGTTCATCATCTCCTCGGTGCGCGTATTGCTAAGTCTTTATCATGACTCTAACCGGGCTCTCTGATCAAATCTGAGAACTCCTCTCCCCCACTCTCCCTCTCCCATATCTCTCCCTCTCCCCTCAGCTCTCTCCTCTCCCCCATCTCTTCCTCTCCATCTCTCCTCTAGGGCGGGGGGGCGGCGAGCCATCGGCCGAGGGGCGAGGCGGCGGCTGTGGCGGCCACGCTCGCGGAGCCGTAGCCGCGCGGGCGCCGGGAGCGGGCGGGCTGGGCGGCGCTCCTCCTCCACCCTCTGCGCAGCGGCGGGCGCGGGATGCGGCGGCGCCGCGCGAGCGGAGGCGGCGGCCGGATCCGTGCGGGAGGTGGCGGCGATCCGGGCGGGAGGCGGCGGCGGATCGTGCGGGCGGCGGCGGTCGAATCCGTGTGGCGCGACGACGCGGATCCGGGCGAGACGGCGCGGATCCGTGTGGGCGGTGGCGACCGAATCCGTCGTGCGCGCGCCGGTGGCTGCTTGCCCTCGGCGGCGTGTTGTGAAATTTTTTAAAAATATTTGTGATGTATGTGATTTTGTGAATCTGTGATGTTTTGATGTTTTGTGAATTTTCTGATGTATATTTGAATCTGTGATGTTTTGTGAATTTTATGATGTATATGTGAATTTGTGATATTTTGTGATGTGATTTTGATGGGACATTTGATATGTGATTTTGATTTGGGAAAAAAACAATGAAAAAAATATAAAATATGGGTTTGGGATGTTGTTAGGGTGTTGTGTATCTTTAGTCCCGGTTGGTAACATTAACCGAGATTAAAGATTTATTTTTGGTCTTAAAGATTTATTTATTTTTAGTCTTGTTTTCGTAGTACTGATTTAAAAATCGAGAAAAAAAATTATAAATTGAGACAGTTTTGGGATTCTCCAGTAGTGATCAAGCCACAACATTCTAGTTCCACCTTATTTGTTTTTATTCCTATATGTTATAGAGAAGTCCTCCATTTATTCGACTATAGTGGTTGGTACTGACCAGCGAATTGAATTAGTAACGTGCGTGCATAGATGCTGTCATTGATGAACAGGGAGACGAGAGACGAGGGTGGCCACATGATGAGCTACAATGTGGTGACTGCACAAGTGCACAGTCTGTGTGTGTGCAGGGGGAGGAAAGAGGGAGAGGATGAGGCCAATAACGTGCGTGCTGGAGCTGTCGGTTGTTCTCTGCGCCAAATTGGAGCCGTTACATGTCCAGCTGATTGGCCACATTGAGTGGCCTCGCCTAGCTAGTGGCCGCAGCACGCAGCAGCGGCCAGCAGCTGCAGCGCCCTAAACACACCAGTAAACCACGTGTCGTGCCTCGCCTTGTCTCTCTACTACTGCTTACAGCTACTTATCACACTTGTTTGAGCTGGCAGAAATAGCATCGGCTTAGGTCAGTCTCAGTCAAATCATGTTACAGTTTTCAACACAACTAAATTTTAAATACAAAACAAAAAAAATTTATCCTCATAAAATTATCTCTATTAAAAAAATTTTATCATCTCTTTTTTATTAATATAATATCTTGCCAGCATATTTAATGTTCATTAAACTTTATAAAACCTTCATTGAAATTGAACTTAGACCAATTAACTACTAAATATTAGATATATATTAATGCTAACTGATATATAAATTAGCTATAAAAGTATCTTTACATTTTCTTTTCCTCCCTGGTTCTCTCGATTAATGTAATTAGCTTGGAGCATAGGTAGACTAACTCTGGTATAAGATTCATCATTCACTGATTTTTTTTCTCTCTCCTCATTAAGAACACGGTTGGCTTATAGCCTAATGTTATTCTTGCTCTTCGAGCTATCACATCTTTAAAATAGTGATTACGAGTCTTATCGATTTGTCAAAAGCTAATTATAAGTTAAAACTTTGTATTAACGATAAAAAATTATGGCTAATATATATATATATATATATATATATCGACTTAACTGTCGAAATTTTGGTCGCGACCGATTTATGGCCTGTTTGATTCTATTAGTCCGTGGAACTAATGGAGTAGGGACTAAAAATTAAAATTTTTAATTAGTCTCTACCCTATTTAGTTTCACAGACCAAAAAAGACTAATGAACATTAAAACACATACACAAAGACTAAAGTATCCCTTTACTTTTGCGCTCGTTTTGGTCTGCATGTGATGGTCCATTAGTCCCTCATTAGTACCTCTTTGAGGGACTAGGAACTAATAGATTTTAATTTCTCGTTAGTCTCTCTGTTTAGTTTTCTAATTTTATTATGGAACTAAAATTGCTTTTCTAGTCTTAATCATTAGTCCTTTGGAAAAAAAAACCGCAAACGATGAGACCCATGCATGGCTTGGACAAGATGAGTGCACTGTTTGACGTAAATGCGCATGCAGTCGTACACTCGTACGAGAAGGAGAGCATGTCATGTGATTTCGAGAGGCTTAGGTACATGTTGGTTCATCAGTCATGCCGGGGCGAATGCAGAATTAGTACTGCTCGGTAATTTGTGCGACTTTATGGTAAGTTTAGAGAGCAGCAGCCAGCAGGAGCAGCACATCATTACTATACTTATTTAATAGTCTGACTAATTAAACTAGTGTCAGTACTCGGTTTCATAGGATACAATGATCGTATCTGATCTCAAGACCGGCCTGACTTGGTTGTGAGCATACTTTCTCCATCCCTGTTTTCGTCTTAAAATTATTTTAGCATAATAGTTTATTTTAAAATAAAGTTATTTTTACCTATCCCATTCCCTCAATCAATAGTAAACATTCTTCATTAATTTTTTCATCTATTTTTTCAACCAATTACAACTTTTATTTATTATTTTTACATATACTTTTTAATATTTGTGTTAACTAAAAATGTATGTTTTAGAAGGAAGATAATAAGTATTTTTGGAGGTTTTCATATGACGTAAGCATTTTTTGAGTTTTCGTAGTAAGAGACTAATGAGGAGAGATGTGAAGTTAAATTAAGATCGATTGCAGTTAGTTAAAATGAGAAATACGGTGAGAAATAAATGAAAAATAATTATGATCGGGTAAACGGGAGAATAGGTGAATACTAAGGGCGCGTGTTCGGCTGGTACTATAAGCCAGCTGATAAGACAAGCCGACTGGTTTGCTGTAAAAAAAAATATTATTGATAAGTCGTTAGAAGCAGCTATACTTTGTAACGGGAGAGTATTTCACTCACCCTGAATTTGGCCTCCTCATGTTGCTATAGGTGGCTTTTGTCAGGACCAGCTGTGGCGCGCATTCCTCTTTTGAAAAGATTGGCAGGCAGGCGCATGTGTGCGTCTCTACCGAGGTGACAACAAAATCACAGGGAAAATTCTCTCCTCATAGGGATCAGGGGTATTTGAACGGAGAGATTAACTTCGTGTCACGTCGAATATTTCATATCAAATTAAAAAACTAATTATAAATTAATTATAAATTTTTTAAGAATTAAAGGATAATTCACCAAACAAATATATTAAATCTAACTACTTTATTTTTAATAAATATTTACCGTAACATCACATCGTCAAATTATAGCATAAGCTCATTAGATCTCGTAAATTAGTCATCAATTATAAATAAATTTTATAAAAATTATATATTTAATAATTTATAATAGTATCTTGATGTGATATGAACTTAGATTTTTACTCACAGGAACCAAACACCCTACTGGAGCTTAGCGTCAGGTCCTTTTCCTCTCCTCTTCATCATTTCCTGTCTCATTGTCTGCGTCAGTGTGTGTGTGTGTGAGAGAGAGAGCGGAATCTGCAGAGAGGCCGCGTACGGTTGCGAAACGCAGACACGGCTGCTCCTATGCATGCAGTACTGCATCCTGGAGGGAACAGGATGGGAATAGGAGGAGCCGAGGAGGGAGAGGGCACAGCTTTCCTTCCCTCTACTCCATCGCTTTTGTGGCCAGCTGATCGATGCCCTGTGACTGTGAGCTGAGCTTAGACGGGAAGAATAGCTTTATGTGCGTGGTGAAACGCAGCATTCAGCCACACACACACACACAGTGTACATGTGCATGTCAGTGTGAGTTACCGAGTGTTGTGTGTATTGTGTGGTCGTATAGTATCACTCCTACTCTACCTCCCTTTTGCAGTGCGAGAGAGATCAGAGAGAGACGGACAGAGATGGATCGTAGTATGTTGCTTGCTCCTCAGCTAGCTTTCGACTTGTCGGCCGCTCTGATCGATGCTGCCCCTTTATCCCTCTCCTTTCTGCCTCGATCCGGGCCATCGCATGATTTGCGTTTGATGCACCGGGTGATGAGACCGTCCAACATGGAGTTTTGCCGGGCATGCGTCGGTATCGTTCGTAATAGGTCCATGGATGGCTTCTTATTTCTCCCTCTTGCATGATTTTAACCGTTGTTTGTGGGTAGGGTTGGAAACGAACGAAAAAATCTTGTTCCGTACCGTTCGTTTTTTCACATTTGACCCAATCATTTTTGTATTTGCAGAAAAATCCAAAAACAAAACGGGATGCGGGATGAGGCTATTCGGAAATGGGACAAAAATGGAAGAACCCTTTTCCATCCGTATTTTCGGAATTCCGTATTTATTCAGAATATTTTCGGATTTTTTTCGGATTTTTCCGTTTTCATCCAAAACAGCCCAATAGACCCAACAACCCAGCCCATAAAAAATACAACCCTAACTCAACACAGGCAAGATTCTGTCCCCTTCTTCAATCGTTCTCATGCACGCATCGACAGGAGCAGCCAGACTTAGCCGTGACAAGATAGTAGTTGAAACTTATCATTTTTTATGCACACTTCGTGCGCATCCAGAGTAGGAGATAAAATCTCATATATATATATATATATATATATATATATATATATATATATATATATATATATATATATATATATATATATATATGAAATTTCTTTGTATGCGCGCCGCATAGCTCATCCGTGTGGCGTGGCCGAATCTCTAATTTAAAAACTCAAATTGAAAATTTGACCCATTCAAATTATTCTACATATTAATATCGTCTTGTATACCAAATTTTACATTTTTAAATTTTTTTACTATTTTATCATATAGGTCAAAGATGCAATAAAATAGATACTCGAAATCGTTGGATTAATGCATTTTGACCTATCGATAAAATAGTAAAAAATTCAAAAAATATAAAATTTGGTATACAAGGCGATATTAATATGTAGAACAATTTGAATGGTTCGGATTTTTAATTTGAGTTTTCAAATTAGAGATTTGGATGTCACATGGGATGGCTATGCCGACAAAATAGCATATATATATATATATATATATATATATATATATATATATATATATATATATATATATATATATATATATATATATATATATTCATGCGACGCTAAAATACTCATGTAGATATGAAGTAGAAAGCACATTATATACGTGTATTATTCTCTATAATTTTAATTTCCCCTAGTTTATTTTTCATTTGACGACTGACGACTGTGTTGTTCTCCACCTTATAATTATATGATTATGATTTATGAGTATAAACATGTGCGGTATTTCGAAATAGATTACCGGTTTTCGACCGTTTTCGTTAAATTTCTGACCGTATTGGTTCGTTCCGAACACCCGCATATCCGATTCTGTTTCTAAACCCGTTTTTTCTGAACCCAATCCTGTTTCTGTCAAATTTTCACCTATTTCCATTCGTGGGTCACAATAGCTCGAACTAGCGGTCTATTTCAAGAGCTTATGATAGTTGCAGTTACTCCTATAATTTTTATAATTTTTAGCTATCCAAACAGCATAGCTTTTTATCTAAATTTTGACACTTGGTAACTACAAAACACGGAAAATGAACCTAGTAGCTAAGGTTAATTTCAGGAAAAACATTTTAAGAATCTTCAGCTCCTCACAACATGCATTGTTTCTTTTTTTCTTCCAAACATTTTGTAGTTGAGGCATTACTGAAGCAGTTTTCAGTAAGAAAAATATTTTAGTAAATATATGCATGCAATTTGTTTTAAAGGCAACTCAAAATAGTTTAATAGTATAATGCATATTTGCGAAGGCTCGGATAATTATGGTGGTGTCGACAAGTTTGAGATGCGGTACTTGGTCTATCAGTTTCAGTTATGCATTTTTATCCCATTTCGCAGTGCGTGCGCGTACTCTTTCGGCCTGTGGGAGTACACGGGTTCAGAGAATCGTTTCTGGGCGCTCCAACCTGCAAAATTACAAAATAAAGTGCCATGGATTTTAGTGCGTTTTTGGTCGTGTCTAAAAGGAATCAAAGTCATAATATATGCTACTATGATCATCATATAGGAGTATACTACTATGATCACCATGTATATGTATTGATTGATTTATGGATTAGTCTACTGCGGCTGCTACCGGTATTGTGTGGTTCTAATTAATATTCCTAGGCACTATAATTGGATTAGAAGGCTCTAATCGTTTTTAATTAGATTTGGATGGTCCATGCCGTTTTGATGCTTAGTGCTCGGGATATGGTCCTTGGGACCTAAATTATCTGGAGAAAGTGACCTATCAGATTAAAAATTATAGGTATGCCATTTGTGCTTACGTATGCTGTCTCACCCAAAAACAGAAACTTCATTGTTTAAAGTATGCACAGATGGAATGGTAATTTGGCAAACCGAATAATTATAAGATGCGCACGGTGAGAAGATGAGATAATAGAAGGGAACAAAGTCCTCCATAATGGTTTATAAGAACATCTTCGATAGTCTCTTAATTATCTATCTTCGATAATATGATATTAGGTTGTCCCAATATCACTTTTTATTATTGGGGAAGCTGAAGCTGCTTTTGCAGTTCTCCAATACCTCATTTTCAATATACAGTTTGAGATGGGCAATACTATCTCCTTTATTTCTCCTTAACGGCTAAATTCATTGTCGTCGTCTCTCCTCCTCTGCCTCCTATGTAGAGATGACAATGAGGTCTCGTTCTTCATTTTCACCGAATTCCCTTACTAGGGCGGTGGGGATGGTTAGAATTGGTTTCCCATGAGAAAAAGCGAGTGTAATTGTGTCCTATTATGTTTCACGAGGGCAGTGATGATTCCCCATTTTCCGTCCCCCGCGGATACTCGTATATGGGTTATAATATGAGTTATAAATTTAATGTTTTTTACTTATGTTATGTGATTATATTACTTATGATCTTTGATAAATGTTAATATTATGTTTTATCATGTGAATTGGTGTATATATGTCGATATATTAATATAAAGTGTGAATATATGTGTTTCATTGCATATATAATTTGATATGTATGTGTTGTTTTAAGCAGGGACAAAAACCCCGTGGGGATTAATTCCTCATGCGGGGGTGGAGGTGGGGAAAGTTTTGACTCGCTGGGACGATGATGGGATGCATCCCTCGATGGGGAATTTTCTGTTGCCATCTCTACTTGCTTCCTTGTGCTGCGAGAAAGCCGAAGAAGATAGGGGCGAGCCTAGGTTGGAGGACGCATTGGATGAGTCAACGACGAGCGTGTGCTCGAGCTTAGTGAGGAACCCACTTCGGCTAGTCGACGGAGCTTCTCTGGAAGGCAGTGACAGGGTGGTGGAGCTCGGGGGCGACGGCGGTGGAGCTCCTTTGGGCGATGTTCGGCAGTAGTGGCAGAGCTCGGTATAGCGCAGGCCCGACGTTGGCTTGGGATGAGTGGGCATGGACTTGAGCAACCAGTGAACTACGAGCCTGGGGCACAATGGCGATCGCTCTCACATGCCCAAAGCATGACGACGTAGAGTCCAAGGGACGGTGTGTTCGCACTCTAGCAGAAGGAGCGCACATGGCATTTGGGATTGGGGTGGATTATCGTGGGATGTCCTCCGTACTCTCTGTCTCGGTGGAGTTTGGGTTTATTGACAATCATCAATAATTATTGAGGATAGAGGGTGCTATAACCTGCAGGAGCTAGCACATAAGTTCTCAATAGTGGCATTTTTTTGGGATGAGAGGGATACTGGGGATACTAGTGGAGATGCTACATCAATTTGGTACTCTCCACTCACAAATAAGTAATGTTTTGGATAGTGATAGAATTTTAGAACCAATGAAAAATATGTTGAAACTATATTTTAGGATAAATCTGACCATGTCACTTTCACAAGTTGAGTCACATATTTAGATAAATTTAATTTGAAAAAATTGAAGGGATATTTATTGTCAAAATTAAATGGGTTGTTTGGAGATCACATGTAAGACACGATTATACACTTCACTACACATGCACACCACATTTTTCTATAAAAAATATAATAGATTATTTTTAAAATATGTATCTTGCATTAATTAACACAAGGCTCCAAATACGTACCCGGAGCAGCCAAGCGCACCCAAAACATTCACGGGCACATTTTCCAAACTATTAAACCATGTGTTTTTTAAAATGATATATAAAAAATTGTTTAAAAACATTATATTAATTATTTTATAAATTTAAAATAGTTAGTGTTCAATTAATTATACGTTTAAGGACGTGTCACGTTTAGCAGACACAAACTGAGCAAATTAATCAAAGTTGGTGCTGGTGCCTGGTGGTTGACAGAAAAATCCAGGAGCTAGCTACGTGTATCATCCCACCTATCAGCTGGCGGGTGTGTGTGTGTCCTTGCAGCAGAAACAAATAAAAGGGATAAAGCTCTCGCTAGAGGCGATCGATCAAGAAGAGGTGGCTGCGGGGAAGGGAAGGGAAAGCGTCGTCGGGCGACACGGACGGCGACGTGCCCATGGCTGTCGGCCCACGTAAAACGATGGTGGCCTCGTCGCGCCGCGCCCCGTCTCGATCGACAGACACGAACGCAGCGCGGCCGCGTCGCCGTCGGCTGATCACGTCGAGACGTCGCCGTCGGGTCGGCTCGGCGGCCGGCATCCGTCGTCACTCGTCACCAACAAGCGCGCGGAGAGAGGAGGAGAGCAAGAGAATTACGTACTCCTAAGCAGAGCAGCTGGTCGCCTGATGTTTGTGCCCAGATGATTATCACTAATCAGCAGGGTGTCTGTGTTTTGGACGAGTCCGAAACACAATTTGGGCCGAAATGGAGCCAGAGCGCGGCAGGTTTTTTATCTCGAGGACCGAGAGGGCCTGGTTCGGGAGCCCATTACCAAGACTACAGGCATAGACAATGACCATGTCAACTATGATCATTAATAAATTATAAGTAATTAATTTATGATTATATTTATGTCACGGCACACATAGATAATGTAACATGTTTTTTAATATAATAGGCTTTTTTTAAAAAAGACGAGTTATTTTAGAAAGTGAATGCTAGTAGTAAATATAGTAGTAAATAGTTTGACGTATTTGAAACCATAATATTTTTTATGGTATGAAGGGAGAGAGATGAATATAATCTCTATATATTATTACGTAAGTTGTTTATAGAATCAGTCATTAATTGTATAAGTTCTTGTGGATAGCTAAACAGGCTATCAAGTACATTGATGATATGAAATGTCTTTTTTTTTTCAAACGGTCTTGACGTTTTATATTAAAAAAAGATAAAAAAGAAACGGGACCAAATTTTACATTATACAGTTAATTAAAAGAACTGTACGAAAACCAAAACTACAACAACACTCCACCAACTAACCTAAACTACCAAGACAGCGAGAAGAGGGAAGCCAAGCATGACACTCAACAAACACCATTCACCATATAAACAAGCATCAAGCTAGAAGAAAACAAGATTCTTGCCCACTGACAAAGACGCGACGTTATTGTCATCACACCATCACACTCATGATCGGGCGACTCTGACTTTGCTGGGAAACATCAGTGTAAGCGACAACCTAGCCCGCGCCAAAGCATAACTCAAGTGGGCTCATGTCATCGTTGCCACATCGTGCCCCGCCGATGCTACAACTCCAACTTTACGACCACCAAACTCATTGATGCATGGTTGAGCCAAAACTGACGGGTCTCGCAAACAAAAAGCTTGAAACCTCACACAAGAGTGAAACACAATTGGTCAATCTGACTTGGGTCATCGTTACCGAGCTCGCAAAAGCGCAGCAACTTCGACTTCTCGAGAAGACAATAGCCAAACCCAAGCGAAACCTTCTAGTCATCGTTGCTAAGCTCATCAAACACTCGACACAACAGCTTCGACTTCCCAAAGACCCTCTTTAGGTGCTAAAGTGGGGCATAACAAGAGACTGTCATGGATTTCCTAGACGATGCCTTCAAGAAGGACGCAATACTAAACTACATCACCATCGTCGGCTCAAGAATGGGCTAGGTTTTCACCCGGTGAATCCAAACATAGTGGAATAGGAGAGCACAAAAGCCGCCTCCAAGGAGGAAACGATGCCCACAGGCGTCGTCATCCAAGCTTTCGCCTTGCCTCCACTGACCTACCAATGTGAGGCCAATCCCACTGTCAACATTGTGCCCACTCACAGGTGTGTTAGCAGCCCATTTAGCTCATCACAACGCACCAAGGTGGCATTCTCTCCTACACCGTCGTCGCCATCACCAACAACAAAGCTAACAAGCAGCCAACCCAGATCGGCAGGCCTTCCACCCCCTAGCTCTACCTCCGTTGCTGTCAGGTTGGGGAAACCTCATTGCCGACACATCGGGGAGGAACTCGCCATCATCGTCCGAGGCAGGGAAGGCCCTCGTCGCTCCATCACTGTCTGCGGGCCATGCCTCCTTCCCCGACGCTGTGGCTGCCTGTGGCTAGGAGGAGCCTCTGCCACCTCCGTCCGTCAGCTGGGGAGCCCTTATCGCCACTGCCGCCACCATCTCGTCCACCTGGGACCCCTGTCGCTCCCGTAGCTAAATTTGGGAGCAGAGGCCCAAATCTAGCGGTTGTTAGCGTGGAGCCAGGGAGATGGCGACACAAGCGGCAAAGCTTGACACCAAGCTCCCCTACTACGTCGCCGCATCATCTCCGTCGTTGCGACGTCACCTTGTTGTTGCCGTCGCGCCAACTCAACCTCGATTTCCTTGCATCGGCTCACCGCTAGGGTCTAGCCTCGTTGCCGCCATCCCGGCTCGCCACATGGCGATCGACGGGTCGCTCCGGCGGTGGCAATATCACGAAATGGTGGAGAAGGGAGGAGGGACAGGGCGGCTAGGGTTTTTGCTCCCGAGTCGCCCGCCAGGGAAGACGTGGGGTCATGGGTCAAGATAATGTCTTTCATTGACTACTCAATTATATGAAATGTCAATGTGTAGTACAGATGTGTCACGAAAAGATTATATCGACAGTATCTAGTACCTGTCTAAACAACTGCACGTTTTCGTGAGAGTAGGCCTGTAATTTCCACCAACGCATGTAATTAAACCCTCTTCTCCTTCTTCAATAATGAAAAGAGGCGGTCCTCCTGCTCTCTTGTTTGAAAAAAATAAACAACTGCTCGTTTCATACGGGAGAAAATCTTAATATAAAATCCGATCGAGCTCTGAAACAGACGCACATGTCGCCAGCTTGTGGGTGTGGCTGCATGCAGATGGCAAATCTTGGTGTGATGCTGTTGCAAATGGAATGGAAGCCGCCGTCTGTTTCATGGCAGCCAACAGTATACGGCTAACTAGCTAGCACAGTCCTAAGCTGATTTGTGCCTTTATCAGTTGATTAATTAAGCAGTGCTAATTGTACCATGAGAGAGCAGTTGCCAGATGATAAGTAATGGTGCTAATCTTATCACTTCTACTTAGCAGTGCGATGCACAGGGGGTCCATCAGTACTCCATTTGGCTGCCTATTATTCAGAGAGAGGTCACCATGTGTGGCAATTTGCAAGCAACTGAAGAACTTGATGGGTAATTTTAAATTCTTCCCGAGAAAACAGCATGATCTGCAATGTGTAATTAACTAAAACGGATTTCTTTGGTCCACAGGTTGACAGGTTCCAAATGCCATCCTGACCAAGCAATAGAAGAAAAAAAAAGCAAGAGCACACAGATGCAAGGCAGTCTAAAATCAGAAATAATAACACGAGATACAGGCTCATTTCAATATACAAATGCCTTGCTCTCTTCAAGGTAAACTCTTTACTAGTACTACACTTAGAAAATTATATCATTCAGTGTGCTGCTAGCTCTGACTGAGTTTGAAGCACTTGATTTCTGTGGGCATTGCTGTTTTGAGCACTTCAGTCAAGCTGGCACTGCACATCCGACAGCCTGGTCCATGAGCACAGCTCACTGCTCCTTTTAGAATACAATTGACAGCCAAAGCATCACCATTAGCTAGAGTACATGACAGAAAATAGAAAGCTTTGAGAATGTGATGGCCAACTCACTGCTGCATGTAATGCTGTTTTCAGCTCACTTTGTCCAGCGGCATGGAGGAGAGCAACAGGCACAATTCAGAGGAAACAAAATCTGATTAGATATTTCTTTTAACACAATGCTTTATTTGCTATACCTTGGTACAAGATGGCATCCCCACAAAAGGGTTTGTGTATATGAACATGAAAAAGACTTCTACTCACTACAACACAAATGTAGTTAGAAAAATCAGGCAATACTACAACATGAGCTTTGTGCACTGGCAGGAAGAACACTGCTTAATTGGCCTTACTCTGATCTGCTAGATTGAGCTTAATCGGTCTTGCTCTGCTCTGCCACATTGAGCTTAATCGGGCGTGCCTCGAATCCACCTCCCTTGCGGTTCTCAAGAGTGTAAGGCATGTATGTTCCAAGGATCTTGTCCCACATGACAAAGAAGGGCTGCGAGAAGTTGTACTTGTTGCCATAGAGCTGGTGGTGAATGTCATGGTAGGCGCTGTTGTTGCTGAAGAAGACATGGAGGATGTTGCCTGGGAGCCACAGGCCACAGTGGTCATCGACGGTCTTGATGGTCGCGAACGAGAAGAAGAATATGGCCGTCTTAGGAGTCATGCCGGCGATGAGGAAGGAGAGGGCGCCACCGATTGTGTCCAGGATGAGGCCCTCAAGAGGATGGTTGTAGAGAGCTCCGAAGGCGTATGGGACTACAAGAGTGTGGTGCTTGGAGTGGACGTGCTTGTACAAGAACTTGTTGACGTGCATATATCTGTGCATGAAGTACTGCCATGTGTCCATAACAAACATCGCAACGATGAATTGCAATGCAATCACAAGGGCCGGGGGTTGCTTCCTCACAGTACCACTTTCATCACCAATGATCTACATTTTGGGAATTGCAGGATTGTAAGTACACTAATCACATAGGAAGTTTCATCAAGTAGAACGAAAGTTGGTTCAAAGAGAAACTTCTATTAGTAGTGGGAACCGTTGCATACTATTTCGCACATTATTGTTTTATTGTTTTCTAGATCTTCGTATATTAGCCTGCGCAACATCAACAAAACCTGTAAGAAATTTCCCCTTGTGAAAGCCACCAACCAAACCCTGTTTACTTAACAGGTTAGCTTCAGAGTTAACTACAGTTTAAGGCATGGTCAACAAGGAGACAAAACTCAAAGCTCATGCTCCCAAAAATAACATGCAACACCACCAATTGCGTTTGCTACTAGGCTTAATTTCCCAAACTTCAAATGCTACCACTCCACCAAATCACCAGCCAGCCACCCCAACATCAACAAATTCCCTGATTTCACATTCATTCAGCAACTGCCAAAGGCCATTGTTTCAGAATTGTTTATTACAATTCTCAAATCCATCTCAAAACTGATATTTTTTCCCATGGCAAGAACTAATAGCAGCTAGACAATCTCAGGAGGATTGTTACCGTGAAAAGGAGGAGGGAGACGGCGATCTGGAACGACTGCTGGACGAGGACGCCCTTGACGACGGTCCACTTGGAGACGATGTTCTTGGTGGCCTCCTCCCCCTTGGGGTGGAGCCTGTAGTCGTCCATCCCCATGGCGTCCAGCCCGATGTACAGCCCGGAGTAGAGCCAGTACACCGCAATCGGCACGAATGTGCCCAGCAGCTCGTCGGACACCGCGAACGCCATCTCAGACACCCCGAATCTTCTGCAGCTTCCAGCGGCTGCACTGCCATCAAAAGAGTAAATCTGAATGAACAATCTGAATCTCAATACGCAGGCATTGGCACCGAGCAATCATCCCCCAAGAACCGCGAATGCGCGATTCCTCGGGACAAAACCCTCAAGAAACCAAATTTCCTTGAGAAAAAGCGGCGAATCAGCTCGGATCTTACCAGGACGAGGAAGCTAAGAAGAAGCCAAGAATTCAAGAAGGCTCCTTTCTTTCTTGTGCTGCCGCTTGCTGCTCCGAGGCGATGGATATGTTGCAGGGCCGCCTCTCCGGCGAGTACTTATAGCAATGGGAGGGGCAATGACCAGGCGCGCGGGCGGGCGGGCGGGGTCTGAGAAGGGCGGCGAGACCGGCGACTCGTACAAAGCTTTCCTTTTTGGCCGGAGGCGAGACGCACTCGAGGAAGACCGGCTCAGGGTGGAGGAGAAGAGAGGAGGCGAGCCGTCCACTCCTCCTATCTGTTGCTGTCTTGACTTAACTGGAATCAATATGGAAGGAGAATTTTTAGGAAAAAAATACTATTTTAATAAAAAAATTATAAAAATAGATATCAATGAATTAAAATCACAAATTTAGCCTCCTATCGAGCAACCAAAATTCGACACAGAACCTATCGAATAACTTTTGTTCGACACATGAATTGTTCGGTAGGCTTGTTGTGCAGTAAAAAAAGTGAAAAATACATGATCCATGCACTTCTGACTAATAGGAAAGCGAGCAACTGTATTATTGGTGACGAGCAGGTAAGACTATCAAAATTAAAAGTTCGATAGACCATCTGCTCGAACACTAGCTATTCGATTCCCATTTTATTGAATTTTGGTTGTTTGATATGACGTTAAATTTACGATTTTAACGAACTGATCTTTATTTTTGTAATTCCTCATTAATATAATTCCTCATTAATATAGCATTCTTTATAAAAATAAATTTGTGGAAGGAGATGCTTTTCTCAAGCTGGACAAGGGTTGCCGCTTCTGCGGTTTCGGCCTGCTTTGAAAATTAAAACAGAGGAAAAAGCTAGAAATTTTAAAGGGTTTAAGTTCTATAGAAACGTTTCCGGTAGAAAATCTTTAGAACAAAGGACTGATCCCCTACATTTTTTTTGAAATTTAAGTGGACTAGGCTACTATAGAGGAATTTTGGAGAAGAATAATTATGTCTTCCTCTTTTCAAGCTCGTGTGTTTCTCCCGTGTATCATTGAAACTATAGTTTTAAGTCTTTTCCTGGTTAGTTTTTTATAGAAATTTAATGAGTATGATATTCACTGTATTTTTACATTCCCTGTTTTTTAAGAAGACCAACAATCTATAATCTATAATCTAGATAACTAACCCTAGTGGTAAGTGGTTAATGTGATTACTGTTATACAACTGTACTGTCAAACAGAAAATTATGCCGGCTAGCACACGGGATTACAGGAGATGGGAATGGATTCTCTGATGCATTAACTGTTTTGAAGGAGAGAGCACGTGCTCGGATGTTTTGACCCAGCCATTATGTTCCACGCTAGTTGTTTAGGTTAGTCGTTTTGTTTTTTTATAAATTTTAAATTTGCTTAAGTTTATAAAAATATAACATTATTTTTAACATAAAATAAACATATTATCAAAATATAATTTTAATAAAACTAATTTGATATTGTAAAAATTGTAAAAATTTTCTATAAATTTGGTTATAAATTTGATCAAAACTTAAAGAAATTAAATTTGACTAGAAAGTGACTTATAATATGAATATCGGGATTACCGGAGAAATTATTTATCAATTTGATATTTTAAAACTTAATTTTACAACTAAAATTAGATGTTTTTAGTCGTTTTTACGGCTTTCTGAACACTAAAAATAGAAGTAAAAGTTGTATGGTAAAATTATTTTAGTCACGCCTTCAGTTTATAAGTCACAGCTAAAAATATACCTTTCAAGCGGAGGATAACAGTATCACTTGTCAGGCTTGCAGGCTGACCCAGATTAGAGGATCATTGATGCTGAAAAGGCACTCTGAATTCTGAACTACTCGTGGTGTCAATTTCTGAACTAGTTCAGCTGATTTTCGTAGTCGGCTAATCGTCGAAATGATCATCAGTATTGATGGGATGGGACATCTGAATGGTTCTCTAAACATGCCACAGTTGTGCTTGGTAGAAGTAGTTTTGCCTTTTGGTCAAACTTGGAGAAACCGGGATAACAGACCACAGGATCATGATTCTACAGATCATTCCACGTGAGATTTTGATATCGACCTCTCGTCGCAGGATATCACATCCCATCACACCAAAGCACTACTCTTTAACTAATTTTGCCCCAGATCTTCTACGGTGATCCAAATCAATGATCATTTGATTGATGAATTGGACAATTTGGAATTGACAAATGGCAGGCCTTCCTCTACGCCTTTCCATTAAGGCAGGCGGTACAAAATTACATGCCCGCAGAGAAAAGAAAGCTGCAAATTAGTTTTTTTTTTGTTATGAGTTACTTCGAGCCGCGTACCCATCTTTATATTTTACCACTAACCGCGGTCTATTTGAACTAGGGGTGGCACCCATCAGGTTTGGGTGCGGGTACGAAAACCCATCCACGGCTAAACCCATCAACCCAAACAAAACCTACCCATGAAAAACCCACGGACGCAAATTTAAACCCAAACCCAAACCCATGGGTATCCATCGGGTTTCGGGTATCCACGGGTATCTTAGCCTAAATTCATAAAAGCGATACTATCAACGCATCTAACGATTTATTTACATGTAGCAGCAACAATATATATAATCTAATCAGTTTCAGTAGCAAATCAGCATGTATCATCAGATCTAATCAATTTCGAAAGCAAATCAGCATGTATCACTATCATCAGTTTCTGTAGCAAATCAGCAACAATATCATCAGCATGCTAGCCGCAGTTTGGTAGCAAATCAGCATGCTAAAAAGAAGTTTATAACACTGTCAAAACACTGAGTTTATAACATGCTAACCATATGGATGAGTGGAATTTTACCTTTTAAACTGAGTATTGGAAGATGCACGGTGCGGAGGTTCTGCTACGGGAGAGAGGGAGGTTGCCGGCACGGGAGGGAAGGTGAGGGCGCCGGCGGCGGCGAGAGGAGGGAGGCCGAGGGCGTCGGCCGAGCACGGGAGGAGGGAGGCCAAGGGCGTCGGCGGGGAGGGAGGTCAAGGGGGCACCGGTCGGCACGGGAGGGAGGCCGGGGGCGGCGGCCGGCCGCCGGCTGGAGCGCCTCTCAGAGACCAGAGAGGGCGCCGGGTGGGAGGGGAGGCCAAGGGGCGCCTACCGGCACGGGAGGGAGGCGGGGGCGCGCCGAGGCACGGGAGGAGGAAGGCCGAGGAGGCGTCGGCCGACACGGGAGGGAGGGAGGCCAAGGGGGCGCCGACCGACACGGGAGGGAGGCCGAGGGGGCGCCGGCCGGTCGGGCCGCCGGCCTGGAGCGCCTCTCCGAGACTAAGGCGACGCCGGTAGGGAGGTAGGCGGCGCCGGCGTGGGTGGGAGGGAGGAACCGCGTCGCAGGTGTGCTAGGTTGGGTAGGAGTCGGGACAGATTTGGAGTTTTGGACTCACGTCGCGGATTTGGAATTTGGGGGTGGGGACGCCAGCGCCTAGGGTTTTCGGGCGGGTTCGGGTATGCCAGCAGGTTCGGGTAAACCCGCAGGTAGAAAATAGAATCCATACTCACACCCGCGAATTTCGGGTTCGGGTTCGGGTATACCTACGAACGGATTTTACTATCCATGCTCATGCCTATCGGGTACGAAATCCGCGGATACCTGTACCCATGAGTAGGATTGCCACCCCTAATTTGAACCTATGCTGAAGAGGAAAAGGCTCAAGGGTATGCACATATGTTTTCAGTGTGACAAAAATACGAGGCTTTTGTTGTAAAAAGGTGTTCATTTTCGCTTTCAATAGTATTGTAGTAAGGTAGAGATTAGTAAGTAATCTCAGTGTATGTCAGAGGGCAGATGTGCGCGTATGGAGTGGGCATATATGCATATACATCTTCGGTGTAAATCAGAAAAAAAGAACTTTTTATTAAAAAGAATACTCTCCATTTCCAATATCACAGGAGTGCATCAATATCAACGAAAACCAATAACTCTTTCGTACTACATTTACTTCGTTAAAAATTATATACATGCATCATTCTCACTATTTCCTAACTTAAATAGTTATGTATCAATATATATTTACTCTCGCACATAGATAACGAATAAACATAGAAAATAAATACTAATACGATAATCATTTAAAAATAACTTTAAAATATTATATGATGATCAATAAAGAATTAAAATATTATATGATAATTAATTGGGAATAGATGGAGCAGTATTTGAGAATACCACGCTACGGATTGCTACAGAACGAGGCTCTCATGTCCAAAGGCCAACCAGTTTAGACCAGATCGTACGGAACGGAACGAGAAAAAAACAGAACGGCGTTGGTTCAGTGGAACAGTAGCACGCGGCCATGTTGCCCTACCGGCCATTCATCTGGTTTGGTCAGCAATGGCGCAGTAAAAAAAAGAAAATCAGCAACAGAAGCCCATTACCTTGACTAATTCGCTCTGTCGCTACCAGGTTTTTTTTTTAAAAAAAAGGACTTCCTAGCTGGTTCAAGAACACAGACCACTCGATTTTTCTATCTAGTTTTTTGAAAAATCAAACTGGATTTCCATTTTTTGACAATTTTGACCGAATTTTACCAATAGTCAACGGTTTTCATAGAAAAACAAAAGCCGTCAACTTGGGAACGGTTTTTGCTAGTTCATGTCACCCAAAAATAGACTTGTTGGCTTTTTGCTTCCTACCATGGCTCAACTGCTTCACACTATACCAGTTCTGCTTCCAGTCGATTCATTGAACTAGTGGTATATATGCAGTTGCCATAGAGGGATTATTCGATTGGTTTGACAAGCGCCCAAGTACGTTAAGGTCTTTTTTGGAACAGCTTCGGATCTTCCTAGCTCTACAAATCTATGAATCTAGAACCACGATTTTTTGTTGATAATAGTTGGATAAATCATTTTGTTTTTATTCTTAACGAAATTTAAAATTTTAAATAACTATAATTCAACATACAAACTTTAAATCAGAGCTGTGCCAAACCTAAGTTTTCGACGACTAATGAACCACTCAACGTGACTAATATATTAAATTAGATGCTACTGATATTACACATATCTGCACCCAGTTTTCTTGGCTCTAGAAAGGCTAGAGAGCATCATGCCATGAGTCTACTTCTCCGGTCTCTGCACGGTAGGGGCCAAAGTTGAATCATAGAATAACCGAGACAAATCTATGAGCTTCTTTAGAACTTAGGATTCTCAAAACACAAGAGTCGATTTAAGTGTCCTAACACCTCAAATCCCATGGATTAGAAAAACATAGAAAAACTATGTAAATAGTCATTTGGATAGAGCGGACCCTAAGGATTAAAAATTCCTATGTTTCGAGCCAATCCAAAAGAGACTCATAGGTTTTTTTTGTAGTTATTCCTATGAACCAAATGAACATTGAGAAAATTTCTGTAGGATTGCAAAATTTATAATGGTCTAGAGTCAGCTCTACTTGACCACCATCATAAACTAGGTCAGGTAGGGAGTGGTAATTGCTAATGCACGGCACGGCCGTACGTCCACACGTACGTCACCTCGGACAAAACTGATGAAGCACAAAAGAAGGGCACAAGTAATATAAATAAGAGTAAATTAGGCTACGTTTTATTATCAAAGTGAAACTTTGGATCATCCTATACTTAATCTTTTCACTTTGAAAAATAACTTTACCTTTATTGCATAATGAAGCACCCTAATTCTCTTCACTAGCCATGCCTGCATCTCCTTCGACAAAGGTATGTGTCATGTGTATAGGTAGGAAAGTTCACCGGGATGTCATTAACGATGTGCTCAAGGTCATTGAAGTATTGAAGATATGGTTTAGGGTGATCCATTGTGCAACAAAGGTTAAGTTACCTAGTTCAAAGTGAAAAGATTGGACAAAGGATAATCCAAAGTGAAACTTTCACTTTGGCAATAAAACATAGTTCAAAGTGAAATTAACTCTAAAAATAATTGATGAATAATTGAAGAATACAATCCCCAGAGAATTAGCAAGGATTATAATATTTATAGGAAGGCAAAATGCATCACCTTCCACAACAATGCGATAGAAAACTTGAAAAAAATTCTCAGCTTTCATGATGCAATCAGCCCAAGGAGATCACATATATGGCCTTCTAGTTCTTGGATAGGGATGAAATCAGACTGGACTCAGGAGGACAATATTTGAACCAGATCCTGAGTTCGTATCATATACGCTATCCAATCCACTTTCATCCCTACTCTTGGATCAAGAGTTATAATCATCCAAGGTTCAAAGAACACAACGAAACCACCCAGCCTCATAGCCCTACTTGAGCCTTGTTGCAAGGCCAAAAGAACGCGGCAACACCGAAACCACCCAGCCTCATAGCCCTACTTGAGCCTTGTCGCAAGGCCAAAATAGTGCGGCAACACGCCCACAAAAAGAAGAGCTTAACATTCATGGATATAACTTTGCACCACAATTCAACAGCATGGGTGAACAAGGTTGGACCAGGACATCATTTGTGCAGGGAGCATATCAACGAAGGCAGAAAATACAGGTAAAGCAAACCACAGTGACAGGAACTGTGACAACCATCCAGGCTTCCTAAGGTTTGGACACAACTTCTACTAAATGGCACCGATGCATCTGGCAGTATAGCCAGCTCAGGGTAAAAACATGGTAAATTCAGAGTACCAATCATCGATACGCCGGCGCACCAGAAAAGGAATAGAGGGACGAAACCGATGCACCAGGTGCATTAAGCCTTGTAGAGGCATACCTTTGACTGATATCAGAGTATGCGGGATTGGGAACCTCATAATGAGCTGTTGGATAGGGTGGGCGAAGAGGGAGGTCCACAGCATGAGTGCTGAGTTGGTCAGAACGGTAAAGATCTTCTACACGAACAGCACGAGCAGAAATTTCTCCAGGACGGTACAGATCTTCTACACGAACAGCACGAGCAGAAATTTCTCCAGGACGGTACAGATCTTCCACACGAGCCCCACGGACAGGAATTTCTCCTGGACGATACAGATCCTCCACGCGAGCACTATGAGCAGCAACCTCTCCTGGACGGTAGAGCTCCTCCACACGAGAACCACGAGCAGCAAGCTCTCCTGGACGGTAGAGCTCCTCCACACGAGAACCACGAGCAGCAAGCTCTCCTGGACGGTAGAGCTCCTCGACCCGAGCACCACGCGAAACAATATCCCCTATCCGCCTGAGATCCTCGACACGGTCAGCAACATCAGATCTTGTGGCTGGGACTGCTGTATAATCTCTTGAAAGTAATGGATCAGCCACAGTTCTGGCAGCAACACTGAAGTTCAAGGAATTTGTTAGCCAAAAGCATGGTATTGTTCTAACTAAGAAAACTGAAGCCTATAATAACCAAAATAGGATGTAACAGTTAGTTTGGGTTAGTATTCAAGCGTACACCTACAGCAAACAAAACATACTTAATATAGATGAGACACTGATAGAAATTTATTAATACTATGGTGCATAAAACATTTGTCTAGTTTGCTTTCACTGGTGGATTCATAGTTTACCAAACTAACATTCTGTCATAATAAGATCCATTCTCCGACGTAATGCAGCAAGTGGGTCAACCCGCGAACCCACTTATAGGCCAAATAAGTGGGTAACTCGTCATAGGTTGACCCACTTGCAGCTAGTTTCTGTTGTCAAAATACTATTGTAGTACTTTTCCAGTGGTATGTAAAAAAAAAAGGTGAACTACAACATGTTTTCAGAACATATTTTCAGTCAGGAATAAACTCAAATATATACAAGACTATGTAAGTTTCCACAAGGAATTAGGTCAAATTTAAGGATGGACATGGGTCACTCTGCGTGACCAGTGCATTTAGTTAATTTTGTTGAACTAGACAAATTCATGACAATCAAGCAACCAACAGAACTTATCTTGCAAAGTTGCAAATGGCGGGACTTTCTCTTTTTCACAGCTTAGAGAGCTATATCTACAAGGGAACAATTAAGATGAGCTTAAATGGGCCATCATGTACATATAGAACACACGTTAACCTTTCTTGTGCTCAGAATTGTTTTGTGTTACATTGGTTTTTTGACACGCTTCTTCCATGGATTCTTTTTCTACATTTCCTGATATATAAACTAGAGATGGCATTATTATCAAGTATCAGAATTCTGTTGAACAATTCTAAAGAAATGTTACTAAAAAATCATAATGTATTTCTTAAACCTCAAGGTTGTATCATAGAAATATTTGTGGATTAGATAAGTTATGAGCACTTCAGTTTAATTGATAACAATAAATTGCACTTGCAGAACTGAGTGATAAGAGAGGTGGAGAATGCATTTGGGTTCAGTTCAATTATCTAAGAAAGTGTTTCAGGATAGATACTCTATTTAAAACCAGGATACTGGTCATTTTCGATTAGTATAAAGGACAACTAAAATGTTCTAGGTTGCTAATACATGCATCAATAGTAATGAGTCCAAACATTTCTCACAGGGTGTCTTTACATTGGGAAATAAACACAGCTTCAAGAATCAATCTACAAAAAATAACTAGCTGATCAAATTTATGTAAGTTTTCAAACATTTAACTAAACAATGGAAAGATCAATTTAATTTGCTGAATTACTAAGTATTTTCCAGTCTCCAAACACTATGCATTTCCAAATGTTCTATTTACTATGCACAATGACAGTCCAACATGCATGAAATAAAAGTTCTCAGCAAAAAATTCAACAGGACATGTTACGAATAATAAATATGGACCACAACTTAGGAAGCTTTGTGCATTAACTTACTGATCAGGCAGCGGATCCACTTGAGAGTGATAATATGGAACATCAGATGGAGCCAAATGGCGGTAGTATGCATGTGGGGCATGCTGAATCTCTGGGATAGAAGGGCCACGACGAGGCTCTAGGGCATGCGGCACAAGACGAGGCTCTGTATCAAGAGGAATGCGCCGAGACTCAGGTGCAACAAGTGTTTGCTGATAATGTAAGCGGGGACCATCATGGGCATTAGACAAAGTATGACCAATCCTATAATCCACTGGCTGTGGATCAAAGCGTGTTGCCCTATATAAGTCTTCACGGGGAGGAACATGCACAACAGGCAAAGAAGATCGTCTTTCTTCATATTGATGCGACTGTGATTTTCCTTCATAGTGGTGCCTCTCTTCATGAGGCTTCTGTGGAGCTGATTGAGGTACACTCACAGACTGAAATAGAGCTATTAGCCTATGGACCTGCATAATATCATGTAATACTTGATAAGGTAAATACTAACATCTATGATTTGTTCTTTTAAAAACTTTCTGTTTTGAACAAAATTCAAATGATACTCACTTGTCTAGAGTTGAGCTCTGGATTGAACTTGCCCTTTGAACTATAGTTCTCTCTGATTGCATCCTTAAATCTGTTCTCAGGAAGTGGAAGGCAATCTTTATCTATCTTAAATTTCACCTGTGGCAAGCTCAAGCACAAAAGGTAGTTTTGAGTACAACAAAAATATCAAATCTTCAACGCTATCTACTCTAGATGAAGCCCACTTTCAATCAGAAGGTTGTGTAGAATCTTGTGCCCATGAATTCGTGCTTGATCGTTGAAAGTAGATAAAAGTCCAAATATGGCATTTTGGAGTCTTAAAACTTGTGCACGAAATTGGCAATGTTAGTCCTAATATACATGCTGTACAATCTTAGGTAAGAACCACTTGTACAAACTTTCATGACTTTCCATCATATGGACTCCCATATGGTAAATTCCAAACAACCAATGGAAGTACGGTAAAAACAAATCAACCCCTACGATTATGATTAATCACAAACATATGATACTAATAGGACATTCCAGTCCTTTCAACTAATGAGCTTTCCAACACAGCACACTTTTGTAAGCTCAGGCCTACGGCAATGTGTCAGTCATGGTTGGAAGCTGGAACTTTCTGAATCAATCTTCACCTAATTATATCTAAAATGACAACTTGAATATAAGCCAAGCATCAAAGAACTCTATGGACATAAATGGGCACAGGCATATCCTGTTATTATAGAAACAGGGCAGTGAATGTTTTGTTAGCAGTCTATCAAATCATTCAGTCACATTACTTCCACAGCACCACCTGTTTTTTTAATTAAAACAAAGATGGATATAGCTAGTTAGTATCTACATCTGTTTCAAAAGATAACCAATGCAAACACATAACAGCTGATCATAATGTAATGCATACACATCAATCTTTCAAAAATGGAAATGCAATATGGATCAACAGCAGGGTTAATTTGTTCTCATAAACAGTGTAAACCAGAAAGATAGCATTTTTACTATTGTCAATCATAGGTTTGTGCACCAAAATCATTGGTGCACCAGAGTCTCAATCAACATCCAGAATGATATGTACACCCATAAGCATAAAAACATTTTCACAGCACATTCACTTCCTCTTTAAAAAAACATTCACAGGATATGAATTTGTTACAACTTGGAATACGAATTACCTGTGCAGGGAATTTTCCACTGAATGCATCTCGAACAAGGTCAAGCCCACCCTTTGATACAGCCTTGTACACCCCATACAGTAGCTTCAAGTCAAAATCATAGAGGAACAACCTCATTCCTGGTCGGATCTTCTCAACTGTTCCGATTTTCCCTCTGGGATACCCAAACAAGCGGCTCTGAAAGCATTCTGGTTTAGTCTGCGCATTGCACATGAATATAAGCCCTCCTCCCTTATTGTCAAGCCTCTCTTCTTTCTTCCTTCCCTCCTCCTCCTTCCCCCTTTCCTTCACATTGCTAGTCCTCTCCCCAGCAGCACTCTCTCTTTTTCTCTTCTTGATGGCATCGCCATCGTTGTTATCAGCACCTACGTCATTCTTGGTGGCAACAACAGCATTAGCATTAGCATTAGCCTCAGCCAGCTTTGGTTTTAGCTTTAGCCTTCGCTTTGGCGCTGATGCTTCAGCCGTAGCCGCCGCTGGCGTCAATATCACCCGAGCTGCTGATCCATCGGCCACAGTGGCTGATCGCGGAGCCAGGGCTGCAGGCGATGCATCAGCACCAACGGATGGGGACCCTGAAGCGGCAGCAGCTGCTGCAGCCTTCTCCTGGCCAGCCTTCGCCTTCACCTTCGCCTTCACCCTGTTCAACCTAGATGTCTTGAGCGATGCAGGGGTGGAAGGGGTCCCCTTGGATGCCCCGGCTGCATTGGCCACTGCAGCCGGTTGCAAAGCCAGAGCTGCAGGCGATGCATCAGCATTGTCACCATCATCACCCAGGGACGCGGCCTCTTTACCAGCAGCGGCAGCTGCCACAGCAGCCTTCTCCCGGCTAGCCTTCGCCTTCGCCTTCCCCTTGCTCAACTTAGTTGCCCTGAGTGATGCAGGGGTGGAAGGGCCCCCCTTGGACGACCCATCCACCTCACCGGTGGAGGCCGCCTTGTCCTTGGCGGCGATGCTGGGCTTCTTCATCGGGGTTGACCTAGCGTGGACCATATGGGGATCATCAAAACTACGCCACGCGCGCATCAAACGAAACAAATCGGAGGAAAGGAATAGATCCAACTCCGGATTGGATCTCCGACGAGGGAGGGCTACGAGAGGGAAGGATGAAATACCTTCGCTTAGATTCGATTCGCACCTGCTCGCGGACCGCAGTGGACAAGGCTCGGGAGGAGGAGGGGGGGGGGAGAGTTGGCCGACCACCGCTTGCCTCCGGCCCTCGTCGCCGGCGACGTGCACCGGAGGAGGCGAGGCGGCGGAAGTTTTCCGGCCGTGCCTCAGCCGGGAACAGCGTTTCTTTCGCAATCTAGGGTTACGATAGCCCAAACGGAGAATCAAGGATAGGCAAGACGGATAGAGGGTGGAGAGGCGGAAGGGGAAATGTTTTATGGGCCTTTATTTCCAAATTAGTAAATTTTAGCAAATTTTAGAAAACTGGTTTTTCCCTAACCTTTGCTTTCCTTTAACTTTTAGCTTAACAAGAACCTGTCAATAATGGGTCCATGCCACAAGTAGGATGAACTCGTCTAATATTCTAAGATATAAACAGTACTGTGCACATCTGTATAGTGGATACTAAAAGTTAAAAGGGTTTTTCAGGGCAATATGTTTTTTAAATGTCGAGCTAAAATTTTTAGTAAAATGATTATTTAGGTACAATAGTTGTATTTCATAAAATTTATTCCGATTAATACATATCACCGCTAAATCACCACTAAGACTACGACTAAAAACTCATATAAATAATAAATGATTTTTAATGGAGCATCCATCGATAAATTCCTCTTCAAACTCAACCTCTATCTAAAACCTCGTACGTATACATACGAGTCCGATCAATAATTTTGACCTATCTAAATTCCATCACCTTAATATTATAATGTCTTGCCTATATTAATATTATTAACATAGAATAATATATTTGATGTTATAGAATTTGATCAATGTAAAATATAGTTAGAGAAAAACGACTAGCTTGGACCTCTAGCACCACCAAAGACAAGTGTCATTCATGGAGAATCTACGTACAACCTATGCGATAGGCGGGACATGAGCTAAATTTTGAAATCTCATTAGTATTAGTTTATTTTTAGCATATAAATCAAGTATTATATGTATGATTGATAGGTTCAAAGACATTCGGTCATTTTTGTTCTAGATTTGTCCCCGCATTCATGCTATCCTAATAACTAAAATCGTAATGTGTAATGACATGGCGATGATTATCATGTTGCTTAAGAGCATAGGAAATTATACAAATGAGCTTGACTATATGGTAGATATTTTCTCTTTGCTATCACTCGTTGGTAAAGCGGACGAAGGTGAGGAGTCCGATGGTAGTCATACGAAATACTAGTAGTGAAGAGCTGTTGAGAAACCCTTGGTATAAAGATCCTGTTTGATTCAGAGGCTAATCTTTAGGAATTTATTTTTAATTTTTCGTTTGAAAATTTTGTAATATAGTTTTTTTTAAATCGCCCTTCCAGAAGACGATTTTGCTGACGTGAGACGGTCGTGGGGCGCCGTCTGCCGCGTCGTGGCATATTTGCAAAAAAAATCCTTTGTCGTCCTCGGCAAGGACGATTTTTCAGGTCGCCTGCAAAAGGGCGACCGGCCGACAAATTTGCAGGCGGCCCCATTCAGAGAATGATTTTTGAGCAAATCGCCCTATGCAAGGGCAATTCTTGGCAGTGGCCCCCAAGTACTCATTTGCATTTTTAAAGAAATATATAACTTTAAAAAATAAAAGTAAAGTTTTGCAATTTTTCAAGAAATATATAACTTTAAATAGATAAAAGTCAATAGTATGAGTAAACTATGAACAAAAAATTAGAAAATATGAATTGAAAAAATGCATTTGAAGGCAAAGTTAAAAACTTATCTTTAATCGAATACAAACATTTCGAATGTTGAAGTGAAAATATTACAAAAATTTTACTTAAAATTGATAACTTTAAAAATGTTGAAATAAAAATTCATAAATTTCAGAATGTTCATCTATAAATTTAAAATTTTCTTATCAAATTACTTCAATGTAGAATTCAAGAATTTTGAATTCAAGAATTTTGAACTCAATTTTGACATTCAGAATTTCAGCAATTCACATGGCAGGTAACGTGCGTAATAAAACATGCATAACTCAGATTTTATTAATGCTACAAACCATGACATATGTTTTATAACATTATGTTCTCAGAATTGAGCCATGGATACACGATACAAATTAGTCCAACCCGACGAATCGAGCCTGAGCTTTCCTATGACTCCTTCTACAGCGTGCAACGTGTCTTGCATTTTCGTAGTCCTTCAATCGCTTGTACTCTGTTTGTGTTTCATACTCAGTTATCTTTTGGCCATTATATTCTAGATTGACATTGTCCATCCATAAAGCGAATCCGCACCTCCTTGGAATGCCCTAAGAAATAAACGTAGGTAGTCAGTTAGAGTGACAATATTATGAAGATGTTAACAGAATTAAAAAAATAATACGTACAACAAAGTCGTTGTCTAAGTTGGGGCAAACGAAATATCTCCTGCCATATGTTTCTGGTTCAAAGGAGGTAACAATCTGGCAGCGATCCCTAAAACCACACGTGGGATGCTCGGACCATTCAGGGTAACCTAATGAATTGTTCCTCCAATCTAAGCTTGTGATTTCCGTTCGACGTACGTACTCCATCCATGCTGGATGAATTGTTCGATCGGCTCAGGCTACGTTACCGTTGGACCGATGGAAGTAGGTCTCACCGTATCGATCCACTATTCGAATCGACACTATCGTACATCATCCTGTTTGTACATTTGTGCCATCAGAGGTGAGACAATGAAACAAGTGATTAGCGGTACGAAAAAAATTGATACTCACGACAAAATCATTATCGATAATCTCAGAACACACGAAGCATCTTTGTCCTCGAGTTGCTTGTCTAATGGACCTTATCACCTAACAACGGAGACCACAATGACATTTTGGACGTTCCCGCCATGTGGGTAGTCCCAGCGGATCTACCTGTCAGTCCAAAGCTTCCGCAGCAATTCAACATTGATACTCAGTCTTCCGCCGAAGGTAGTCCGACCTTGTTTCTCTAAGTGGGTAGGAACGTGTTCCGTAGTTTCATGGGTTCTCTGTATCTACCCACTCAATGAAGTTGCACACCCAACGATATTCCTGCGTAAGATGATACCATGTTATAGGAACAAGTTAGTGTTTTGTGTATTAAGCATAGGTATTACAACTCGGAGGAGAGTAGTCATCCTGATCCATGTTGGCGCATTGAAAGAATCTCCTCCCCCGAGTTTCTATGTTGAGGGATGATGCAAGTATGAAGCCATCCCCACTATGGCACAACAGACAGTCACACCATGGTGAAATCCAACCGGCGGAGGGATGGCTTCACTAGTCGAGACGCTCAGAAAATGGATGCTCCATTCTACCAAGATGTGTAGGAAACTAAATGAAGATATGAAGAGTTCGTATTCGGGTGATGTAATATATAGTGGAGCAAGCAGAGGCACATCTCGACCTAACGAGAGTTAATTCATTCAATGGATATGACAACACGTGCATGCGCCAGCACAAAATGATTCATTTAATCTTAGAAAGCAGCGCCCAAAAGCTGAGTGCGACAGCTCGAACACGCCGAAAGATGACAGCGACATAAAGGACACATCTCTCACATGTTGAAAGCTGATAGCGACCTAACGTACATGACTCTCACGTGTCGAAAGTTTTTTGTCGTTTGGTTGAGTAGATGTTGCGCAGACTGTGTGTCGTAGAACGAGCAGATCACGCGCGAGTATGAATGGCGTAAAAGGTGGTTGTGACATGTAAGTAGGACGACCCAACACACTTATAACTCACTACAAACGACTGCATCATGAAATATAAGGAAAAGTAGCACAAAGTTACTAAGGTTAAATATATACAAACAAGTAGCACAAAGATACTACTACCGAGGCCTCTTACCCCTCTCCCTCCTACCCTGCGCCCTAACGTGCCTCTGGGGATACGTGAGCCGGTTCGGGGGTATGACACGTCCTTCCCGTACATCAGGTGCAGGCGTAACCGGTGGTTGGTCTTGGCTCTGCGATGGTGGTGCTCCGCCAAGCTGTGAGGCGCCAATGGTGTCCTGCTCTTGGTCCTCCAGATCGTCGAAGTTGTCACCACCACCTGACCCACTTGCCTGTGATGAAGAGACGCCTGCATGAAAAATCCCCGTCGAATTCCCTACTGGAGATGTACAATGTTACACAATAGTTATGAGAACTAGTATAGTTGTAGTAAGTACCGAATGAAGCATGCTCACCTAGAGGGTCTTGTGGTTTCATGAACGGACGAGGGATTAACGAACCGCTCGCTCTAGCAAAGGCGCCTGAGGGCAGCGTAGGACCTACGAGCCATGCAGTTTGTGAGAACATGCACAAGGTTTGTATAATAAACCATATGATACGAAACTAACTGTGGATGGTCCAGCACCATGGGAAGCTGATCCGGTAGGTGGCACCACTCCGGGGGTAGGGGCGCGTTGACGTGGAACTACAGGGACTGGTGGAGGTATCGCGTCCACGACGGTATGACAAGAGAAGACGCGTAAGATCGAGTGCATCTTCGTCTCCATCCGCTCGAATGTCAACCTCTGCTCAGCGTCGTTCAGGTGCAGTCCAGCGTCCAACCTGAGCATCACCGTGTTGGTATCGGCACTCATGGCTCATGTGGCGTCGGCCTGTGCAAGACAGTAGTAAGCATGTCTGTAACCCACATATATACCAACCGAACAATATTAAAGGAAGAAGTGTGTGAAATATGGACATATCCCCATGAAGTAGTCTTGGTAACGGTGCGTGGGGTACGTGGCCGTGACGACTGCCTGGTGGTGCTGTGGAGTGGCAGGAGTGAACGTCACATGGGCACTCGTGCGCGGCAAGTACCAGCGAAGGTACGCACGGTAGTTCTCGGAGTGGGGAAAGAGCTCGTCAAGAACCTCCTCAGTGGCTATCAACCATTCCTCCACGTACCGGTGCAGTCGCGGTGCCCATAGTGTCCTGCTTGCTGTCCCTGGTGAGTAAACCTGCAAAAAACATTAGGGTTATCGATCTGTATGAAGCAATAGACATGATAGTTCTAAAGTTGAACACAAATTACTCATTGGTGGTCTTGGGGGGACGGGCATCGCTGGGTTTGCTGGAAACGCCTGCCTGAGTCCGAATTGCCTTATAACACGCTGCAGGCAGTGAGGCTCGACAAAGATGTCGAACACCATCGGCACCAAAGTCAGCCAGTACGCCGCGTCACGCATGCACAAGGAAGAAATACCTAAAGGAGCTCTCCCCGCGATGGCCTGCTCCGTGTACGGCTCCCAGACAACATGGTCGCCTGGTTGTTGTTCCTTCTCCAGATGGACGGCTGCCATCGGTTGCCTGTCCAGATGGACCCGCAGCCGAGATGCTTGGAGATGCAACATTCTTCGGGCATTTCTTGTAAGTATGGCCGCGCTCATCACATTTGCTGCACCATAGAGTCCTCCCAGCTGCCTCTGACTCGTCCATGTCGTTTCTGATGCGTCTTGTCTAACGCCGGCCCTTTTTCACCCTTAACTTCGACGGATCTGGAAATTAGAACACGTGTTGCCTCAGAGTTATAAAAGATCCAGATATCCCGGACCCATATATCTCCTCCCTCCATGTATGAAAGATTGTTTCTTTCATGTAGTACAGTGAAACATAGATATCGGGAAGTATGCGACAATCCCCAGCTGAAGCAAGTACGTGTGAGCAAGACAGATGTCTAAGCTTGGGCTTCATGCAAGTGAACTGCATCCGTCATCCTTATGCAGCACATATTCCTGCACAGCTTGGTGGCAGTTGATGCCATGCCTTCTCCTGTCGACACACATCACCTCGTACCTATGAACTTGGGTACCTTGGGGAATACTCTGTGTTTCATAGCCTTTGCTATTTTTTCTTGCATATACTTTGTCACCATATTCCCAAATACAATCTTGTTATCAGCCATTAAGGGAGCAATTTTATTGTATCTGTCCCTAAAGTATGCCTGTGTGTCGTGAAGGATAAATTCGACAATACCAACTAATGGGAGTCCTCACACTTCTCGCATTACCTAGTTGTACACCTCGACCAGGTTGGTTGTCATTATACCATATCGAGACCCATCGGTGTCATACAATAGAGACCACTTTTCTTTCGATTCATTCTCTATCCAGTGCGAGAAATTATGGATTGATGATGCAGACCTCCTTCTCATTGTGGGCGGGTCATTCATGTAGTGGACTAAGAGGTACTAGAGGCTCATCATCCTATGGCCGACGAGATTGCTCATCGGTTTGCTTCGTGGTCAGCTCATCCAACCTCCTCCACAAGTCATTGAATTTTTTCTCTTGATTCTAACCACATAGCCTCTTAAATCTTTTGTTTCGCCCTCCAGGCCTTGAAATAACTTATGGTATACTTGAATTTGTTTTCAATGTGCTTAATAATGGAGCCCAATTCAAAGTCCGTGTTACATACAACATCGCTATACATCTCACTGGCAACAAAAGTGAGGTGATGTTGCGGTGATACTTCTCCACCCCTGGCAACCAACAGTTGTGCTCGGTCACAATGCTCACTTTTTAATAGTCATTCCATTTGCCCTTACATGCATGAACACGCCACGAACATTCCTCCTTCATGTACTTCACTTTATATACATAGTTGGTTGACTTCACCGCCCTAAACTCTTTTTGCAAGGAGAGTGCCCAATGCTTCACCGTCTCTTTCATGTTTTCCTTATGAGCATACCTGGCACCCTGAATTACCTCGTTATCCTTGTATTCAAATGGTACTTGTTGCCCCTCTGAGATAACAAGTCCAGAGAAATCCGCTTTTGTCCAATCAACGGGCATTACATCTTCTTCCTCGTCGGATGCTGCATTGCCCTCCGCCTGCTCATTTTCATAATCTTCCCTCTCCATTTCCTCAACAATTGCTTCGATCCTCTCCCCCTTGTTCGCCACGCCCATGGCCCCCTACACCCTTGTTTCATTATCCCCAGTTTGCACCGATGGTCCAACATTCTTCACCACATTGCTAGAACCCTCAACATCTCATGTTTGCACTGTAACATTGCTATCATGCAACGTCACAAAAATAACAAGGGGCCATGACCTTTAGAAAGCCATCTCCATATAAAGGCTCCAGGAATCAGTGTTATATATAGACATTTGTTTCCAAAAATATCCTCGTGTTGCATGACTCACTACAACGGACAGTGACATTGTGTTCACATTTGTATCCACTTTAAATCCATGTAGCAACCAACTATAAGACTCAAATGTTCTCTCGGCAGGCCTATCGATGCCCTTCGATGTCACCCTAAAATTAGACAGATTAACACCATCTGGACCAAATCTAACGTTGCCTTGACTGTGAATTATTTGAAATATGACCTTACTTGCCATTGTGCCTGATAAACATATTGAAACTGAGTTTATTTCATACTATCAAAATGTTGGCTAAATCAATCTGTAATTTGGGCAAAGTTAAAGTCTCTAAAAATATGTTGTCTGTTGTAGATCTTAAAATCTACAAAACGGTTTGTCCATCAAGATCTACCTTCCATCATACATATATTCTACAGATTTTCGCTATGTCCTAGGTCAAATTTCCTCAAAATAAATCATGCCTTAACTTATACATACTTGTTCTGTGCTCTAGATCTGAGTGTTACACGTCTATTCAAATATTTCAAATACATGCTATTTGGACTAGTATTCTACATAAAATAAATAATATAAACATAGATCGGGATATTGTATTTACTTGTGATTGAGTAAGCACACTGACAGGGCTTCGCTGCTCTCCTCCTTCTTCCTCACCTCTCTCTTTTTTTTCTGAAATTTAGCACGTTTCAAATGAGGTCTTTCAGAGGGCATTGGGCCTTTATACCTAGCCGCGCAAAAATCGCCCTTGCAAAGGACGAGATTTGCTCAAAAATCGCCCTATGCAAGAGCGGCAAGGGTGTCATCTACAAATTTGCTGGCCGGCCGCCCTTTTCCAGGCGGCCCCTACTGGAACAGTGAAAAACTGCCCTTGCCAAAGGCGGCAAGAGACTTTTTTGCAAATATGCCACGATGCGGCAGACGGCGCCCAACGATCGTCTGCCACGTCAACAAAATCGTCCTCTGGGAGGGCGATTTTAAAAAAAGCGCCTTCCCAGAGGGCGGCGGACGACTATATTTGCAAAATTTTCAAACGAAAAATTAGTTTTGAAAATTTTTTAGTAAAAAAATTTAAAAACCATAATTTTTAATTTTTAGCCCTCACCTTTTAGCTCCAATTAGCCCCGAAGGATCCAAACAGGGAGCTAATTTGGGGCTAAAGTGAATTAGCCCCCTAAAAAATAGCTTCTTCAAGAGGTACTTATTTGGACTAATTTTACGTGGACCCCACCAATTTCACGTGTTTCCAAGAGAGCACGGAGAATCGAGCTGGAGCGTCACCGCCCATCCCGCACAGTGCGCCGCCACCAGCCGCGTCGGTGCCACCACCAACCCCTATCCGTGTCGCCGCCGTCCCCATCCGCGTCGCAGCGGTCGCCGCCCAACCACCGCCGTCCCTCCCCTCATCCTCCTCGCTGGTACTGCCATGGCTGACGCCCATCGCCGCCGCCCCTCCCCTCCTCCCTCTCACCGTCACTCCTCCCCTCCTCCGCTGCCGCCACCGCCATGGCCGGTGCCCATCCTCTTCCCGTCTTCCACTCTTCCTGCTCGCTCTCTCCTCACGCAAGCGCACGCTTATCGGAATCAGGGGCGAGCGGCGACGAGATCCGGGTAGGCCGCAGCGGGCTCCGATGGCTGTGAGGCCACGCGATCCCGTCGCCATGGGAGCTGCATTGCGCGGCTCGCCGCCTTTTCGGCGTATCTCTTGGGGTGGTTGCGGAGGAGGAGGGAGCTTGTTGGTGAGGGGATCCACCAAATCCGACCTCGCCGACGACGGCAGTGGCGGCTGCCGCCATGGAGCCCGACTCCACGCTCAATTTAGGTCCGTTTCGATCTCATGTTTGCAAGAGATTTTCTTTTTTTTTCAAAATATGAATTGAATGAGGTAATTCAAATACATTGTACAATAATATGATAGCTGTTTTGGGAGCTCCCAGAAACTTTATTTTTCAGCTGGATCATCATGACAACAGTAGAATGTGATAATGTCATTAGAACATGATATTGGGCAATGCTAGTGAATCCTGCTTTTGCCCCTATTTTCTTCTGCATGCATGTGCAACCCAAAATTAAAGTAAACAATTTTGTGTCAGATAATGTTGGTCTCAAAAACATCATCAGTTTTGTTGACCTGTATCCTTCGCATATTCGGAACAGATCATAATGTAAACCTTTATCTAAAATGGACTTCCTCTCATTCTCTTGCTTTGTTGGTTATCAGGATCCTCTCATTTTTTATTACCTATATTAAATGAGGTATTTAGAGTCAATGATTAGAGAATAAACATTAAAGCTAAATTAGCCCATAAATCCAAATTTTTAACGCTCCAAGGCCAAAATAGTACTGTTGTAATCTACAATTCAAAGCGCCGCGTACGTCACATTCAAAAATTATTAACACTAGTAATATGCACGTGTTAACACCACGCCAAAATTTGGTAATAAAAAAATTTAAGTTAATCTGAGTGTAAAATAAGTTAAATTAATGTGACCATGTAATAAATAAATAAATATGTATTCAAACCACGTTGTATTTAAAATAAAAGTGTTTGAGGATACAACAATACGCAGCTCCCACAGCTCCATCATTGTACTCCATAGTATAAAATACAGGCAAAAGAAGTAAAGAACCCTCAATGGTGAAAGAGCATGTAGAAAAATAGATACAAAAGTTACTCTGATCATCCACCACTATTGGGCATACAAAAATTATGCACAATTTTTTTCATTTGACTTAATTGGCCTATATCAACGCCACCTTGAGAAAAACAAACCTAAGCCAAAAAGAAAAAGAATATCTAAGTTTTTGCATCCTCAACCTGAATCTGAATATTCTAACGATTACTCGGAGAAAACATATATAGATGTTATGTCTAATCTACATCTTGAATCAGTATGATTGCAGAATTCCTATTTTGTGTAGACGCGCGAGGAAATTCAGCCGCGGACGGTTTTGGCCAAGCAGATCACACGCAGACCTGCTCCTTGTTTCTAGCTCCTCCTCCCAGCCTCACTCGCCTGTATTGCCTCCTTCAGTAGTCCAGCTCGAGCTCAGATGCTCCTCCTCCTCGCTTGTTCCCCCTCGCTTGTTCCCCCTGTACCCGTCGCTTCTCTCTTGGTAACACGCCGATGAGCTCCCCATGCCCGCCGCTCCTCTATAGCTGAGACCAACACAAGCTCAGTATCCTCTTTCTTTCTCCTCTCGCCCCATGTTGTTCCTCATATCTAAGCTGCACCAAATAGCCGTCCCGGTATAACTGAGAATCTTCATGATTGAGAAATTATCTTGGGCAAGACAAGAATATGGTAAGCACAACTAAGCAAAATAAGCCTTAATTATAAGGCACTACACGATATACTTCTAAAAATTTCTTACTTAAAAATAGTCATAAATATGCTAGAGGCTCATTTAAAATTTTCCAGCAATGACCATAGAATGACAATATTAGTACTAAATTCATTCCGAACCTTTCCAAGCTGCATTTCTAGCTACATCAATTGAATCAGACATCAATTGGTGTGATCATGCACCAGTTGCTATTCTATTCTCGTGTTAAACCCTTGCATCATGATCCTTGACTTTGTGTTACTATCAGAAGTAGAGCAATCAAAACAAGCCGATTGAAACATGCAATTGCAGACCATAATATCAGTATTTGTCATACTGAAGATTACATGCCTATACTCTTATCTTGGCATTCTACAATGACAAAAAACACAATGGGCAACCTTGGAAACACCCATCATTGCATAGAAATATATTGTGCATGTGGATTCCCTATCAAACTTTTTCTTAGTTCACACAGTTTCATGAATCCTAAATTCTAAATCAGAGAACAAAATGATAAAACACATGCTACAATCTGATTCAAGTACCCATCAAAAAAAGAGATCTTCCAATTTTGTAGCAGAATTCAGTAAATTGATAATGGCCACCTAATACTGGGAGTGGGGACACAATTCAATCGACTATACATATATATATAGTAGTTAAGTTTACTAATAAACACAACTGAATTATTAATATATAGGTCATTTAGCAACAGAGTATATATATGCAATTGGTCAGTATATAATATGGTTGGTAGGTGATGGCTAGTTGGTCCTAATTCTGGTCATTAGGCAGAGATCAAGATTAACTGATCATATGTATCCATGTATATATTGAGTTGCACATGCACGCAGATGCATGCATGGCACTGTACATCTATATGCATATTCTTGCTAATTATCACTAACCAAGGTGTATGCTTGTATGTATATACACGGTACTTGTAGCGGAGCCAAAAATTATTAAGAAAATAGGGTTAAGATAGGATTTAACTAATGAGTTGTTTATTTTTTTCTTAAATTTATAAGGTGATTTAAAAAAATTTAACCATGATTTTGGAGGCAAGCTTGCTCAAGCTCTATGCACCCCCTCAAAATTTACAATGTATTAGTTTGATGATAACATACCTAGAGTAATTATGTTGTTGTTTGAACATTGGGTCTGTAAAGGCGTCAACGGTGTTCGTTGCTTATCTTTTCCTTGTCACGATGTATTGATGCTTGGTAAATGGCTGAAACATCATATTCTTGTGGTGACTCTCCTCCTGTAATATTTAATTCTCAATAAATCAACATGTTCCACTGGCATATTGATCATGTAGTATTATAATCAAAATTACATCGACAGAGACGACAAACCCAACCGAGATGGCGGCAAGATGGAATAAACCAGTGGTGTCATGTTAACATACGTGCAACCTGATATAGGTTCTACATCACCAAAGAATAATAGTATACATTATCATAACCACTGGTATTTGTTATGCGTGTATAAAAACTTAGCGTGTTACTCATTTCGAGACATAAACAAAGAAGAATAGTATACATGACCAGATTGCGGATACCTTGATCAGGAGTCGTTACTACTGTCGGTGGTTTTTTTCCTTGCACGGTATTCACGTTGCTTTCTATTTCGCTCCTCTCTTTGTTCGTTGGTTTCCTCGGCCCTTTTTTGTACGTGATATTCGCGTTGTTTTCTATTCCTCTCTTCCCTCTTTTTTATCTCTTCATCATCTGCAGGTGGTGTCTCTGTTGATGTCATGTATAATGTGTGTCACACAATTCGCCAAAAATCAGATAGACTTAACATGTATGACAACAATTAGCATACCTTCTCCGATGATGTTTGATATGTCATCAAATGCAGTGCGGGTTGATCGTCTATCCGCCATGACAGACTTATTTATCAAATGACTATTACTGCAGGCAAAAAAACTATAGATGATGAAATATGCTTCACTTCGATATTCGATAATTGACAGTAATTGTCTCATATTAAGAGCTAGCATGACTGTCTTCACTCTCCACAAATTATAGTGCAATTGTCACAGGTAAAATTCAATTACTGCACATAATTAAAACAGGAATAGCTTCATCAAATTGACTGTCCTAATACAAACTAACACGACACCACCTCCTCCACACAGATCTCACAAAGTGTACTTGATAAATCAAATCTCTATAGCTGTATAGCATAAGTACTAATCTAAAATTCAGATCAATTCGAAATAACAAGTTCCATCCACACACCAGAAAGCCACTCTCATAGTTTTGTATAGAAACACACCAACAGATTGACATGGGGGTGGATAACGGCGTGAGCGTCAGCACTCATCAGTGAGCAATTAGCAACACATCAGCATCCATCGCTCCACTGGATCCTCTCCCCATGCCAAGTGCCAACACCGAAGCCATCTCTCTGAATCTCACCTGCTTCCATGTCTCACCTATATAAACCACCCCCTACTATCTATCCGGCTACTCAAGCACCAACCAAACCAAAGCAGAGCAGAGGCAAGAACAAGCGCACTGCGTCGTCGTTGCTGCTTTTGCTAGTTCCATCCACACACCAGAAAGCCACTCTCATAGTTTTGTATAGAAACACACCAACAGGTTGACATGGGGGTGGGTAACGGCGTGTGGCATACTGACCTAGGTCGCGAGTTGCCCGGCGACGATCTTCTCGCGGAGGGCCCGCACGGGGTCGCGCCACGAAATTTAGATCAGCAGCAGGCTACGAAAGAGAAAACTGGTGTGCCTCGTGTAGTTGAATCGCGAGGTGTTCAGAAACGATGGGCGACCAGCCCAACAATGTTGTTTCACCGGTCTCGTTTTGCTCAGAGCTTGGCGGAGTTGCAGTCGGACTCGCGCGAGGTCGGCGGCATCGTCGTCGCGGACGATGGCATGGCGCGAGGTCGGCGGCATCGTCGTGGACGATGGCGTGCGGCGTCGTCACGGACGATGGCGTGGCACAACGATGGCGCGAGGTCGGCGGCGTCGTCGCGGACGATGGCGTGGCGCGGCGATGGCAAGCGAAGATATGGAAACAGATTGGCAATAGATATGAAAACAAATTGCGATTGCGCGAGGTTGATCCGGTTGATTGTGACCGTTGGATGATGAGTGAGTAAGAAAAAGTGAATGTATCTCATCCGTTAATAAGATGCATTATAAGTGGTATTGATTGATGCGATTGCGCGAGGTTGATCCAGTTGATTGATCCGGTTGATTGAGACCGTTGGATGATGAATGAGGAAGAGAAAGTGAATGTATCTCATCCGTCAATAAGGTGTATTATAAGTGGTATTGAGTATTGATATTGATTGATTGATATTGACTGATATTGATATTGATTCATAAGGAGGAAACTTCAGAAGATTTGCTCACACCGTGACATGAATTCACGATTTGTTAACAACCATCGTCATTATGTCAATGGCACGAGTTTATCGCCACAACTCGCTTATTTTGAGCAAACTAAGATTTAAGCGACGGTACTTTGACAGTTATCTCACTTTTTAAAGAGAGGGGAATTATGAAAGGCAAAACAATTTCATAATAAAGAAATTTGTCATGTATATAGACATATGTCAGGCAGCGGAGTGAGCGGAGAACAATAATCTGGAGGCTAATATGTAAGTTTCTTTGAAGTACGGGCTATTATGCTATTTTTTAGCCAACATATGACAGACTAATAGTGGACATACTTGCCTGTCCATACTTGCCAAGCTCCCAAACAATATGATTTTAACAAAAACTTTCTACATTGGTAGTATTTCTTAGAAGACCTTTCACATTAAAATCTCAACTTTTCAATATTTAGGGCCTCTTTTAGGAAAAACATAAAAAAATTGAAGGATTTCAATCCTGTAGATAAATTTTCATTGAAGGCTTTTGAAACAAATGATTAAATCTTATCTTACTCCTTTGAAATTTCTATGAAATAAATAATCCTAGAAAATTTAGCAAGAGTTTCAACCTCTTGAAAATTTTCCAATGAGTTTACTCATTCCTACATTTTTTTTTAATGTTTTGCTGGATTCTATGATCCTCTGTTTTGCACATATATTTTTTTATCAAAATTATGTGTTTTTTATTCCTACATTTTTTCATTCCTGCTATTAAAAAAAAGCCCTTACTTAATTTTCTTTGTGCCCTCCTGTAATTGTCGTAGCCTCGGTTTCATCCCTCAACCATCCATACTCTAGAACCATGGCCTTTAACTTTAAGCAGTCATGGGACATGATAACCAAACACTTTGGTAGAACCCTTCTACGCTTACAGTCCCACCCTGATTCAGGACTGCGGAAAAAGGGAAAAGTAAAACAACAACAAAAAAAAGGTAGCATGCATCATCTAGCTAACTAGCTCCAATCCATCACCAGTCCGCACAGAGGCAAATCAGGCAATCCATGCGAATATGTGATGCAGCCAATTTCTATATTTTCTTCGTACTACTCAAAATATTGACTAGCATCTTATTAACAAAAGAAACACAGCATGATCAGATACAAATTTCACATGGACAGCCGACAGCTGGTGAGTCCACTAAAGATTGAGATGACAGAAAGTTGCTTGATGTGATACTTTACAAAAAAAATCAAATAAAGTGTCTCAGCTAACATCACAAACTAACACAAATTTTCCTTACAATATTCAATCTATATTCAATAGAGTCATGCCAAATGACGATGGGATCGAAATAACTTATTTTCCTCTCATAAGAAGGTCAACAGTGAAGGTTTAAGAAGACTGCAAGTACTAAAATACAAATAAGTCCTGGTCATATAATCAAATGCATCAACATTAGCTACACACAGCAAAGTACTCAAGTTTTGCTGTAACAAACAATCAAATCTGTGGAGGAACATCAAGCAGCCAAGCTAAACGCCTACAATTATATTACACTTGGATATATATTCATTTCATGTCGAAACTAGTTAGCATATCTGTGGTGTCAATTACAGCTGAAAAATCTAGGTGGCCTGGTATTTCGAAACTTTGCATGCACGAATTTTCAATAATTATTCATAAAATTGTTGCCCACAAATGCACTTCTGTCCAGTAAAATACTCCAACAACTATTAGTGCACCAGAGTAAGATATGATGAAACATTGACAAAATAAAATGCCATTGGATCTATAACTTTTTCTCCTTTTTGGATAGATACAATTGGGAGATAAGTTTGCTATAAATAATACAAGAACATTCATCTATAGTTTCCTTCCAACAGACTGCCACATTCTCTATTACTCTACATCATGATGGTTCAGTACAGTTTAGCTAACAAAACAATACTATCATAAACAAGAAAGAAAAATCTACAACAAAGTTTCTGCCCAGCACAGTTGTGCGAAAATGCTACAAAGGAACTTTTTGTTACAGATAACAAAGAACATTCACGTAAAATTCTCCTGACCAGTAAAAACAACAGCATATCAGTGGTTTCCTTATTATTGGGAGTATTTTTAAAAATCCTTCAGAGACCAAAGTTGCATAGTGTCAGGAATTCCATTTCAGTGTCAACATACTTGGTCCAGAGAGCTTTGTACTGGTTCAATGCAACATCAAGCCATGGTTTCATATTCCCATTAAAATGTATCACGGCAGCACCAGCGATAACCTCAGGACTGATGCTTGGATTATACCCAAGGCCCATTACATGCCATGATTTGTCAAGAGTCTTTGTATTGCCATAAAATGTCATCAGCCCAGCAGGTAGAACAGATGTGGGGTCCCAAAGCACACCATCCTCATTCTGCCATGAAAATATTGGGTCATACATTCATACAGATATTAGTGCCTTGGTGAGTGCAATAGCATGCTAGTAAGATGCAAAAATAGGAAACTATGAGATTGTTTGCATAATTGCATACGTATATAGTATATTACACAGGACAGGACAAAGCAGGCCAAGATAACACGCAAATATAAATTATATATTGGGGCTTTTATTGTTTTAGTTACTACACAATTGGCCAATGAACACAAAAAGCTTATTAGCTTAGGGCTCAGCAAAAAGTATCCCATATGCATGGCAATAGAAACCTAGCGATGAATTCATCTTATGTTTTTTGGAACACTAGTTGAGAAGTCAAGACCATGAAGTGCCCGACCAGGTGACTATTATACTGACATGATTATTTAGATCCTTGTTTACAAGATTGAGCCCGGCTATGGTTGAATCGGCTAAACTAAAACCAGTAAGTTTGATGACTTGGTTCACAATTATAGCAATACATTTGAACATGAAAAACCAGTGGTGTATCCCTTCATGTCTATATCTCTATTTTTTACTACTCTGACTTTATATCTCCACATCTCTCAATTTTCAACATTTAGTGGACTAATCAACACAATACTTAGGAGCTCATGAAATTTCTATAACCACATCGTGCAATCGCGCAGGAAATTCACTAGTTGATAAACTTTTAAGAATGCGGTTCATTTCTGATTATCCATACACAACTATCAGTGATAGGAGCTAATTGGAATAGTCACCCAATAGGCCACATAATTCTTTATATTTCACAGAAGGAACATATTGCGCTAAAATTTCCTATACCAAATGTCCACTCAGGTAATTTACTGATTGCATCATTGCAGGAACATCAAGATATCTGAATCACATGATGACCGGTAACAAAGAATCTTAAGCAGAATTTTGATCGAGCTAGTGAAACTGCAAACTAAATGCATATGCACAACCAAATGGCACGAATCGAGGAGATTCGGCATTGAACATAGCTACAAGTGGCAGTTGCATATCAATTATCAAACCTCCAATGCTACTGCCAATATGTTATAACTAGATAAGACAGCAACTTACCATTTCCATGTACTGATGGAACAGCTCCGTGCAGCCATCCCTTCGCCATGCCTCAAGATCATACACATTGACCCCATAAGCCCATGCACACGCGCCAGGATTGAACCGCTCCTGCACAATGGCCTGCGTGAAGTTGAGATACTTGCTGTATCTCCTGAATCCCCCGAAGCACATCTCCACGGCACCATTCACCTTTCCATCCAAGTCAAGACGCCAAAGCCCAGCCAAATCCTTCTGCACCACCACATCATCCTCCAGGAGCACCACCCTCTGCAGTGCCGGGAACATATCTGGGAGATAGAACCTCAGGTAATCGAGCAATGCCACGTCCCTCTTGCCAGCCTCGATCTGTCTGAGCACCGGCGAGGAGGTCTCGTTGAGGAACGGGAAGTCGGAGTAAGCGAGGAGCTGGACGTGCACGCCGAGCGGTGGCGGGCGGCGGGCGAACCAGACGCGGAACGCCGGCAGGTACATGGGCGCGGTGACCACGTGGAAGACGTGGCGCGAGGGGTCGGCCGCGGCGCGCGCGGCGGAGGCCACCACGACGGAGACGGCGAGCACATTGTCGGAGAACACGGCGTAGTGGTACAGCGAAGGGTCGTCGAACTCCGGGGACGGGTCGGAGTCGTCGGCGAAGGCGGAGGGCTTGGCAAGGCGGGCCTCGAGGAGGCGCATCGCGAGGCAGTGGAGGGACTTGGGGGTGGAGCCCGCGGCGATGCGGGAGGACATGCGGCCCGCGCGGCGGGCCCGGGCCAGCTGCTCGCCGACGGCGAACACCGTGTCGGAGAGCTTCTGGATCTTGGACTGCGTGTCGAACCCTTCCTTGGCGTCGGCGGCGAGGAGGCGGGCGAGCTTGATGCGGTCACGGGCCTCCTTCTCCAGGGGCTTCACCACGTCCTCCGGGAGGGAGAGGTGGGAGGCGAGGCGGGACGAGAGCGCCAACAGGTCGGACGACATCGTGGAGAAGGACAGCGACTGCGCCGCCGACGCCTCCTTGAGCCTCCGCGCGTGGGCGGCATACGCGGCCAGCACCGCCGCGTGGTCCGCCGCGTGGCGGCGGATCGCAGCGAGTCGGGACGGCGGGGAGGAGGAGGAGGAGGCGGCGAGGTAGTACGAGGAAGAGGAGCGGGGCGAGGCGTGCGGCGGGGAGGAGAGGAGGAACGAGAGCGTCGCCAGCAGGAGCAGCGTCAGGAGCGCCGCGAACGCCGCGCGGCGCGGCGCGTACGGCCGGAACGCGCGGCCGCCTGCCATCGGAGCGGTGGGCGGCGGCGGGAGTGGCCGACCCGAGTGGAGGGGAACTGAAGTGGGAAGCGCGTCGCGGATCTGAGACTGATGATGGTGAGGCGGACGGAGGGAGACGGGTGGGGCCCTGGGATCCGGTGGGCCCATGGTGTCAGTGGGCGCTGGATCGGGTATCCCGGCTTAAACAGTGGGTATGCTTGTCGCCGTTGTCGGTGAGTGTGAGGTTAGATTTCAGTGGATTAGACTATCTCCAAGAGATTTCAGTGGATTTTAAATGATCTTTTATTTTGGACTTTTTGTTAATAAAAAATAGAAAACAATAATGGTTATTTAGAATGAGTATGAGATATAAAAAATGTTAGAGAAAATAAAAAGTTATAGAAAATGATATTTATACAAATAACTTTTCAAACAATGATTTAAATAATGAAACTTAGAAAGACTCTCTTATTAAGTTTTTATTAAGTTGGAGGTTTAATAGGACGGGTACATGTTAATCATTTGATTAACTGAGAGGTGGAGGCCACCGTGGGACTCAAAGCGGATGATTCCTGTTAATGACACGTGAGGCTCATAATATTGGTTCCACTTGTCATTGAGGTATTAGTCTTGAGATAGTTGGTTTACATGGGAGCCAGGCTGGATAGATATCGATAGCCAATACAGACATTTTAATCATAATTTTAGAATAGATCAAATTCGATAATAAAATTAGTTTAAAATTTCGTGCCGACTCAACGGTTGCCCGTGCTCTACTTCACTGAATTTTGTACTCCATATCTTGTTTATTTGCAACATAAATAAACCGTAACAATACAATTATGGCTGAGGCAAGTGGGGTCTTTATATCGATGGTGATGGAGGCTGGGTGAGGCAATATGGCTGCAATTGTAGGGTGATGGTTAGACGGCCTAGTTTGGTGGCTCGTTGGAATGGCATCGGTGTCACTTCCAAGTACAGTATTTCTAATATTAAAAAAGTATAGTATTTTCTACGAACGATATTGTCGAGGCGTATTACTTTTTGATGAGTCATTTTGGGGTGAAAACTATGTTTAGCTTTTCTTTACTGACGACGGGGACGCTATGGTGTTGCATCTCTATTGAAGGTGTCGTCTTGGAGGTTTCGTTTCTCTCTACCGTTTATACACAATTGAATCGACGTTTTTAGACGACGACAAGTCTATTCTCTCCCGCCCTCTCCCTTTACAACCCTTCTCGGTTGTTTGGTAGACTTTGGTCTCAGTCGTCTTTTGGTGTGTTGGACGATTTAGTTCTTGCTAGGCTATGGTTCTGGCGGCGTCCGATCTCGTCGATGCGCTGTTAGTACTTCAGTCTATGTATACGTTATCGGCATGTGATGGTGGTTTTGTTTTTCTTTTTCTGGTTATAGCCTTCTAGAGTTATAGTCTTGTATTTTCTTTCTCTCTGCTATATCAATATACAACATCATAATGTCTCATGTTGTTGTTTATTTTTTAAAGAGTAAAGGACATCAACAGTATCGTAACTTGTATGGTGGATACAATCAAGTCACTCATCTTGAAAATTGCTCAAACAAGTCATCTATCTTGTTTTCAAGATGCAAATCACATAAAACATGTCATGTGGGATGTTCATGTTCTAAGTTAAATGCCATATTAATTTATTTCATAAACATGAAGAAAAGCCGATGGTGTAATAGTATTGACAGTAAAATAAAATTTAAGATGATTTTTGTTTTTTATTGCTAACCACTATGCGATTGTGTTGATTGAAAGCATATGTATGTAGCAGCACATGTAAGAATATGGAGGTTAATTTGCATTTTTATTTCTTAACTTCAAACTTGTAACCTTGCATTGCCCATATGGCTCACAAGCGCATCATCTTATGTCAGCAGGTTTTTAATTTAGCAACAAACACTTTGTGCGACATGTATCCTATAATATTTGCATCCTTGAAATATTTGCAGCCTTGCAGCCTTGTTTGACATAAGTTGAGTGGCTTGTTTGCGACACGATTAGTTTTCTCTACATGTGCGGGATGTGGATGACGTGATGGACAAAAATATTGTGTGACAAACGAAAAAATTAGTAGTTCATCGGTTCCAAATATAACCACTACTACATAAATGCATAAAAGGAACAGTACTATATAGATGTTAGAATTGCTAAAACGATAAAACGATAACACCTATAGACATTTTCCCACCTCCACGGGCTCTCCGTGGGCTGAAAAGATATACAATCGGCACCTTAAAAAGTGTCAGTTTTTTTAAAAAGACACTAATAACTAAAACCTTTAGTTTATTATAGATGCTAGTTAATTAGACAACCAACAACTATAATATATTATAGGTGCACCCGTAAAATCGAGCCGAGCCGACCGTTCGTCCTTATCCACTCATGAGCGGATAAGGGGAGGAGCGAGCAACCGTTCATCCTCATCTCTCTCTTCCCCCACCCACGAGCGGCTGCGGCGCCCTCCCCGACGCTACATCCAGCGACATCCCCACCCGCAAGCGGCGATGGAGGCGTGCTCCCCGTCCACGAGCGGTGGCAACGACACCCTCCCCGACATTGACAACGATGAGCGGCGGTGCCCATTCTTGTGTTCTAGTGTGTTTGTTATGCTTGTTGTGGGATGTTTGATTCTGTGATGAACTTGTAGCTTCCTCAACTCCTTCTATGTTCGCTGCGTTGTTGAATGTTGATACGGAATGTTAAAATGTTTATTCTATGATTGTGTTCTTGGATGTTAAATTGAACTCGATTAGGGTGATGAAATTTGGTCGGGGTGAAGGGGAGCTGCTCGATGCTCGAGCTGGCTTTTTTTCATTCCTGAAACCTTAAAGGTGTCGGTTCCTAAATCAGCACTTTTGAGTCCTTCTCAAAGGTGCCGCTTGCTGGGTGCCGGTTATCGGCAAAGAAGTGTATTTTTATAGTAGTGAACAAAGTTTTAGGGTTTAAAATTTGTCCCAAATGACTTTTGCCACTAAACTACCCATATTGTTCTTACTATCTGTTGTATTTATTATAGTCCAGACTTGATGAGAAACTAGGGTCCCAATCTTTCAATAGGTATTGATAAGTCGATTGTGTAGACTTGATGTTGATGATCCAAAGGCTCCGATTAGGATGATCGAACCCCTCACAATCACTACATCACCTCTCCGTTGGTTATCACCCATGCCGAAACATGATTGATCTCGACGATAAGGCTGTCTCCTGCAAGCGAATGGAGAACCGTAGGATCGAGATGTCGGCAAGAAGGGGGGTGAATAGGCGATTTAAAACTAATTGGCACTAATTCAAAACTAACCTAAGTTGCTAGGCTTGGTGGGAGAAGAGTCTAACTAAGCAACTAAGTTAAGTTTTGATATCCTAGGGTGATAGTGGCTCAATTATGTCTCTACAAATGTAATTGCATAAAAGTAAATGCAATAAGTAAATGAGACAAGAAACAAGGAGTTTTTCACCGAGGTTCGGAAACTCGCCGATTTCCTAGTCCCCGTTGAGGCGAGCCCAACTCCACCTCTCAACCACGAAGCCACCGCACGCCCCCTTCATAGGGGTGGGCAAGGTGGGAGCCGGTCCACGAAGAGGACTACTCAAGCCTCGATCACTAGAGGTAGTTCTTCCTTCGCTCCGAAGGTGGTGAACTCCAAACCACTCACAATCCGGCACCAGGCCTCCTCGATAATCTTCTCGGAGAGGTCACCGGGCAAATCCTCCACAAGCCGTCTAGGAGGCAACAACCTCCAAGAGTAACAAGTAATCCCGTGGCTTGGAGATGATCAAGTGCCACACTAGCTCTACAATGAAGCAATGCATTTGGCTCTTGGCTAAATCAATTTCCAAACACACTAAGTAGATGAACACAAAGCTCAAATGAGTGTGAGAGAAGTGCAAGGGTGTATGCAATTGAAGAGAGTGCCAAGAAGAAGTCCCTTGCAGCCACAAGGGGGTTATTTATACCCCATACCAAGTGAAATAGCCGTTGGGGTCGAAATCCTCCAACCTGCGTCGCCGCCGTCGGCCGTGAAGGGTGGCCTGGCCGACCGGCCTTAGTTGTAACGGCTATTTTTCTAGCCGTTACGGTGCAATCATTGCTCTGACAGCAGGGGGTCTGGTAAGACCGGAGGCCAAACGGCCGGTCAGACCGCCCTCGGCTCGGTCTGACCACCATCGGCTCAGTCTGACCGACTGCGGCTCTGGCGGCTTTGGATCGCCAGGCCGAAGGGAATCAAGGAGGCCGGTCAGACCGGAGGTGTATGTCCGGTCAGACCGCCACAAAGGGTCGGTCAGACCGCTCAGAGACTTGCGATCAGACCGCACTCAAGTCCCGGTCAGACCGGATCAACATTCATGGTCAGACCAGCCTTGGTCAGAAGGTGAAGAAATTGAAGTTGGAATGCAAATGAACTAATGTGACATTTTAATCATCTCTTTGCTTAGGCCATTACCCCTCTTGATAGTATGGAAAAGCTATAAAAATAATCTATGAAATTTGATCGCCCAAACTCCTCGGTCAATAAGAATAAACTGTAAATTTTACCGTCTTCAATCTTCTTGCATTGTGCCATCTCAAATAATCCTCAGTAATTGTCTATGCACTTTTTATCATGTGAAACTGACTCAAATATATGTATATCAAAAGCATCGTAGTTCACAATTAGCACTCATCATTAATTACCAAAACAAATAATGGAGCCTAGATGCTTCAATCTCCCCCTTTTTGGTAATTGATGACAAACACCTCACAAATATAATAGGCATGAATCATGAATATAAGCTCCCCCTAAACATATGCAAAAAAAATACAAATATCAACAATGCAAATGATTTTTCCAACGTATGACATATGACACAATAAACATCCATCACAAGATATCCATAAAGATCATCAATCCATAAAAGTTCTCTAGGCTATTACAAGACCTCGAAGGGCCTAGAAACTTCACAAGAGTTCAACAAACGAAAAAGAACATACAAGAGAGATAATAGTAATAGCCCATTACATAGATAAATAGCCCTTCCACCTTAGCCTATTAAATAGGAGGACTAAACTCACTAAATCTAGTCTCAACCCACTTAGGATGTAAGAAAGAAGTTATAGTCTTCTCTCCTTAGGAACACTTCTCCCCCTTTGGCATCAAGGACCAAAAAACATCATTCTTGAGGAGGAGAAGGCGAGCGAGGAATGGGATAGGCGTGAGAGCTCTCCAAAGAAGTCATGTGCTGATCCAAGGAATCCACTCAATTTGATAATCTCCCCACATTGGCATTTAAGCTGCTCACATCAGTCCTTAGCCCCCTAACATCCTCATACATGGCCTCTTGCCCAGTGCTCAACCTTGCCATATTGTCATTAAGGGAGTGAATGACATCTAGCACTGGGTTAAAATAATCCTGAGGGGGCATGCCAAAGTAAGCGAACTGAGGAGTGAAATAGGAATCAAAACCTTGAGGAGGAGGAGGTGGTGGAGGTGCTGCACTTGAACTCGCGCCATGATCAAACTGTGGTTGGCGCATTCTAGGAACACAAGGAGTGCTGAGCTGAAGATGGGGCTTGTATTGCTTGTGTTCCTTTAGGTTGTTTCCAGCACGTCCAAGCTTCTCCTGAATTATTCTCATGATGTATGGTGCATAATAGACTCCTTGACCAAAGGTGCCCTTGGAGATAGTGATCTCCTGCATCATAAGATTGATCACATCGAACTAAGGACCCTGGAGGATTGCATCAATGATATGCCAAGCTACTCCCCTAATCTCATCGTTGTTACCACATCTGGGGAGAATGGTAGCTCGTACTTTCCTGTTGACCACACTGGGAATAGTCCTTAGACCTACAACCCTCCCATATGTGTGTCGCCCTCCAGCCTCATAGAATTGCTCAAGATCATCTATGGAGAAAGGATTGTGAGCGTGCTCCTCATGCAAATCATCCCCAAAGTCAAAGCGAATGTTGAGCAGCCTTCGGAATTCTCTCCTTGAGATAGAGCATTGAAGAGTGTCTGACATCCACTTCATCTGAGAGAAATCCCCTGCAACCCACACTATGGCATAGAATTGACGAACAAGCTCTTCATCATAATCTTGCTTGAGGGTCACAATCCGGTCAATACCCACTGTCTTGAATATATCCTGCAAACACTCAAACTCCTGTGTGTCATTTATGTTTCTCCAGGAAATCCATTTATGCTCAGCAAAGGCCTTTCCTCTATAAACTTGCTCAAACCGACTTTTGGAGAGCGGTGTTTGAACCTTGGGTCAGTGCAATCTCTTGGCCTTCTAAACTGATCATGATGTCTGAGAATGGTGTACTGAGTTAGATTTCTCATGTTCAGCACAAATTGGATGGCTGGGTCAACCTCCATCTCATCACCACTGTCCTCACTTGCATTTTCAGAATCTGCCGCTTCTTGCTCTTCCTCACTTTCGGCACCACCACTTGGAGCATATTGATTTTCACTGTACTCATGCTCACTTTCTAAGTCTTGAGCTTGACGACCATGGCGAGTGCGAGGAGGCATTTCTGAAGGCAAAAGATCAAGGAGTGGATATTAGCAACTAATTTAGAAATCACTTGGAAGTGTCGAAATGGATATTCGCTGCCTGCCAGGGGCGGTCAGACCACGGCCAAGGCCGGTCAGACCGATGGCCTGCTTCTGGTCAGACCGACGGCATACGGCGGTCGACCGCGGGAGTGCCGGTCGGACACCTCCGACACCGGTCGACGCGGTGGCAATCAGCACATATCTTCCAAAATTTTCACATCCACAAAGTGAGTCTAAAAAATGTGCTAAGACTAAGGTTTGTACAAGGAGCACAAGGAGGTGTCTATTTCATCAAGAGATTGATATAGAGGGAGAAAATACCATTAACCCTAGAGATTGAAATAGACAAAATTATGAGCACAAGAGAGGGGAAGGAGATTACCGGTTGTACGAGTTGATTTGCACGAAGATTAAACCCCTAAATTGTGCACAATCAAGAACACCTCTTCCTTCACCTAGGGTTCCAATCCATGGATCACGAAATCAATAAAAATCCAATCTAATCCATGGAATAGAGAGAGGAAGAGGAGGAGATTCACTTACGGTGTAACCGGAGAGAAATCCGCGGTCAAACCGGGGGGGAATCGAGAGGGATTTGAGTTAGGGCTTGAGGGAGAGAGAGAGGAGAGGATTTTCGGGTTGAGGAGTGATGAGATGAGAAGGAGAGAGAAAAGGCCGGGTAGAAGAAGAAGGGGAAAAAGTTTCAGGCCCACCTGATCGGCCGGTTTGATCGGTGCTATTCAGCTGGTCAGACCGCCCCACCCGGACGGTCAGACCGTGCATATAGCGCCGGTCAGATCGCCAGGCCCCCTGTCGGCTGTGCACAACCCTTGCACAAGCCGGCAACCCCCACACAAGGAATTCCAATAAAATTTCAATTTTGGGAGAAATTTTGAAATGTATGAGTTGAAATATTGCTAACCAACCATAATCATTAAAAATTATGATGATTTGCAACTTAACTCATTTATGTGCTAGGAGGTGACCTTTTATGGTCTATAGGGGTTTTTTTGGGGCAAATTGATTTCCAAATATCTTTTGAAAGATTTAGTTTTTGAATTTGATTTGAATATCAAAAATATTTAAAGATGTCTTTTCTACCAACTTTGTTTTGACACTTTTCTCAAAAACCTTCTCAAACTCATTTTGGAGATAAAGCTCATTTTGGTAAAAACTAAGGTCTAGTTTCTTCAAAAAGAGGCCAAAATGACATTTTCAATCAAACTCCATTTTTCTTGCAATGAAAGGTTTGGGAAACATATAGGGAACCTTTTTAAACCTTTTTCAAGAGATAGTTTTCAAATTACTTTGATTTTACAAAAATTTTGACTTATGTTGACTTGAGCATTTTGAAAGCTCTACTAGCACTTGTGTTTGATTTGTTCACATATAAGAAGTAGTAAAGCACATGAAGAAATGCAAGACTCCCCCTTAATGTGGTAAGCTCCGTTTTCGCAAATAACAACCAAATAACAATAAAACTCAAAGAAAAGAACAAGGATGAAGCAAATAAGCACAAATAGCAACCATGGTGCACGATCTCAAGCGACATTTGAGAAATCTATGACATTTAATTCATTCCTCAATTTGCAAAAGCGGGTTTCATCAAGAGGCTTGGTAAAGATGTCGGCTAGTTGATCTTTGGTTCTTATGTGGCTAATGACTATGTCACCCTTGGTAACATGGTCTCTTAGGAAGTGATGACGAATGTCAATATGCTTGGTTTTAGAATGTTGGACCGGATTGTTGGCTATCTTTATGGCACTATCATTATCACATAGGAGTGGTGTTTTGGTGAAAGATATACCATAATCCAACAAGTTTTGTTTCATGCAAAGCAATTGTGCACAACAACTACCCGCCGAAACATATTCCGCCTCGGCGGTAGAGAGGGCTACGGAGTTTTGTTTCTTGGATGACCATGATACAAGGAATCTACCAAGCAATTGACAACTACCGGATGTTAGTGATATGCCCTAGAGGCAACATGGAGATGTTGGATATCACGTCAATGTTTATGTATTTATGAATAAAGTGTTATTCAGTTCCATGAAATAGACATCTTGTATTGATCAATAAGTACGTGACTTATTTATGAGACTCGATATGTATGAATCTATTTCTAAACGATCCCTGATCATATGTCATATTGTTGGAACAAATATGATTCTAAGATCGGCATGTTTATTGATTGATGATCATGTCTCATAGATCATGGGTATGGTGATACCAAATCAATAAACATGGACACATGTGTTGGAGAACACATTGTTGGATAGACCCACCATGAGACACTACAGGAATTAATGTGCCATTAGTTGGTCTCGGGTAGTGTTGGTACAAAGTCCTTAAACCGAGATCACCATGGATTCCAACATGTGTAGTAGCCTACTTTGGGACTACAAAACGCTATTCCGTAATCGGGTAGTTATAAAGGTAGTTTTCGGGTTTGCTATGAAACATGGAGTGGGATGTGAGTGATCAAGATGGAATTTGCCCCTCCTTTGGAGAGATATCTCGGGCCCTCGAGGTAATGGATTATGGAAATGCATGGCCATGCTAAGTTGATTGAGGAGTCAATCAATAGACGAGATAATCCAATACGGTTCGAGTGAATGGTTAAGTTATTGAAGGGATGGCACACATCTTGCCTATAGCTTTACCGGTATCGTGAGGCAAAGGGATTTGTGTACACATTACGGGTTCGAGCCGATATTATATTCTTGTATACTATGGTGTCAATATGTGCCGCTAGGCGCCGCTGTTGCAGTGTCGGCTGAGTTGGACTCGAGCCGACGATCGGCTAAGTTAGACTATAGCCGAAACCGAGTATACCTGAACCTACAGGGTCGCACGCTTAAGGGGATAAGAACAGGCATTCGAGTTGGACTCGGATACGGCTCGATCGGATAGGGATCCGATCGGATAGAGTCCTATGGGCTTACGACGTGTGGGCGCCAACTCTATATGAGATACGGATGAGATCCAATTCAAAATAGAGTCCTATGGGCTTACGACGTGTGAGCGGCCAACTCTATATGAGATACGGATGAGATCCAATTCAAAATAGAGTCCTGAGCGGCTACTAATCCCAGTCGGCCAACTCTATATAAAGGAGGGAGGGGTGGAGAGCTGCTGCATATCAATTGCATCACGTGCAACAGAAGTCGCCGAGATCAATCTCCACGGAAACCCTCCCCACTTTCGAGCCAAACCCTAGCCTTGCATCGCGTGCTAGCACACGGGTGTAGGGCGTTCTGTCCCCGGACGTGTGGATACCGGTAGAGGCGCTGCTACGTTGCGCGCTGTTGATCGGCTGTTGTCTCCGGGAATCGGCTACACTGTTCCAGATCGGATTGCCCTGATTGGCTATTCCGCTGCACTCTACTCCAATCGGTAACGATCTATCGGCCCTTACTTGCAAGTGTTCCTGGTTTGCGCGGTAGATTTTTTTGTTTTCGGCTAGCGTAGCTTCCGCGTAACCCTTCACCGGATGTGCTCTTTCTATCCACTTTGCAACCGGCATAATCCGCATCGGAATAGCCAACTAGCTTAAATTTAGCACCTTTTGGGTACCACAAGCCAATAGTTAAGGAATGCTTTAAATATCTTAGAATTCTTTTCACGGCCACTAAATGACACTCCTTAGGAGCGGCTTGAAACCGTGCACACATGCAAACACTAAACATGATATCCGGCCTAGATGCAGTAAGGTAAAGTAAGCTACCTATCATGGAACGATAAAGCTTTAAGTCTACCGGTTTACCTCCCTCATCAAGGTTGAGATGTCCGTTGGATGCCATAGGTGTCTTATGGGCTTTGCATCCTCCAAGCCAAACCTTTGAGTAGATCCTTGATGTACTTGGTTTGGCTCACAAACATCCCATCCTTGAGTTGCTTGATTTGAAGTCCAAGGAAGAAGCTCAATTCTCCAATCATGGACATCTCAAATTCCCTAGACATCATATCACCAAATTTCTTGCAAAACACTTCATTAGTAGAACCGAATATAATATCATCAACATAAATTTGGCAAACAAAGAAATCATCACCAATGATTTTTGTGAAAAGGGTGGTGTCAACTTTTTCAATTTTGAAATCCTTTGACAAAAGAAAATCTCTCAATCTTTCATACCAAGCTCTAGGAGCTTGTTTTAACCCATAAAGAGCTTTTGAGAGCTTGTAGACATGGTTAGGATTTTTAGGATCTTCAAAGCCGAGTGGTTGTTCAATAAAGACGAGTTCGGCAATTTCACCATTTAGAAAGGCACTTTTCACATCCATTTGAAATAACTTTATATCAAAACATGATGCAAATGCAAGAAGGATGCGAATTGCCTCAAGTCTTGCCACGGGAGCAAAAGTTTCACCGATGTCCAAACCTTCAACTTGGGTGAAGCCTTGAGCTACCAATCTTGCCTTGTTTCTCACCACCAACCCGTTCTCATCTTGTTTACTCCTAAAAACCCACTTTGTCCCTATGACATTGTGGTCTCTAGGTCTTTCAACCAAAGTTCACACTTTGTTTCTTGTAAATTTTGTTGAGCTCTTCTTGCGTAGCATTAATCCAATCCGGATCACCAAGAGCTTCATCTACATGTTTTGGCTCAAGACAAGAAACAAACGAGTAATGTTCACAAATTCAAGCGACACAAGATCGAGTTTGGACACCCTTACTAATGTCACCCAAAACTTGGTTAATTGGATGATCCTTGGAAAGAACGGTGTGTATCCTTGGTGGAATAGGTGAATCTTGTGCCTTGTCTTTCTCCACTTCAACTTGAGCTTGACTTGGCGTAGCGGAAGTAGATGGCTCATCTTGAGTGGAGATGGATGGCTTGTCTTCAACTTCAATAGGCTTGATGTCTCCAATAGACATGTTCTTCATAGCTCTCATCAAGCCTTCATCACCTACATCATCCAAATTCTCGTGCCCCTCTTGGGAGCCATTAGTTTCATCAAATTGAACATTGGCCGTTTCTTCCACAATACCTTTGCTCTTGTTGTAGACCCGGTACGCCTTGCTATTTGAGGCATATATTAGAAGAAATCCTTCATCACACCGACTTTCAAATTTGGTTAGTCTAACACCCTTTCGGTAAATATGGTACTTGCAACCAAAAACTCGAAAATAAGCAACATTTGGCTTCCTCCCAACAATTAGCTCATAGGAAGTCTTTTTCAAAAGATGATGCTGTGGAGATTGTGGCAATCGGATATCCACGTGGCAAGCTTATCCGACTGGAGATAGGGATAGGTTGCGCCTTCCAAATATGTAAACCAACGATGACTTCGGTGTTACGTTGCCGATTGGATAAGGCAACAACTCATAGTCACGGTTTGGTAAGATTGAGGAAATCGACTTAGAGTAAGATAGGGTTTCCGATTTGTAAGCCCGCCTCCCAAGACTATATAAGGGGGGTAAGGGGCATCCCTTGAGGGATATCAGCCTTAGATCAGATTCATTAGCAAGAGCTATCGACTTTAGGAGCAACAGATCTTGAGATCAATAAACACTAGGCGGATCGAATCCCCGAAACAGGAGTAGGGTATTATCTCACGAGAGGGCCTGAACCTGTCTAAACCTTGTTTTCCACCTAACCCATCGAGCTTGGCGATCTTGACTGCACCCCCAATTTTCTATTGCCGAAACCGAGTTTCGACAGTTGGCGCGCCAGGTAGGGGCCCGCGCATCAAGACTTCTTTGACAATCTCGCCGGCAAGCGCGATGGGATCTTCTTCAGGCATCGGCGACTTCGCTGCCAACAACTTCAACAAGTTCTCCTCCTTCGACTTGGATGCAAACTAGTCGGGAGGGGAAACACACTTGGCGCCGTTCGTGCTGCCGAACAACGCCAAAATCTGTGACAAAATCTTGAGTTCCAAGATGCAGTCCATCCACTCTGACGAAGAAACCCACTCGGTGCCGTTTGGGCTACCGAACGCTGCCAAGATCTACAGCTGTCTCCTCACCTCCCCGTCTGAACTAATCTACTTGGGAGAAAACCTCTCGGCGCCGTTTGGACTACCAAACGCTGCTGAGATCTACTGCAAGCTCCCCTTCCCCGAGTCGAGGTCGACCCACTCGGGGGAGCCCATGTCATCAAGCTACGACTCGGACTGGAATGATCCAGATCCAAGCAACCCAGGCTCGAGGGAAGTCGCGGTCATCCTCCAACCGTTCGGGTCATGCTCATCCTCGGAGGTCGACGAGTACCTCAGCTCCTCAGGCTTTGACAACCTTTACGACATCCCCTCGAACGAGACTAACGACTCCGACTGCGACAAGGACTACGAGCCAAAGTGATTCGACGTCCTCATGGCTGAGGTGGCCGAGTCCGACTCAGCCATGGCCCGTAGGCTCGCAGAAGAAGAATGAGCTAGACTTGAGCAAGAGCGCAAGCTGGCGGAAGAAGAGAAAAAGTGCAAGGAGGAAGCCGAAAGCAGGATCTGAGAGCAGCCAGACGATCCGCTCAAGAGGCCATACTTCAAACGCGAGTCCGCAACACCAACATCTTTCAGACGCCACAGCAGAACGCTGTCGCTGCCCTCACACTCCTGGACACCGTGATCAAGACGGCGCCCCCGACGTAACGCCAATCTTGGACAAGATCAAGACCATCGTCGCGGCTACAGCCAATGCTCCTCCCTCCTCCTTAGCCCGAAGACCGACCGAATCCATGGCAGAAACGCCCGAAAGAAGCCGACTCCCGCCGCTGAGGTCTCGGGATTACAAGAGGCCGAGCTAGACCGGACGGTGACTAGGTCAAGAGACCTTCGCCACGAGACCACGCGCAAGCATCAGGAGCAGTCGGCCGACTCCCGCGAGAAGCCGCACGGACGACCACCCGTCCACCACCGGGTTCGGCGCAGCAATAACTCCGATTACTGAAGCAGCTTGCCAAGGACCCCGCCGAGCGATCTGCGGGAAGTCCTCGACCGACGCTATCAGGAACAAGATCGGCGGTCCCACGAAGATCGAAGGGGCTCGCCCGACAGCAATGACGATGGAGTACCCGCTTTCACTCGGGACCTGCGCCGAGTGCATTGGCCGAATGGTTTCAAGCCGACTGGAATCGAGAAGTACGACGGCAAGACCGACCCCGAGTCATGGCTAACCGTGTACACCCTCACCATCCGTGCGGCAGGAGGCGACAATAAGGCCATGGCCAATTACCTGCCTGTTGCCCTTGCTAAGTCGGCCAAGAACTGGCTCACGAGCTTGCCACGAGGCTCGATCGGTTCGTGGAGGGACCACTTCATCGCCAACTTCCAGGGTACCTTCGAGAGACCTGGAACCCACTTCGACCTTTATAACGTCATCCAAAAGCCAGACGAACCTTTGAAGGACTACATCCGACGCTTCTCCGAAAAGCGCAACAAGATCCCCAACATCACCGACGACATCATCATCGCCGCCTTCCAGAAGGGAGTCCGTGATGAGCTGTTGATTGGGAAATTTGGGCGCAAGCCACCGAAGACGGTGAAGCAGGTGTTCGAGACGGCGAACTCATATGCCAAGTCTAGCGACGCAATCAAAGCGGCGCGCCAAGACCGGCCTGACAGGAGGGATGACAAGCAATCGGGAGTAAGCCGACATCCTAAGAAGGATAACGGCAACAACAACTAGGGCCAGAAGGACCGCAAGCGTCGACCTGAAGACCTAGTTGCCGCGACGTCCAACTCCCAACGTCGCCCTCGAGTCGCTGCCTACGACGCTATCATGAACGCTCAGTGCACGCATCATCCCAACCACAAGCACGCAGCTAAGGACTGCTTTATTTATAAACAGTTCGCCGAGCAATATGCGGCACAGCTCAACAAGAAGCCGACTGATGAAGCCGGTCCATCGGGCACCAAGAAGAACAACCTGGCTAGAAACGCGGAGCCTTTTTAAGACCCCGTGGGTGAGCTGAATCACATCTTCGGGGGGGGGGGGCGCAAGCCTATGAATCCAAGAGCAAACAGAAGCTAACTGACCGCGAGGTCAACGCGGTGCAACCCGAGGTCCCACAGTACCTACGATGGTCAGAGGTGGCCATCACGTTTGACTGCTCGGATCATCCTGACCGAGTGGTTCACCCGGGGCGCTATCCACTGGTGTTAGACCCGGTGGTCCGCAACATCAAGCTCAAGCGCATCCTCGTCGATGGGGGCAGCGCCATCAATATTTTGTTCGCCAAGACCTTGGACGAGATGCAGATCTCGAGAGCCGAACTGAAGGCAAGCTCAGCCCCCTTCCATGGAGTTATCCCGGGGCGGTCATCTACGCCACTCGGGCACATCGCCCTTCCAGTCACCTTCGGAGTTCGAGAGAATTTCCGGACGGAGAATATCACCTTCTAGGTAGCCAACTTCGAGGCGGCCTACCACGCGATCATTGGAAGGCCTGCACTCGCCAAGTTCATGGCGATACCGCACTATACCTACCTCTGCATGAAGATGCCGGGTCCAAACGGCGTCATCACCTTACGCAGCGACATAAAACAAGCCTTCACCTGCGACAAGGAGAGCTGCGACATGGCCCAATCTCGCGAGAGATCACGTGGCCAGCAAGAAATCCGATTGGCCGCATCGACTTCGGCAGAGGGTGAAATCCCTGTGAAGAAGATAGCCAAATCGGAAACCGGCGATGCCAAAACTAAGAAGATCTCCCTTGATCCATCGGATCCCTCAAAAACCGCTGTAATCGACGCTGAACTAGATCCTAAATAGGAAAGCGCGCTCGTCACCTTCCTCTAAAATAATAAAGATGTTTTTGCTTGGAAACCATCTGATATGCCTGGAATTCCTAGGGAGGTGATCGAGCACTCTTTACACGTCAAAGATGATGCAAAACCAATTAAACAACGATTACGCAGGTTCACGCAGGATCGAAAAGATGCCATCAAGGAAGAGCTCACAAAGCTCTTAGCCGCCGGTTTTATCAAGGAAGTTTTGCATCCCGACTGGTTGGCTAACCCGGTTCTGATCCGGAAAAAGATGGGGCAATGGCGCATGTGCGTTGACTACACCGACCTCAATAAAGCTTGCCCTAAAGATCCGTTCGGACTGCCTCGCATCGACCAAGTTGTGGACTCAACAGCCGACCGCCAACTCTTAAGCTTTCTGGATTGTTACTCGGGCTACCATCAAATCAGCTTGAAGGAATCCGACTGCCTGAAAACATCGTTCATCACGCCGTTTGGAGCCTACTGCTACATCACGATGCCTTTCGGCCTGAAGAACGCCGGAGCCACATACCAACGCATGATCCAGAGATGTTTTCAGACGCAGATTGGGAAGAACGTGGAAGCTTACGTCGACGATGTCGTCATCAAGACCAAGCAGAAAGAAGACCTGATTACCGACCTAGAAGAAACCTTCGCAAACATTCGGGCCTTAAGAATGAAGTTTAACCTGGAGAAGTGCACGTTCGGCGTCCCATCAGGCAAACTGCTCGGCTTCATGGTGTCACATCGTGGCATTGAAGCCAATCCAGAAAAAATCAACGCTATCCTGAACATGAAGCCCCCGAGTAACCAGAAGGATGTCCAAAAGCTTACTGGCTGCATGGCGGCACTAAGCCGATTCATCTCTCGACTTGGCGAAAGAGGCATGCCTTTCTTTAGGTTGTTAAAGAAAACGGATGACTTCCAGTGGACTCCGGAAGCCCATAAGGCCTTTGAAGATTTTAAAGAGTTCCTCACAACGCCGCCCGTCCTAGCCTCACCCCAGCCCTAAGAGCCCCTGTTACTGTACGTTTCAGCCACTCACCAAGTGGTTAGTACGGTTCTCATGGTCGAGCGCGAAGAAGAAGGGTGGGTCCAGAAGATTTAGAGGCCGATCTACTTCGTCAGCGAAGTGCTAGCAGGAGCCAAAATTCGCTACCCTCAGGTACAAAAACTGCTATATGGTGTTCTGATAACCGCGAGGAAATTGACACACTACTTTCAGGGTCATTCGGTCACCGTTATCACTTCCTTTCCACTCGGCGATGTCATCCACAACCGAGAGGCGACTGGGCACATCGCGAAGTGGGCCCTGGAACTGATGCCGCTGGACTTAACTTTCAAGGCGAGGACGTCTATGAAGTCACAAGCCCTGGCGAACTTCTTGGCCGAGTGGACCGAACAGCAAGAAGATGTACCTCGGAAAGACCTTCAATACTGGACCATGCACTTCGATGAATCCAAGAGGATCATCGGCTTGGGAGCAGGAGTCGTGCTGATCTCCCCGACTGGGGAAAGGCTAAGATACGTTCTCCACCTTCACTTCTCCGCCTCACACAACATTGCCGAGTATGAAGCCCTGCTACATGGACTGCGGCTCGCAGTTTCACTCGGGATACATCGGCTCATCGTGAAAGGGGATTCCCAGCTGGTTGTGAACCAAGTGATGAAGGACTGGTCCTGTCTAAACGACACCATGGAGGCCTACCAGCAAGAAGTTCGCAAACTTGAAGACAGGTTTGACGGACTGGAACTATCCCATGTCCTAAGACATAATAACGAGGCAGCTGACGAGTTGGCGCAGTTCGGGTCCAAGCGAGAAGCCGGTCCAATAGACGTTTTTGTAGAGCATCTCTACGAACCAACTGTTGCAGCCAAACAAACTGTAACATCCTGAAAATCGAAGAAACTGAAATCGGAACGTAAAAATCGGAACTTTCAAAAACCTCCGCTTGTTGCTTCTTCCTCGGGTTTGTTGCTTCTTATTTGCCAGCTCAGTTGCATAAATTTAGTCATGATCAATTCCCTTTCGGTGTTTTTGGATGATTTGGAGTTTGTCGGAATGAAAAATGCAAAAGTCCGTATTAGGGATTTTTTTAAAAAGAAATCGGAGAAGTGCGGATTTATGAAAATACGATTTGGGAGAAATAGAATAGTAATTGTGGTTGGGGAGGATAAATTAGGACACAAAATAAATAATAAAATATTTGGGAGCCGTACTCAAAATCCGGAAATTTTGGAAAACAAAGAGGTGAATTATGAAATTAGGAAAAGGGATTTAAATAAATAAATATGAAAAATATGGGAAAATAAAAGTGGTGAAAAGTTGAAAATATTATATTAAAAATTATTTTTGAAATATAGGAATTTATTTTGGAATTTTTAGAAGGGAGGAAAATTGAAATAGGAATTAAAAATCAAAAATCGGGAAAATATGAAAGTGTGTTCTTATCGCGCCAGGTGTTCGATGCCGTACCGCGCCGCACGCGCCACCCGCGCGCGCCACACGCGCCGTGCCGCGCCGCCCGCGCCCGGCCCCACCCTCGCACCACGCGCGCGCCCGGCCCCTACCCCGCGCGCGCCACGCGCCGCGCGCGCACTCGCCGCTCCGGACCCCGCCGCGCCTTGCGCCCGTGCTCGCCGCGCCCGTACCGCCCGCCGCGCCTCGCGCCCTCGCTGCCACGCGCGCCGCGCTCGGACCCCCACGCCGCGCGCCGCCGCGCCGGACCCCGCCGCGCGCGCGCGTTCGCCTGCGTCGCGCCCGCCCGTACCCGGCCCGTTTCCACGCCTCGCCGCGTGTCGCCACCGCGCGCGCCATGCCGGTCCCTCCCTTCTCCACCCCCGCGCCCGCGCCGCGCCCTCCCGGCCGCGCCTATAAAAAGCGGCGCCCCCGCCTTTGCCGCACCACCGCCGCCCTCTCTCCTCCGTTTCCCGAGCGCCAACGCCGTCGCCGCCGTGCGCCAACCCACCCCCCACCACATCTCCCCGAGGTCCGCCGTCGCCGGTAAGCCCCGCTGCCGCCCTTTTCCCCATGCGGTAGCGCCGGCCGCCGCCTCTGTTTTGCCTGGACTCCGGTCGAACAGATGGCGGGCAATGAACAGTGCGCAGGGAACAAGAAAAAAAAAGAGAAAAAAAGAAAAAGAAAAATAGGGAAAATTTGGAAAATTTTTAGAAAGTTTGGAAAAATATTTTGGGAAGATTTGAGTAAAATTTTGGGCAAAATTAAAGTATATTTTTGTATGTTTTCTCGGTGCAAAAATTTGGAAATCAAATCCGGACTTTTGCAAAATTCCGTTTTGCGACGTTTTTGAATCCGAATTTCGTTTAAATCTTTCTCGCCATTTAAAAATGTTTCTCTTTTGTGCTCGGACCTTCAAAATCTCTAGCACCAATCCCTCCGCGGATATTTTCAAATCTGTTTTCTTGAGCAAATCACGATCGTCGTTTTCGAAAACCCTAAGTCGTCGACCCGATGACGAAACTTGGAGTTTTCCGGGGCAATCGTGGTACAAACTTAAGTAGGAATTTGGGCTTAGCGCTTGGGATCGTTTCTGAGACTTTTTCGGATCTTTTCGACCTTTTGGTGTTATATGGGATTCTAATCGGAATCGATTGATTTTTCGCACGTACGAGTAGCACCTGAAGAGACCGGCATCGACCCCGTTGAAGACACCACCCCTCAAGCGTGCGAGCAAGGCAAGTCATCACACTCTTTGAACATATTGATCCTACTTTGTGAAATGATGTTGATTTCAAATTACAAATTGCATGCTATACACAAATGAGTACCTATGCTTGATATACCCTGCTTTGATGTTGATCATCATTAGAATTATTCTTTGTAACCTTCGATGTAATATGACTAGAGGCTAACTTCGGTAAAAAAATACTTAGCCCTGCTTATACTAGATCCCTGCATACTCATGATTTTACAAAGAAGCTTTGTGCTTGGGCAACTACCTTAGGGAAGGTAGTTGAGATGCGGCCTGTGGAGACATGAGCGCCACATGGTCATGAGAATGATGAATTAAGTTTGATGAAAATTGAAAATGCTATACAAATGTTTTAGACTGGGGCGGCCGGATGATTTGGGTGGATTCTGGAAAAGGCAAGTGCCGACCCTGGTCAATTAAGGACCGAGCCATGAGATAGCCGGGAAACGAGCCAGTACAACCGTACTTCTCGAATGGGTATAGACCTAGCTGACTAGATAGCCGAGCGGAGGCAGTATCCTTGCATAGATGGTTCTTTATGATATGGTTTATGTGATGAGGATGAGGCTGCGGCCTTTGCTGTGAATGGTGGAATTAAATCGATATTAATTGAACTTAAAGATTGAGGAGGTTTTCTCTTACCCCGGACGCCTGTAACTCCTCTCACCGCTAGAAAATGACGGCTAGAGTGCATGAGGGCTTAAGTTCATGGAGCGGTACGCCAAAGTGAGGTTATCGAAAGGCTTTGCCGTGACCGTCTCATGTGTTGGGACGTAGGCTCATTCGTTGGGGTCGCGGAGTACGGGTAAAGTGTACATCCTGCAAAGTGTGAATGAATCAATCTATTCGAATAGCCGTGCTCGCGGATATCGAGCATCGTGACAAGACTTTCGCTTGGCTAGACTTTAAACTTAAAACCGCTGGGATGGGTTTGCATGATGATTTCATTCGCGGTGGGATCAACTTCTCGAGATGCGAGAAGGGGTGGATTCCCGTAAAACCATGACGTATCGGAGGCGGGAAGCCATCCTTGGAATCACGATGGATGGTAGACAGAACCGTCGCCAAATTAATGAACTATAGAACTAAAACTTGACTTGGCTAGTTGTTAGGCTTGTGAAAAGAATTGTGAAAATTGGCTTTATGCAAAAGAGCTTCAGCCGTTCCTTGGATAACCCTATCATATGCATCACTTCTGTGTTGACTTGCTGAGTACGGTACTCACCCTTGCTATACGCACAAACCTTCAGATGATGGGAATGAAGAGTCGGAGGATCCTTACGCTTACTACCAGGAGGGTGAAGGAACTGATGGCGCTTACTAGGTCTTAGCTCCGGTCGTTGCCTGTGGCAATTGACATGCCGCTGCCTCTATCCCGCTGCCGTATCTAATTTTTGCTTTTGTGGTGTATTCGGACCATGAGGTCCTGTGTGTTGAACATTGCCTTCGGGCCTACTGTTGTAAGAATGTCGTTGTAAGACTATTCGTGCATGCGCACCTGATTATTCAGTACTGTATTCGTGGGTACCAACTACTCGATCCAGGGAAAGGGTACTAAGAACACGAAAGATTCCCGTTCCAAAAACGGGGGTTCATAGAGCTGGTATCAGAGCCATGCGGCCGTAGGATAAGACCAAATGGCGCCCTACCCCTGACTAGTTGGCTAAAGGGAAGTATCCCTACGTAGGACCATTTCCAAACTATTATTTCTGAAAATACAAATATACCTTTTCTATAACTGTATTTCCTTCTCTTTACCAAATGGTTTTGATGATAGCTCTCTCCCTCTAACCCTAAGTTGCCTTCAAAAGCAGATGTCGAACCATGACGGAGCCTGGGAGATCACCATCCCACGAGACGAGGGATTTGTGGCACAGCTTCAGTCCTTGCAGATATCCAGAACCACCCACTTACCAAATCAAGAGGCATGGCTCCGAAGGATATCCAAGCATGGGAGGCGGCGTTTCGTGGAAGCCCGCATGGGAAGTGAAACACCTTTTTGCTTTCACGCCCGCTATCACCGAGATTTAGCGGAAGCGACCATCCAAGACGCGGCCGCGAAGCATTTCTTCGCCTTAATGCGATACACCGTGCTGAACTTACAAGTGCAGTTCATGCACCATCCCTATCGCGAGGAAGGCAACCCAGTTTGCACCGTGGAAGCCACCCCCTGCTGCTACAACCCTATGGTCACCGTCTATCACGCCGGGCGGAGACGCGGATGATCGCTACGAAGAAGCCTTGCTTGAGATCAACGACCAGCAGCAACGCCTCAATGATTCGGTCGAGAGCCACCTGTGGCGTGGGGATCGATCAACATGCCGCGACTCACCGCAGCCAACGGTGCCCAATATGAGCAGCTCTCTGACCGCTACATGGCCCGTGGGGAAGCCCTGGTAGAGCTGGAGGAGCAGCTCAGGAAGAGCAAGCAGCAAGTCAACCAGCTGGAGGAACAGCTGCGCTCCCGCCCTGTCCATGCTGCAAGTACTTCCACTGGAGTTGTACCAACACCTCCTGCTCCTGTGCCCGACCACTACTACCTTATGACTCCAGCATGCTTGGATACCTTTCAAGCCATGATGGAGCAAGCTTTTATGTTGAGCACAGAGTCGGCGCCTTACCTGATAGACCCCACTGCTGCCACATCCATGGGACCCACCTCGAACTCAGTAGCAGTGCCATCCGAGCCTGGATCGGGAGAGGAGAACCCCATCCAGATCCACACCGACTCAGAGTCTGAGGCGGAACCTATGGAGGTCAAATGGGAGTCCAGCGACACCGATCCAATGGAGGAGGAAGCTCCCACTCGTCGCCTGACTCACACCGGAGGTCCCCTCACCCGCAAGACCGCTCGCAAGAGTACACGGCCACCGAGCAGGAAGATTCGGCATGACTCCGAGGCCACCACCTCCGAGCCATGGGGACTCCGATTTGCTTCAGCAGAGGATCACCCCCTTCCTGCACCTGGCTCCTGCGGATGGTTGGATGATTAGGCGGGAGGACCACCCCAGCTTGATCTCGCTCTGGACGGTTCGGCAGCAAGGACCACACTCTATCCCCCCCTTAATAGTTAATGCAGTAGGACGATGTAGTTGTTGTATCATGGCATGAGGGACTGTGCATGTATAGTCCGTGTACCCCTTTGATGTAATATGATGGACCTAAGTATCGCTTTGTGGTATCCCAATTAATGAGCTTATTATTTTACCATGCTTGTTGGTTGAAGACATTTAAAAACAACTTGAAGAAAAATTACCTAGGAACCATGACCTTAACGGGTCCGATCTCTTAATTCATCTATCTTCTTCAGATGGCGCATCGCCGTAGAGCTGCAGCCACCAACGAGAACCCACCGGAGCCCAACCCCTCCACTCGGCGGAGGTTATGGCTTTCTGAGACCCACTGCTCCAAGCAATTGCCAACAACCGGGAAGTCGAGGAGGATCAAGTTTAGGAGAGTTCATGCGAACTAAGCCACCAACCTTCTCCACGGCCGAAGAACCCATGGATGCTGAGGATTGGTTGAGGGTGATTGAGAAAAAGCTAACTCTCATCCGAGTTCGAGAAGCAGATAGAGTTATCTTCGCCACTAGCCAGCTAGAGGGTCCCGCAAGTGACTGGTGGGACACCTACAGGGAAACGCGAGCTGAAGATGCCGGAGAACCGACATGGGAAGAATTCACGGCTGCGTTCTGTGAAAATTTCGTACCAGCTGCAGTTATGAGGATGAAGAAAAATGAGTTCTACAGGCTGCGCCAAGGAAACACCTCAGTACAAGAGTACCGAACAAGTTTACCCAGCTTGCCCGTTACGCCACAAGCGACCGGCGACGAAGAAGAGAAGATGGATAAATTTATCGAGGGACTAAACGATGAGCCGAGAGGACCGATGATCGGACAAGACCACACCAGCTTCCAAAGGCTCATCAACAAGGTCGTACGACTTGAACACGACCAAAAGATGGTAGAAAATAACCGCAAAAGGAGGCTTGCTATGGCCCGCCCGTTTCAGGGAGCGCCACAACGTTCCAAGGGAGCCACCCCGTCTGGATGGAAGCCAAACGTTCCGGCAGCCGGTCGTTCCCCCGCACCCGACCATGTCAACAGGCCAGCTACACCTCAGTTCCGTACACCGACGCCAACCCTAGCCGCTCTAGGAAGAAGGAATGTGAACTGCTTCAATTGTGGAGAATTCGGGCACTATTCCAACAGCTGCCCCAAACCACGCAACACTCCTGTGCGCACCGGCGCCAATGCAACGGCCGTCCGAGGAACCCCTACCCCTGCTGCGGGACGCGGTCTGTTCAGGACCCCGCTACCCAACGAGGCTGCCACCGGGTTTCGACGTGGCCAGGTGAATCATGTGCGGGCTGAAGAAGCTCAGGAGGATCAGAGTATGCTGATGGGTATGTTCTCTATCAACTCTACCCCAGTTAAAGTCTTATTTGATTCTGGAGCCTTGCATTCATTCATATCTTCCCAAGTAAGCAAACAACACCACCTACACCAAGTAGCACTTAAGAGACCTATGTTGGTACACTCACCTGGGGGAAACATAACCGTACCCCATGCTTGCATCAATGTGCCCATACGGATTAGGGACGTGGTGTTTCTTTCAAACCTTATGGTGCTATCACCCCAAACCATTGATGTCATACTCGGGATGGATTGGTTGACCAAGAATAATGGGATCATAGACTGCAGTCGAAGGGAAGTCACGGTATCCACCCCATGGGGATCACCAATGAGCATAACTATGGACCAAAACCCGAAGCTATGCGAGCAAGCTGCGGGAGTATTCACCATGTTACCTCTAAGCGGGATGCCAGTAGTGCAAGAATACCCGGACGTATTCCCCGAGGAATTGCCCGGAATGCCCCCGGATCGCGACATATAGTTTATCATCGACCTAATGCCTGGTACTGCCACCATATCCAAGAGACCTTATCGAATGCTGGCCAACGAGTTAGAAGAACTCAAGAAGCAAATCCGAGAACTACAAGAGAGGATTTGTACGCCCCAGTTCTTCTCCCTGGGGGGCCCCAGTACTCTTCGTCAAGAAGAAGGATGGGAGTATGAGGATGTGTGTGGACTACCGATCGTTGAATGAAGTGACTATCAAAAACAAGTATCCACTACCTTGAATCGATGACCTATTCGATCAACTTAAGGGTGCGCAAGTGTTCTCAAAGATTGATCTTCGATCGGGATATCATCAGTTGAAGATTAGAGCTGGAGATATTCCTAAAACGGCGTTCTCTACACATTACGGCTTATACGAGTTCACAATAATGTCCTTTGGATTGACCAATGCCCCGACATATTTTATGAATCTGATGAACAAGGTATTCATGGAATACCTGGACAAATTCGTAGTGGTATTTATCCACGATATACTTATCTACTCCAAGAATGATGAGGAGCATGCGGAACATCTACGACGGATCTTGGAGAAACTACGAGAGCACCATGTATGCAAAATTTAGCAAATGCGAGTTCGGCTCAAGGAAGTCGCTTTTCTTGGCCACGTGGTTTCAGCCGGAGGAGTAGCGGTAGACCCCGCCAAGGTCGAAGCCGTCACGGAATGGAAGGCACCCAAGTCGTGACGGAAGTTCGGAGTTTCTTGGGCTTGGCCGGGTATTACCGAAGGTTCATCGAAGGGTTTTCCACCGTAGCCCGACCTATGACTCAACTTCGAAGAAGGAAAAGAAGTTTGAATGGAACGAGAAGTGTCAGGAAGCCTTCGACCAACTAAAAGAAAAGTTAACCACCGCCCGAATCTTAACTTTACCTGGCAACCGGAAGGATTTCGTTATGTACTGTGATGCGTCTCGGCAAGGACTAAGAGGCGTGTTAATGCAGGATGGGAAGGTCGTGGCATATGCCTCGCGACAGTTACGACCCCACGAGGAGAATTATCCCACACACGACCTGGAATTAGCCGCGGTTGTTCACGCATTGAAGATCTAGAGACACTACCTGATCGGGAACCACTGTGATCTGTATACTGATCACAAGAGCTTGAAATACTTCTTTACTCAGCCCGATCTCAACCTACGACAGAGACGATGGTTGGAATTGATCAAAGATTACAATTTAGGAATCCATTACCATCCCGGCAAGGCAAATGTAGTGGCCGATGCGCTAAGCCGCAAAGCCCAGTGCAACCATATGGGAATGGAAGGTATGGCCAGTGAGCTCCAAAAAGAAATGGCTCGACTTAATCTGCACCTGATTCCTCACGGAGAAGTAAACTCACTGGAAATCCAACCCCTTCTGAGGACTCAAATAGAAGAAGCCCAAAAGGGAAATGAGGAAACCCAGGAAATCAAAGAACGCATGGCCGCTGGACGCGCTAAGGAATTTTCGGTAGACGACAAGGGAACCCTGTGGTACAAGAGAAGGATCTGCGTGCCTGAACAAGATGGTTTGAGAGGGTTGATTTTAAAAGAAGCACACGAATCGTCATATTCGTTACATCCAGGAAGCACGAAAATGTACCAGCATTTGAAGGGAGAATACTGGTGGCCCAATATGAAGAGAGATGTAGCCAAATACGTAGCCGTGTGCGATGTATGCCAAAGGGTGAAAGCTGAGCATCAACGACCAGCAGGCTTACTGCAGCCGCTCAAGATTCCCGAATGGAAATGAGACGAGATAGGCATGGATTTCATAGTTGGACTATCCAAAACTGCGACTGGTTACGATTCTATTTGGGTAATAGTAGATCGGCTCACCAAGACCGCCAGATTTATTCCCGTAAAGACTAACTACAACAGTGCCAAGCTAGCGGAACTATACATGAGTAGGATTGTATGTCTCCATGGTGTACCAAAAAGGATTATATCGGATCGTGGTACCCAATTCACGTCTCATTTTTGGAGCAAAGTCCACGAGGCACTCGGAAGTCACCTTGTCTTCAGTACCGCTTACCACCCACAGACCGATGGGCAGACTGAAAGGACCAACCAAGTACTAGAAGATATGCTGAGAGCCTGTGCGTTGGATTTCACCAAGGATTGGGAGAAATGTTTACCGTACGCCGAGTTCTCCTACAAAAATAGCTATCAAGCCAGTCTGAAGATGTCACCAAACGAAGCTCTATTTGGTCGCCGATGCCGAACCCCATTGATGTGGTCAGAAACCGGTGAACGAGCCGTATTCGGGCCTGACATAATCAAAGAGGCCGAGGAAAAGGTTCACCTGATCCGGGACCGATTACAAGCTGCCCAATCACGACAAAAGATCTACGCGGATACCCGACGAAGAGAATTAGAATTTAAAGAAGGCGACTATGTGTATCTAAAGGTCTCACCACTACGGGGAACTCAGAGGTTCAAGGTCAAAGGGAAACTCGCACCAAGATACGTGGGCCCATTCTTAATAAACGCTAGAAGAGGTGAAGTGGCCTACCACCGTGAGCGCCCGAGAACCTCTCCGATGTCCACCGTATTCCACGTGTCGCAGCTTGAAGAAATGTTTGCGGGTGCCGATGAGCAAGCTCTTTTGGAAACCATCCATGTCCACAGTGATCTTACCTACCCGGAGCATCCAGTCAAGATACTGGACGAGGCAGAAAAGAAGACACGGACCAAGTCATGGCGCATGTACAAAGTACAATGGAGCAACCACACTGAAGAGGAGGCTACCTAAGAGAGCGAGGATTTCCTGAAGACGGAATACCCACACCTACTCAGCAACCGGTAAGAAATCTCGGGGACGAGATTTATTGTTAGAGGGGTAGGTTTGTAACATCCTGAAAATCGAAGAAACTGAAATCGGAACGTAAAAATCGGAACTTTCAAAAACCTCCGCTTGTTGCTTCTTCCTCGGGTTTGTTGCTTCTTATTTGCCTTCGCTTGCATAAATTTAGTCGTGATCAATTCTCTTTCGGTGTTTTTGGATGATTTGGAGTTTGTCGGAATGAAAATGCGAAAGTCCGTATTAGGGATTTTTTTAAAAAATGGAGAAGTGCGGATTTATGAAAATATGATTTGGGAGAAATAGAATAGTAATTGTGGTTGGGGAGGATAAATTAGGACACAAAATAAATAATAAAATATTTGGGAGCCGTACTCGAAATCCGAAAATTTTGAAAAATAAAGAGGTGAATTATGAAATTAGGAAAAAGGGATTTAAATAAATAAATATGAAAAATATGGGAAAATAAAAGTGGTGAAAAGTTGAAAATATTATATTAAAAATTATTTTTGAAATATAGGAATTTATTTTGGAATTTTAGAAGGGAGGAAAATTGAAATAGGAATTAAAAATAAAAATCGGGAAAATATGAAAGTGCACTGTTCATATCGCGCAGTGTTCGACGCCGTACCGCGTCGTCACGCGCCGCCGCCGCGCGCGACACGCGCCGCGCGCGCTCGCCGCGCGCGCCGGCCCGCCTCGCGCGCGCGCGACGCGCCCTACCCCCCCGCGAGCCACGCGCGCGCGCAGCGCGCGCGCCGCGCTGCGGCGCACTCGCCGCGCCGGACCCCGCCGCGCTTGCGCCCGCGCTCGCCGCGCCCGTACCGGCCCGCCGCGCCTCGCGCCCTCGCTGCCACGCGCGCGCCTCGCCGCGCCGGACCCCGCCCGCGTCGCGCGCTCCGCCCGCCGCGTCGCGCCCGCCCGTACCCGGCCCGTTTCGCGCCTCGCCGCGTGTCGCCACCGCGCGGCCACGCCGGTCCCTCCCTTCTCCACCCCACGCCCGCGCCGCTCCTCCCGCCGCGCCTATAAAAGGCGGCGCCCCGCCCCTTTGCCGCACCACCGCCGCCCTCTCTCCTCCGTTTCCCCGAGCGCCAACGCCGCGCCGCCGTGCGCCAAGCCCCCCGTGCCCTACCACATCTCCCGAGGTCCGTCGTCGCCGTAAGCCCCGCTGCTTCCCTTTTCCCCCATGCGCTAGCGCCGGCCGCCGCCTCTGTTTTGCTTGGACTCCGGTCGAACAGATGGCGGACAATGAACAGTGCACAGGGAAAAAGAAAAAAAAGAGAAAAAAGAAAAAGAAAAATAGGGAAAAATTTGGAAAAATATTGTGGGAAGATTTGAGTAAAATTTTGGGCAAAATTAAAGTATATTTTTGTATGTTTTCTCGGTGCGAAAATTTGGAAATCAAATCCGGACTTTTCCGAAATTCCGTTTTGCGACGTTTTTGAATCCGAATTTCGTTTAAATCTTTCTCGCCATTTAAAAATGTTTCTCTTTTGTGCTCGGACCTTCAAAACCTCTAGCACCAATCCCTCCGCGGATATTTTCAAATCTGTTTTCTTGAGCAAATCACGATCGTCGTTTTTCGAAAACCCTAAGTCGTCGACCCGATGACGAAACTTGGAGTTTTTCGGGGCAATCGTGGTACAAACTTAAGTAGGAATTTGGGCTTAGCGCTTGGGATCGTTTCTGAGACTTTTTCGGATCTTTTCGACCTTTTGGTGTTATATGGGATTCTAATCGGAATCGATTGATTTTTCGCACGTACGAGTAGCACCTGAAGAGACCGGCATCGACCCCGTTGAAGACACCACCCCTCAAGCGTGCGAGCAAGGCAAGTCATCACACTCTTTGAACATATTGATCCTACTTTGTGAAATGATGTTGATTTCAAATTACAAATTGCATGCTATACACAAATGAGTACCTATGCTTGATATACCCTGCTTTGATGTTGATCACCATTAGAATTATTCTTTGTAACCTTCAATGTGATATGACTGGAGGCTAACTTCGGTAAAAAAATGCTTAGCCCTACTTATACTAGATCCCTGCATACTCATGATTTTACAAAGAAGCTTTGTGCTTGGGCAACTACCTTAGGGAAGGTAGTTGAGATGCGGCCTGTGGAGACATGAGCGCCACATGGCCATGAGAATGATGAATTAAGTTTGATGAAAATTGAAAATGCTATACAAATGTTTTAGACTGGGGCGGTCGGATGATTTGGGTGGATTCCGGATAAGGCAAGTGCCGACCCTGGTCAATTAAGGACCGAGCCATAAGATAGCCGGGAAACGAGCCAGTACAACCGTACTTCTCGAATGGGTATAGACCTAGCTGACTAGATAGCCGAGCGGAGGCAGTATCCTTGCATAGATGGTTCTTTATGATGTGGTTTATGTGATGAGGATGAGGCTGCGGCCTTTGCTGTGAATGGTGGAATTAAATCGATATTAATTGAACTTACAGATTGAGGAGGTTTTCTCTTACCCCGGGTGCACCAGAACTCCTCTCACTGCTAGAAAATGACGGCTAGAGTGCATGAGGGCTTAAGTTCATGGAGCGGGTACTGCCAAAGTGAGGTTATCGAAAGGCTTTGCCGTGACCGTCTCATGTGTTGGGACGTAGGCTCATTCGTTGGGCTGTCGTGGAATACGGGTAAAGTGTACATCCACTGCAGTGTGAATGAATCAATCTATTCGAATAGCCGTGCTCGCGGATATCGAGCATCATGACAAGACTTTCGCTTGGCTAGACTTTAAACTTAAAACTCGGGATGGGTTTGCATGATGATTTCATTCGCGGTGGGATCAACTTCTCGAGATGCGAGAAGGGTGGATTCCCGGAAAACCATGACGTATCGGAGGCGGGAAGCCATCCTTGGAATCACGATGGATGGTAGACGAACCGTCGCCGAATTAATGAACTATAGAATTAAAACTTGACTTGGCTAGTTGTTAGTCTTGTGAAAAGAATTGTGAAAATTGGCTTTATGCAAAAGAGCTCCAGCCATTCCTTGGATAACCCTATCATATGCATCACTTCTGTGTTGACTTGCTGAGTACGGTTGGTACTCACCCTTGCTATACGCACAAACCTTCAGATGATGGGAATGAAGAGTCGGAGGATCCTTACGCTTACTACCAGGAGGGTGAAGGAACTGATGGCGCTTACTAGGTCTTAGCTCCGGTCGTTGCCTGTGGCAATTGACATGCCGCTGCCTCTATCCCGCTGCCGTATCTAATTTTTGCTTTTGTGGTGTATTCGGACCATGAGGTCCTGTGTGTTGAACATTGCCTTCGGGCCTACTGTTGTAATAATGTCGTTGTAAGTCTATTCGTGCATGCGCACCTGATTATTCGGTACTGTATTCGTGGGTACCAACTACTCGATCCAGGGAAAGGGTACTAAGAACACGAAAGATTCCCGTTCCAAAAACGGGGGTTCACACCAACTCCCAACGAGCAAACTGCAAACGAAGCCGCCATGATCGACGCCGACTGGAGGACACCACTCCAAATTTTTAACTCAGCAAGAGCTGCCGGAAGACCGGGATGAGGCAGAACGTGTCCGACGATGTTGTCAGGCTTATGTCATGGTTGACTCTGATTTATACAAGAGAAGTCCCTCTGGAGTCCTGATGAGATGCATCACACCTGAGGAAGGACGACAGCTACTCCAAGACATCCACTCGGGCTTATGTGGAAGCACGTGGCAGCACGCACCTTGGTGGGCAAAGCCTACAGACAAGGTTTCTTCTGGCTCACGGCGGTCTCCGACGCCGACAAAGTGGTACGAACTTGTGAAGGTTGCCAGTTCTTCGACCGGCAGAGCCATGTCCCAGCCCAAGAGCTACAAACAATTCCATTATCCTGGCCGTTTGCAGTATGGGGCTTAGACATGGTCGGTCCTTTCAAGAAGGCTCCAGGAGGATTCACACACCTATTCGTCGCAATTGACAAATTTTCCAAGTGGATCGAGGCTAAGCCGGTTGCTACAATCATTGCTGACAAGACACGAGACTTCATCCTCAACATCGTGCACCGGTTCGGCATCCCAAACAGAATTATAACCGACAATGGGACTCAATTCACTGGAGGCATCTTCAAGGAATTCTGCGAAGGCTTTGCGATCAAAATCTGCTATGCGTTGGTTGCACATCCCAAAAGCAATGGACAAGTTGAGCATGCCAACGGCATGGTTCTTCAAGGCATCAAGGCCCACAAGTTTGATCGCCTAAGTCCTTATGCCGGCAAGTGGGTTCAAGAGCTCCCCTCGGTCCTATGGTCTCTGCGGACCACGTCCAGTCGGGCTACTGGCCAAACTCCTTTCTTTTTGGTCTATGGCGCAGAAGCCATGTTGCCAAACGAGATGGAGTACAAATCCCTCCGAGTCCGCAGCTTCAACGACGAACGCTACGACCCAGACCGAGTGGATGACCTCACCCGACTGGAAGAGGTCCGTGAGGCAGCCCTCATCCAGTCGGCAAAATATCTTCAAGGGCTCAGACGATACCACAGTCGCAACGTTCGAGCACGAGCTTTTATCGTTGGCGATCTGGTTCTACGCAAGATTCAGACCACCAAGGACCATCATAAGTTATCTCCCCTATGGGAAGGACCATATATAATCGCTGAGGTGACTTGGCCAGGTGCATATCGACTAAAACGTGAAGACGGATCCATGGTGGAGAACTCCTGGAACATCAAACATCTTCGACGATACTACGCTTAAATTGCCTTAAGTTTCATGCTCTTCTTGACTGCCAAACTCAAGCAAGATGACTTCTTGAGTTAGCAGTCGGGGGCTGTACATATGTCAATAAAGCATAGTTTTCTTCAGCAACTTATGCATATTCGGTTTATCATTGTTTAATGTTCCTTGTTTCGAGTTCAACGTATAAGGACTGAGAATTTTTTGATGACCTAATCAAGCTTAGGCTTGGTGACAGTCGGACGAAAATTACTTAAGAAATTTTACATAAAAACTCGGATCAAGGCATTAACATAAATAAGTTGAATATTTACAAGTCTACATCAGAAAGTTGCATACAATGTTCACAAGACAATCAAGGTCGGAAGTGATTTACTACATCGGCGGCCACCTTTTTGGCCAATTCTTGTGCCTTACTAATCAAGTCCAGGGCCTGCTCGTCTGAAGTACCGTCGGCGAACCCTTCCCCGATTGAATCAACATCTACCCGGGGGTAGAGCGACTTGGTCTGCGCAAGGGCGAAGCCCGCTCCCATGACGGCTGCTTCGGAAATGTTTGCCAGATATTGATCAGGGGCCCTCCGGAGCTTGTCGAAGATCTCGACCGGGTCCAACGAGCTGGTCCCGAGTCCGTTATGGAACAGCAACAACAACACCAGCGTCGCCGCATTAGCAACATCTTCCCTAACGCTCTCAGCTTTTTTGACCCTCTCAATCAAGACGTTGTACTGAGCTCGGGTCGTAATCTTGTAAGCTGCCGAAGATACACGATCACACAAAATACCCGAAGATGAAGCGAAACGAAAGACGTGGCTTTGAAGGAACTCACCTTCAAACTCAGTCTCCAACTCGGCCTTGGTGATGTTGGCTTCATCCAGCCGAGCCTGAAGCAAGTGGACCTCTGGCGAGTTCTCTACAACAAGAAAGGTTATCAATGACCAAGATCAGCACAGACTACAATTGAAGACATAGAGAGACCGAGAGGGCTAAGCTTACTCCCGACTGAACCCCCGAGGTCGAGGTTCTCCTCCCGGAGTGCGGCTATCTCTCTCCTTAGGGCTGCTTTCCTCGATGCGGCTTCCTCTCGAGTGGTCTTCAGCTCTTGCTGGATGTTCTCCAGAGAGTTCAGGTGCGGGACCAACTTCTTGAGTGCATCGGACTTAGCCATTGATTGGCAGTATACCCTCTGCATGTGAGTTCTGAAGTTGGTCGACTGAAAAGAGATGATGAAGTTGCAACAGAAAAGGATCAGGACTTACATTTAATAGCCGACTCGCTTCATTTAGGCTGTCCACAAGCGCATCTCTTTCTTCATTTTCCATCTGTCTGTTCAAGATGATGCCTTGTTTCTGGCCTTCGGAATCCCGCCACTCAATTCTGATCGAAGGAACCCAGGTTTCAGAGGACTGCAACCTAGGAATTTCTTCCACTTTGGCCGAATGGATCAGAAGGAGCAGATAAGGATACAGAAAGATTAAACCCGAGATTAAAGGCTAGAGATTGATTCAAGACTTACCGGTTTCGGTGGCCGAATCTTTAAACGGCACTTCCCGGCTGCTTTTCCCTTCTTGGCTCTTCCCCGACTGGTTTCCAGTCGGGGCCTTTCGAGTAGCGGCTGGGGGCTCTTCTGTGGTCGACGGTTTCCACGGGATCTCGGCTGGCGGTCGGGGGCTCTTTCCTTGGGGTATCCTCACTGGGAGGTGAGGGCCTCTCACTCGGAGCACTCTCGCTCGGGAGAGGGCTCCGGGGTTTTGGTTCCGTAGGCTTTGATGCCTCAGTCGTTGCAGCTGGTGTTGGGCCCTCACTTTTCCCAGTGGGATCAATGTTTTGAGGCCTCCTGAAAAACAAGGACAGGAGCAATCGGGATGAAGATGAAGAAATTCTTAACAAAGAGCTTGATTTTAGTCGTAAGGCGTACCTGGTCGATCGACAGATCTTGGGCGCTGTCTTCGGTGACGGCCTCAGAGGGGTCACATTGGCTTGAGGAGCGGGGACATCGTCGTCCGAGTCATCAATGATCAGCCTCCTCTTGCTCGCCCGCTTACGGATGTCTTCACTCAGGGCCGCCCTCTTTCCGGCTGGATCGCTCTGGATCTTCACACCACCGGCTGGCTTCTTGGCAGGCCGAGCCGGCGCATCCTCATGATGTATTTTATGTGGCTTAGAAATGATGGAGGCATTTTCCTGCAAGAAAGATTCTTTCAACACCAAGAAGTGTGATATCAAGATTGCAAGGCAATGAAGGAGTTAAGTCGGCTTACCGGAGGAGGAGGGCGATATAGGCTGTATGGGAGGACTGGCAGCATGAGGCTACGTTCGACTGCAATTCCAGTCGAGAAGACCTTGTACATGCGAATCTTCAACATTTCGAAGCTGAGGGAGTCGCAGTCTTCCCGATTGGGGTCCCTCTCTCCCTCGTACTCAAAAGCTGGCTTGGATCGCTCCTTGATCGGAGCCAGTTGGCTCCTGATGAAGTGCCGAGTGATCTGCTCACCCCGAAGACCTTTCTGCTTCATCTCCAAGATCTTCGCTAGCAGCCTGTTGGCTTCATCCCAATCTTGGGACACTGGCACGGTGCTCCAGTTGGGCCTAGGCACAGGGGGAAGGCCAACGAAGTTTGGTAGGCTAGGTTCAAGGTTGGTGATGTAGAACCAGCTCGCATGCCAGCCCTTGTTAGAAGATTTCAAAGGTAGAGAAAAATACTCCTTGCGGAGGGATCCGCGGAGTTGGAAGCCCGCCCCACCGACGACGCAGGGCTGGTCCTTATTTGGATGCGGCTTAAGGTAGAACATACGCCGGAAGAGTTGAAAGTGGGGAAGGATGCCAAGGAAAGCTTCGCACACATGGATGAAAAGGGCTATGTGGAGCATGGAGTTTGGGTTCAAATGATAAAGCTGAAGACCATAGTAGTCAAGAAGCCCCCTAAAGAATTCAGAGGTAGGGAGGCTGAAACCGCAATAAAAGAAGGAAGTGAAAACAACGAGCTCACCGGTGTTTGGAGTGGGGAATTCCTCACCGGCCGCTGGACGCCAGCCCACGATTTCCTTAGGAGGAAGGACTCCGTGTTTTACCATCTCCTTGAGGGTGGACTCCCTGACATCCGAGGTAGCCCACTGCTCAAAAGGGATCTTCTTCTCTCTCGCCATGAATGTGGTTTGCGGGGAAGTGGATCTGTCCTGGAAGATGGGGATTTGAGATGGGGACCTGTGAAGGAGGATGCGGAGGCTGGGTGGTGACGAAGCATGAGCTTCTAGATCGGTGGACTAGGTGCGCGCAAGAGCTTAGGGTTCTCCGCTGCAAGCTGATGAACATTGTTGCGATTGGGGAATTTTTTCTGGGAAGACGAAGTGGCGGGGATGACCTCGAGGCTTTGTAAGAGATTTGAGGGTGGCGTTAGGTTTTCTCGCAATTGGGTCGAGCCCATGAGAAACTTGCGGCCCAGCTAAGGTATGGCCTGACACATGTCCTTAGGGACTTAAGTGGATGAACTTAAGCAGATTTGCTTTGGTAATATGCGCGTGTCCGAGTGCCCCGTACCTTTGGAAATCCTTTCATACCGCGGTTTGCATAACTTCATGAGAGGTTGGCACGATGCAATTTGAAAGGTGACAAACAGTGAAGCTTTTCATAACTGCCTTGATGACAGGGACTGTTTGGTTCTTAAGCATTTGATTAAATGATTATATCAATGCTATCTTTTCACCTTGGTGAAGATCTTTTTTAGATTGAGACCAGTATTATGGCAGGAGCTATTTTTTGGTCGTATTTTTTAGATGACTGAAAAATTTGTTTACCCATAAGAGATGATTAAAATGATTGTTCTGAGATGACTCGGATAAATCCACTTGGATAAACATGAGATTACCGAGTGCTTTTCACCCACGAGGGTTGATTGAACTGCTTGTTCTGAGATGACTCGGGCAAGTTCATTCGGGTAAGCATGAGCTTGCCGAGTGATGAGATTTTTTATGATTGCTTTAGCTTGAGCTAAGCGTTTATATAAGAATGATTTTTTATATAGTTCTTGACTATATGTTTAGTGTGTTTTTGACTAACCACACAGTCGGGGGCTACACCTAATTAGGTGCATCAAGAGATGCACCTAGGTGTTTATTTTTTGGATATTTTCCAGCCCTTCACAGTCTTCGGAGCCACTCGGGAGATTCAGGCAGAGGAAATGGAATCACTCGGCGCCAGAAGCATTCGGCCAAAGGGTTGTTTGGCTGCATGCTACTTTGGTTTGAGGCTGAGTTTTCTCGTCGACTGCAAAGGACTCGGGGGCTACTGTGGAGATTGTGGCAATCGGATATCTACGTGGCAAGCTTATCCGATTGGAGATAGGGATAGGTTACGCCTTCCAAATATGTAAACCAACTATGACTTGGGTGTTACGTTGCCGATTGGATAAGGCAACATCTCATAGTCACGGTTTGGTAAGATTGAGGAAATCAACTTAGAGTAAGATAGGGTTTTCGATTTGTAAGCCCGCCTCCCAAGACTATATAAGGGAGGTAAGGGGCATCCCTTGAGGGATATTAGCCTTAGACCAGATTCATTAGCAAGAGCTATCGACTTTAGGAGCAACAGATCTTGAGATCAATAAACACTCGGCGGATCGAATCCCCGAAACAGGAGTAGGGTATTACCTCACGAGAGGACCTGAACCTGTCTAAACCTTGTTTTCCACCTAACCCATCGAGCTTGGCGATCTTGACTGCACCTCCAATTTTCTATTGCCGAAACCGAGTTTCGACAAATGCAAATAAAGCCTATTGGTTGCATGGCAAGCGGTGTTTATGGCTTCCGTCCAAAAAGAATCGGAAACACCATATTCATCGAGCATAGTCCTTGCCATCTCAATCAATGTACGATTTTTCCTCTCTACTACACCATTTTGTTGTGGTGAGTAGGTAGCAAAAAGTTCATGCTTAATACCAAGATAATCACAAAAGTCCTTGATATTTGTATTTTTGAACTCGGAACCATTGTCACTTTTAATTTTCATAAGAGTGCAATTAAACTCATTTTGGGCCCTTTTTGCAAACTTTTTGAAAAGCTCGGCAACAATAGACTTATCATGCAAAAAGAACACCCAAGTGTAGCGAGAATAGTCATCAACAATCACAAGATAATGACTATTTCCTCCAATGCTCTTATAAGTTGTTGGGCCAAACAAATCCAAATGTAAGAGCTCCAATGGCCTAGATGTGGACATGATACTCTCAGAAGGATGAGAGCATGCAACTTGCTTGCCGGCTTGACAAGCACTACAAAGTTTATCCTTCTCAAACTTCACATCTTTCAAGCCCACAACTAGATCACGTTTTGAAAGTTTGCTTAATTGATGCATACCAACATGCGCTAGTCTCCTATGCCAAAGCCAACCCAATGAAGTTTTTGCAACTAAACAAGTTTCCAAATTTGCTTCACTAGAGTTGAAATCAACCAAATAAAGATTTCCATATCTAAAACATTTGAAAACACAAGACTTATCATGTAGACTAGAAACAATAACTTCTTGCGGGAAAAATGCACATGACAAGCCAAGATCACAAATTTGTGCAACCGAAAGCAAATTGAAATTTAGTGATTCAACAAGAGAAACATTTTGGGTTGATAAATCGTTGGAGATAGCAACTTTACCTAACCCAATTACCTTTCCTTTGCTATTATCTCCAAAAGTGACTTTCTCTGATTGATTACCTCCTACTTCAAATGTGGTGAACATTCCTCTATCACCGGTCATATGTTGAGTGCACCCACTATCTAGCACCCAATGGCTCCCACCGATGTGGTAGTTCACCTGCAAAAAAAGATCAAGCTCTTTTAGGTACCCAAACTCGTTTGGGTCCTTGGAGGTTAGAGATCAAGGCTTTGGGCACCCAAATGGCATTCTTTTTACCACCAAGTATAGGGGAACCCACATATCTAGCAACAATATGACCATCATGAGTCTTCCTAAGAATATAATGTGAATCAAATATACATGTCTTAGATGGCTTACTACCAAGGCAATCACTTGCCAAATGCCCAACCTCACGACACTTGGAGCAATACTTACCATTGCTCTTGACAAACCGAGTGGCACGGTAAGAAGGTTTTCTACCCCTTTTTGGAGTGAATCCAAGTCCTTCCTTGTTAAGGATGCACCGTTGCTCACTCAATATTTTGTCAAGAGTACTCTTACCCTTAAAACATCTTTCCAAACTTTTGTTGAGCTTGGTGACTTGCTCCTTAAGCTCATTGTTCTCAACAACAAGTGAAGCATCATAAACAGAGACACAAGAGCTAGAGCTAGAGCAAGGTATATCCATGAGATCATCACAAGAAATAGAGATGCTAGATGATGCAACATGAGTAGTATGACAAACAGCACTATCATCAAGCAAATCACATGATATGCCAACATCAATGAGAGCTCCATGTTGAGTAGTGGAAAGGAGAGTGTCATGAGCTTCCTTAAGCTTCTCATGAGAAATGGTGAGTTCCTCATGAGAAGTCTTTAGCTCATCATACAAGACCTTTAAAAAAGCATGATCCTTATTTAGGGCCTTGAACTTGGCAATCTCTTTCTCACTATAAGCATGGAGCTCCTCAAACATACTCACAAGCTCATCATAGGAAACATCATCATAATCATCATCACTTTCACTATCACTAAATGATGTTACCTTAGAAGAGCCCTTTGCCATGAGGCAAAGTGGAGCGAAGAGTGATGGAGCCTCCTTGATAGCAACTACGACCATCTTATTCTTCTTGGAGCTTGCATCATCATCACCTTCTTACTCTTTGGACCCGAAAGAAGTGGAGCTCTCTTCATTTGAGTCCCATTGCCCAATAAAATCCTCAATCTTCTTTCCTTCCTTTTTGAGCTTCTTCATGAGCTTGTAACCTCCATTCTTCTTCTTGGATGACTTGTCTTCATCATCATCATTTGAAGGACACTTGGAAACAAAGTGTCCCTTCTCACCACACTTAAAGCATCTCAAGTTGGAGAGTCTTGTTGGGTCTCCTATTTCTTCTCCTATTTGAGTTAGAGCCTTTTCCTCTTTCCTTTCTTCTTCCCAAGACATCATTGAATCTTCTAGCAAGAAAAGCAATTTCTTCCTCCAAGTCATCATTTGCTTCATAAACTTTGCTCTTGCCCTTGTCTTCCACTTCGACTTGAAGAGCTATACACTTCTTGGATAGAGAGGCTTCCTCCATCTCCTTCTTCTTCAACGTGTACATGTTATTTGTGTTGATCTTCCCCAAGAGGCTTGAGGGTGTCATCCTTGACATGTCAGAGTTGATAAGCATGGTGACAAGAGTCTCATACTTCTTCGGTAGAGCCCTAAGCATTTTTTGGGCAACCTCAAGATCGGTGTAAGTTACCCCAAGCCCCTTGAGATCATTGACAATGACATTAAGCCTTCCATACATGTCATTCACACTCTCATAAGGCAACATGGAGAATGTCTCATATTTGATTTTGAGCAAATGAAGCTTGGCATCCTTATATTCACTTGTGCCCTCATGAATCTCCGCCAACTTATTCCAAATCTCATAGGCGGTCTCAACATTGCTCACTCTATCAAACTCTTCTTGGCTCAAGGAGCTGAACAACGCATTCATGGCTTGAGCATTGAGTTGAAGGTTGCGGTGATCAACCTCCGTCAAGGGTGAGCCGGTGATAGAAAAACCTACATTCACAATACTCCAAATATGGAAGCTCATAGCTTTAAGGTGAGTAGACATTTTAATTTTCCAAGTGGAGTAATTTGTGCCATTAAATATGGAAGCCTTTCCTACATGGTTCACCTCGTTCGACATCTTCTCTCTAGGCGGTGAAGCCCAATCAAGAGAGACCAAGCTCTGATACCACTTCTAGAATCGAGATGTCGACTAGAGGGGATTTAAAACTAATTGACACTAATTCAAAACTAACCTAAGTTGCTAGGCTTGGTGGGAGAAGAGTCTAACTAAGCAACTAAGTTAAGTTTTGCAATCCTAGGGTGATAGTGGCTCAATTATGTCTATACAAATATAATTGCATAAAAGTAAATGCAATAAGTAAATGAGACAAGAGACAAGGAGTTTTTCATCGAGGTTCAGAAACTCGCTGGTTTCCTAGTCTCCGTTGAGGCGAGCCCAACTCCACCGCTCAACCACGAAGCCACCGCACACCCCCTTCGTCAAGGGGTGGGCAAGGTGGGAGCGAGCCCATAGAGAGGACTACTCAAGCCTCGATCACTAGGGGTAGTTCTTCCTTCACTCCGAAGGTGGTGAACTCCAAATCACTCACAATCCGGCACCGGGCCTCCTCCACGATCTTCTCGGAGAGGTCACCGGGCAACTCCTCCACAAGCCATCTAGGAGGCGACAACCTCCAAGAGTAACAAGTAATCCCGCGGCTTAGAGATGATCAAGTGCCACACTAGCTCTAGAATGAAGCAATGCACTTGGCTCTTGGCTAAATCAATTCCCAAACACACTAAGTAGATGAACACAAAGCTCAAATGAGTGTGAGAAAAGTGCAAGGGTGTATGCAATTGAAGAGAGTGCCAAGAAGAAGTCCCTTGCATCCACAAGGAGGTTATTTATACCCCACACCAAGTGAAGTAGCCGTTGGGGTCGAAATCCTCCAACCTCGTTGCTCCGCCTGGCCGTCGAGGCGAAGGGTGGCTGCTAGGACGGCCTTAGTTGTAACGGCTAGAAAACTAGCCGTTACGGTGCAATCATTGCTCGCTAGCGGGTGGGGTCCGGCCGACCGGAGGCCAAACGACCGGCCATACCGCCTCGGCTCGGTCAGACCGCCATCGGCTCGGTCTAACCGACTGCGGCTCTGGCGGCTCTAGATCGCCAGGCCGAAGGGAATTAAGGAGGCCGGTTAGACCGGAGGTGTATGTCTGGTCAGACCGCCACAAAGGGCAGGCCGGACCGCTCGAGACTTGCGGTCGAGCGCACTCAAGTCCGTGGCCGAGGATCAACATCCACGGCCGAGACCGGCCTTGGTTAGAAGGTGAAGAAATTAAAGTTGGAATGCAAATGACCTAATGTGACATTTTGATCATCTCTTTGCTTAGGCCATTACCTCTCTTGATAGTACGACAAAGCTATAAAAATAATCTATGAAATTTGATCGTCCATAACTTCTCGATCAATAAGAATAAACTATAAATTTTACCGTCTTCAATCTTCTTGCATTGTGCCATCTCAAATAATCCTCAGTAGTTATCTATGCACTTTTTATCATGTGAACCTGACTCAAATATATGAATCTCAAAAACATCGTTAGTCCACACTTAGCACTCGTCATTAATTACCAAAACAAATAATGGGACCTAGATGCTCCAATCTCCCTCTTATTGCATTTTTGCTTCCCAATTCTTCTTCCTCAGTCTCTCTCCCTCCCCTCTCTCTCCCGTCCCAACTCCCAACAAGCCACCGGTATGTTGTTCTCATCGCCGGCCAGATCCACCACCAGGCATCATCTCTTGCTAGTCTCCCAGACCACCCCACATCTCTCATCGCCGTTCAAATCCACCACCGGCTGCTAGCTGTTGCCGCCGGCCAGATCTAATGGGATGAAGCTTCTCATTCGCTCCTCGTTTTTCTCTTGGCATGTGCTCATCCGGTTTCTCCCCCCTCCTTGTTGTTGTCGGATCCGGATTTCTTGAGGTCGGTTGTGGTTTTCCCATGATTCTGTGGTGGATCCAGAGTCCGCCGTGGTTGCCAGCGAGGTAGAGGAAGGATGCAGTCATCGGTGACGGAGGGAGGGGAAGGAGTAGGCGGCGGTGGTTGGATAGGAGTAGGAGAAGGGGTGGTGTTCGCGGTGTCCGGGACGATGTGCGCCGCGTGCACGGGCTCGGTGGAGAAGGCCGTCAAGCGGTTCCCGGCGATCTATGCCGCCGCCTCCAACGGTCCAACCTTTTTGTCTCAAACAGGTGAGTTTCATCTCTATCCTGTTAGTGTTTCTGATAAGACAGTTGGTGGAAAGCTTTGAGTTGCAGGCTTGGTCGCTCAGTCTATACTGGTTATATATAATTCTTATCATGCTATAATTTGTTTTGCATACTAAATGTGGCCTAACTCATGAGCTAGAGGACTATAATGAAATTACTGAGATTACTGATATATGTGCTGGTGGCTGTTCATAGGAGATGGTATGCTATATGCAGCATTTTTTTTTATTTTGGATCATTGTCTTTTAAAATAATTGATTTATTAAAACTGAGTGAACCCTGCAACCACATAGCTCAAAATTACTTGTTTAGCCAAATAGTTGATTTCTTGGGTATTGTGGCCTTAACAAAATAAATTTCTGCCAATGGTATGCCCGTTGATTATAGAGTGAGCTATTCTAATGTATTTTAAGTTTCAGCTAAGCTGTTTACTGATTTTTTATCAATGACAGCCACCTGTTTATTTTCCAAGTTCCAACTTCATGTGAAACTAATGATCGACTCTACTTCGCAATTGACAAATCTGTGCATCAGGTCTTCTATTCATGGCAGGTGCTCCTATCTTATGCAATGGTGCATTTAACATGAAATTGATGCAGCATGACTGCAGGACCACTACATTGGGAATTGATGCAAAAGACAAGGGTCCTAAGGGCATGTTACATACAGCTAAAAGTCAGACCATATAAGGGTTCGTCTGTAAGGTGTTTTAATGTTGTGTATGTAGTTAAGATCAATTGAAAATAAAATTATACGTCCTATAGTGTTGCTATTTGATATGAAATATATTAAACATATATAAGAGAATATAATTATAAATTTTTTTCCAAAATATTAGCAAATTTTGTTGGTACTTCTAAATAAGCTACTCCTGAATGCACCAAAATGTTATAAGCCAGTGCATCAAGAATTCAAGCAAGCACCATCATGACCATGCATATTGAATGATCAGATAAATTAACTTTGCATCAATAATTGGATTATTATACTGAACTGATATGCAATAAGACGAATTTCATGAGCACGAAGGGTAAAATTGTGAGCCATACTTTCCACATCGAGTGGCACTCAAAGAAAGATAAAGTATTGATATATCTGAATTGCCATAAAGTGATGGAAAAATAAGTTGTTTTAGTTAATCATGTACACTGAACCGTAAAAACTATGTCCCGTGCAATGCATCAACCTCATGGCGGCATATCTGCATAATAAAACCAATAAAACCATGTACATATTGTATAATGTTGCCAGCATATGGTAAGCAAAATAAAGATTCTCTGTAGGTAAGGCATTAAAAAGAAATGATGTTTCTGATATAAGGCATCCTCAAATGCATACCATAATTTAGATTATTTAGGGAAAGAGAATCTTCTTCAAATACTTCATGGCAGCAACTCGCTCAACCTTTTCATCATTTGTCATAGAACTTGTGTCTTACGAAATGAGGTTGTTATATGCGTCCATCATCTTCGATTATTTCTCGAGCTTCTTCCTCTCAATCTCAAGCTTCTTTGATTCAACCTCAATCTTCTTCCCTTCCATCTCTATCTTCTTAGCCTCTTTCTTCTCCTGTGTTGTTAGATGGGCAATCCATGTAGTCTCCATCTTTTCGGAAGACAACTTTTGTTGCAGCTCTAGTACTTTTATGCGGTTCATACTAATATTTTCTTCGATCTGGTTTATTTTGGCAAGCTTGCTCACATCAATTGCAGATTCTTTCGATTTGCCCTCTTCATCCATTGCCTTTGACTTGCCTTTTTGTAGACCCCCGTTTTTATAACGGGAATCATTCGTGTTCATAGTATCATTTCCCTGGATCGAGTAGTTTGGTACCCACGAATACATTGTTGAATCATCTAGTGCACGATACATTCACCCAAAATATTACAATATAGAGCCTGAAGGCAATATCTAGAACATAGGACCCAACGGTCCGGAATACAATCAAAAACAAAGTTTAGATAAGGCAGTGGAAAGAAGGCAGCGGCACGCCATTGCCACATGCAACGACCAGAGCTAAGACCTACTAGACGCCATCACCCTACACACCCTCCTGGTAGAATGCGTACGGGTCTTCAGGGTCTTCATTATCCACTTCTGAATCTTTGTGCGTATAGCAAGGGTGAGTACCAACTGTACTCAGCAAGTCACCACAACAAGGATGCATATGATAGGGGATAACCAAAGAATGGCTCTGGTTCTTTTGCATAAAGCTAGTTTTGCAGCTCTTTTCACAAACCTAAGACCTAAGCCTGATCAAGTTTTATTTCCATAGTTCATTAAATCGACGACGGTTTTGCCCACCATCCATTGTGATCCCAAGGATAGCTTCCGGCCACCGGATCATCATGATTTTCTGGGGAGTCCACCCCTTCTCGCATTTCGAGAAGTTGATCCACCAGCACATAAAAATCATCATGCAAACCCATCCCATAATTTTAAAATTTAGAGTCTAGCCAAGAGATAAACTTGTCACACCGCTCCATATCCGTGAGCACGGCTATTCGAATAGATTGATTCACTCACACTGCAGTGGATGTACACTTTACCCGTACTCCGTGACTACCCAACAAATGAGCCTACATCCCAACACATGAGGCGGTCACGGAAAGCCTTTCGATAACCTCACTTTGGCAGTACCCGCTCCATGAACTTGAGTCCTCTTGCACTCTAGCCGTAAACAGTTCCTGGCAGTGTGAGGAGTTCTGGCACTCCCGGGGTAAGGGAAAACTTGCTCATTCCTTCCGTTGTACTTAAGTCCAATCTCAATTCTGTTACCCACCAGCGGTAAGCCCCCGTCGGTAGGTCTCTTGCTCATTCTTCTCATTCGGTTACCCATCAGCAGTAACTCCCCGCCGGTAGGCCCTCAGTCTCATCTCATACATAAGAACCACTATGCAGGGGTACCACCTCCGCTCGGATATCTACTCGGCTAGGTCTATACCCATTCGAGAAGTACGGTTGTACTGACTCGTTTCATGTTTAAGTCTCAGGGCTCGGTCCTTAATTAACTAGGGTCGGCACTTGCCCTTTTCGGAATCTACTCAAATCATCCAGCTGCCCCAGTCTAAAACATTTGTTTGTTTTAGCTTTTCATCAAAGAATCATTTTATCCTTGTCATGGCAAAGTGGTGCTCATGTCTCCACTTGTCGAACATCAACCACCTTCCGCAAGGTAGTTGCCCAAGCATATAGCATTTTGATAAATATGAGTATGCAAGAATCTCATTTAGCATGGCTAAGCAATACCAAAGATTTTCTTCGAACACATTATGTCATAGGTTAAAAAGAATATATCTATTGGTATTCAATATCAAGGCATGGTATAGCAAGAATAGGAATACTTCGTGTATAGCATGCATGTCTAAGTTTAAAAGCAACACAAGTTCGCAAATAGGCTCAATATGTTCAAAGGTAGTGATGACTTGCCTTGCTCGCAACCTTGTTGACCTGGGTCTTCAATGCACTCAACAGCTCCCTCGGATTCTATTCATACGTGCGAGAAATCCAATTGAATTCTATTAGAATTCAAATAAAAATCACCAAAATGCCAAATAAAATCACAAAACCGATTCCAAAAGTTAGTTGACGATTTTAGACGAGTTCAGGTTCGAGTTTCTACGAAATCCGAGTTAAAACGAGCGAGTTATAATAGTTTGAAATTTTGTGATTCATCGATTAGTTATGGAGTGGAAATACTACAAGTAAACTTTACTCTAAACTTTTGTATTAATATGAGTGATGTCCCAGAATATTATACTGAAAAGAAATGATTATTTCTAGTCGTATTCTCGGATATTATTGGACTAACAACCCCTAGAACGAAATAATCGAATCCAAAAATATTTAACCTAAAGCCCGACACTATATTAAATAATTCAGATTTCAATAATTAGAGATTTAATATTAGATCACAATTATATCCCTAATATTATGATTAAAAATTTAAGTGTCAACAAAATTAGTTGATTCACCGACAATTTAGGATTTAATAAAAAATAAAATTTATACGACCATTAAAATCCTATAATTATCTCCTAAAAATTTCATCCCGTAAATTTGACTTTTACCCGAGATTTTCCTAAATATTTTTCCCTATTTTTATTTTTATTTTATTTTCTTTTTTTCTTTTTTTCTTTTTTTCTTCTTTCTTCTTTTCTTTTCTTTTTCTCTTTTCTTTTTCTTTTCTTTTTCTTTCTCTTTTTTCCTTCCTGTTCATCTTCTTCTCCTCCCCTTCCTTCCTCTCCTCTCTCCTTCTCTCTTCTCTCAGCCGGCCGGGCTGCGAGGGGCGGCGACAACGGCGGCACAAGGCGGTGCAACGGCGAGGAGCTTCGGGCGGCCGCGGCGTGGGACTAAAAGGGAAAGAAACAAGAGGGTCGAATGGGGAAGAGAGGAATGGCAAGGTGGGGAGGAGCTTAGGCTCCTTCCCTTTATAGGTGCGGCGAGAGCGCGGGGAAGGGGATGGGCGCGGCGTGGCGTACGCGGGCGCGGGCGTGGGGCGGCGGCGGCAACTGCGCACGAGTGACGCAACGGCGAGCGTACGACAGCGTGGCGCGGCGACGTGTGACGCGACGACGACGTTAACACGGGCGCGGGCCGGGAACACGCGCACGACGCGTGGCGTCACAGCGACGTGTGCGCTACGTGCGCACGTGCACGGCGTGGCGCGGCGAGACCGGCGTCGAACATCCGCGCCCGATGAACAGTAGCATTTCTTCTTTTTTATATTTTTTTCTTTTTTATTTTATTTGATTTGTTCCTACCTAAAAATTAAAAATATAACCTTGGCCCGAATAAATTTAATTTTAAGCTTTCAATCTTTTCTCAACTTTGCAAATATATTTTTTTAACCTTTTTATTTATAATCTAAGATTTTATTGTATTTTATTTTATTTTTGAATTTTCCAAAAATACAGTTGCGATCCAAAAATGAATTTTATCAACCTTAGCTTTTCTCAATTGTATATCTTTATAATTTTTATTTCGATATTTATTTTGGAATTTCCTTTTCGTTTAGGGTTTTTAAAATCTTTTCGACATTTTCGCCTTTTAAATATGTCTTTATTTATAACACACAATAAACTTGCAAATAAGAGGCAAATAAATACGACGAGATGCAACAATCCAAAAGTTTTTGTAAGTTCCAAATTTTATATTTTGATTTTTTTAAACCTCTCGATTTTCGTGGTGTTACACTTTTGTAGCAAGAGCGGCCTTCTTAGCTGTCTTCTGTCCCATTGGTCGTTGAGGTATTTCGTCAAAACTATCCCTTTGTTCTCCGTCTTCTTCAATGGTATAGGACTTTCTTTACGAGCGTTCTTGAGCTCTTTGTTGTATGTTTTCCACTTCGGGACTTCACAACGTATTTTTCACACATTCTTAAGAACAAAGGGTCCTAGCTTTATTTTTGTTTTCTTCCAAATAAAAATTGTCAGCTGCATCCATCCATATCTGATCAAAGTAGCCACTTGTAAACACCCTATGAGCCTTCAAATAGGCAGATTCAAATAGGTCACACCACCTATTAAGCTTGTGCCATCGGTCCTTAGCTTGTTTTGCATTTCTTTTCCTTTCCGATGAGGTGTTCTTGTTGTTTGCCTCTACAACATCACCCCAATATGCCTCTTCCTTTCTATCTGCTCGAGTTGCTGAGTCCGTTGAATTTTCAATCCAAGCACCCATCAACCTTTCATCCTCCATCGATGTCCACATAATCCTCTTCTCAGTCTCCTCACTTTTTTGATTTCACCGCTGACTACAGTACGTGGTTGCTCTGGCAGGATTTGAACATTGGAGGGCGAATTTTCTCTATTCGGAGAAGGTTCCCCAACCAAATGAAAATTATGTGAATGGTGTCCAAAATATCTCATGAAACCTCCCGATGAAAATGTATCTTTGTCCCTGCAAAACCATATATGCAATAGGTAATTAACAAATGTGATACGTTTCATGTATAAAAGAATAAAAGAAACAATTTCTCAAATGGAAAAAATAAGTAAGAAACAATTTGTCGATGCGTGTGCTCGACACGCAGGAATCCGAGGGACCCCCTTTTTAGTTCGGCACAGGGGAGCGATGAATCAGGGCTTAAACTCATGGTAAGGATGGGGAGGAGTCGGTAAAACCGAAAAAAGGCCGCAACTGCAATGGGCACCAGGGGTTTATATAGGTTCGGGCCACCTATGCGGTGTAATACCCTACTACTGTTCTTTGCGTAATATGAGGGATGAATTACAGGAACCGGTGAGGGTGTTCTCCTTGGGGATGTTGGAGGTGGTGACTGAGGTGGGGGGCTTGAAGCCCAAGGTCCCCAACAATGGCAGAACCTTAGGCTTGTTTCTGGGGTTGCTAAGAATAGTTGCGAGCCGTTGTACAGGAGCTAGCCCCAGGAACCTCGCGAACCAAACGAACCGTTTTTATGATAGACTTGGGCCTCCTTTTATAGTGCAAGGGGACACCACAGTAGTCCTGATTTTCTCTACTCCGCTCCACGTGATGGAGCGGCTCTTGCCTTGTCTTGTCGGAGAAGCCACCCCATCTTTGTCCCTGTTGCCGTGTCATGGAGTTGGCAGAGAAAAGCGGGCATCGTGGCTGCCATGCTGCTGACGTGAGGATGGGCCAACCTACCTACTCCAGTGGGGCCTACCGGTCAGCGGCCCTTCACCTGGATAGGCGCTGATGCAACACCCCTAGTACTCGTGTTCTCTCTCCCACGCGGCTGCCCGATGCATTCAATGCGACAGGACGGGGCGTGGAGGGGGGTGTGCGTGGAGTGGCCGGGCAGTCATACCACGGTCGCCGTCAAATACTTTATACTCTTTTTTACCCCGTGACGGGCAAAAAGGGTGATAATGAGAGCGGTTGACAGCACGCCTCACATCGCATTAAATGCGACGGGAAGGCTCTTAGCCTCTCTTTTTAGGCATTAAATGAGGTAGTTGGCGCTGGACTCGCCCTCTCTTAGAGAGGTGCGGGGTGAGGGACTGGGTCCGGTGATCCCTGACCCGCCGCCTAGTGGGTCCGGTGATCCTGACCCGCCACTGGGAGTACGGTGGCCTCCAGGCAGCCCCCGAGCCAAGCCCCTCTTGGGGTGGCCACGTGGCCGCCCGTGGTCGGGACCCACTTGAGCTGTCCAGAACATATCTTTGGCGCGCCTCGGTGGGCGAATGCGCCTTCCCTTTTCAGATATCGTATCTCCGACATACCCCCGGGCCCATATCATCGACAGTAGCCCCCCGGTGTTGATCGGGGCCAAAGCCGGATTCGGGCGTGGTTAACGCCATTTCTTGAGTGTGTGGGCCTGGGCACTGGATGTGCCTCGTCATGATAGGAGGCCGGTACGTGACAACTGACGCTGTGCTTGGCTAGGCCTTTTCCAGACGGGGGCATGTTATTCGGCCACGCACGCGGGGGCCCATCAAATCGCCTAGCTCTCTCCGTCCTGCGTAGTGCGCCTGGTGGGCACGAAACCCCAGGCGGTGCGAAACCCCAGTGGTGCGGAAACCTAAGGGGATGCGAAAAAACGAAGGGGCGCGGAGCCGAGGAGGCGCGTCGTGTGGTAGTGAGGCGAGATTAATGCCGTAGAACTCGAGGGGGCCGTGGTTGCTTATAAAAACAGATCCACGAGAGGGGGGATCAGTTTTTACGCTTTCCACAGCCATCGCCTCTCATCTTCCCAGCGCCCTTGCTCCTTCACCTCCCTTCTCTCTGCCACCGGCTTCCTCTTTCGCACTCCAGCGCTTGCCTTGGAGATGGCCCGTGATTCGCCTTTGGAGCCGGGGAGCGTGCTCCCCAAATCCCTGGTTCGCACCGCGGAGGCCTGAAGCCTCTTCAACAAATACCTGCCGCGTGGCACGCGCAGCGGCGGCGATGTTCCAGAGGAGCGCCTCCCCACGAAGATGGTGTTCTTCGCCTCTTTCACCATGGTCGGGCTGGTGCCGCCCTTCTCTCGCTTCTTCCTCGACGTGCTGGAGTTCTACGACCTCCGGCTGCACCACCTCACCCCTAACGCCGTCTTCTACCTCGTCGTCTTCGCCTACACCTGCGAGATGTTCGTGGGGGTGATGCCCTCACTGCATCTTTTCTAGCAGTTCTTCCGGGTATGCCGGGCGGGCTCCCCTGGCGCGGTTGGATATGTGGCGATCCAGCCGCGGAACGATAGGACCGTCGGCACCCCCTTCATCGACATTCACCCCCGCTCCAGTGGGAGAACCGGAGGGCCTTCGGTTCTACACCGCCCGGCGACCACCCCGCCTCTCCTTCCGACGGAATCCCGGTGAACCAGGAACCGGGGCGTGTCCGTGAGCCGGGAGGAGCCGGACGGGTGGCCGGAGCGGATCGCCTATCTTCGTGGGAGGCCCGTCCGCCACGCGGTCTTCCGTGACTTCCAGATGAGGCGTATCGCCCCGCTGCAGGAGAGGCCGCGCCCCGCCCATATGTACACGGGCTTCAACGACGATATATGGGCCCATGTGGGCGCCGTCTTCAATTGGGACGAGAAAGATCTTGCGATCCTGGTCCGCCGCACCCTCGGCGTCACGGCGATGGATCTGACGCAGCTCCCGCGCGGGTTGGTGCCACTGTGCCAAGATTCGGCACGCTCGGAGATCCTGCATGCGCTGCAGTGGTGGGCGATGGCGTGGGCTCATCATCAGCAGCGCCGGATGTTACCCCGACGGGTGGGGGTGATGACTATGCCGACGCCGACGACCAGGTGCCTATCGGGCGGCTGGGCCGCCGAGGTCCGGGCAGAAGCGAGTCGGGGGCCCCGGACCCGAAGGGGAAGAGGAAGAGGTCAGAGAAGGACCCTGCACCTCCCCCATCTCCACCACGCGGCAGCGACGCGGAGCGCGTCGCTCCTCCCCAAAGATCTGGAGGCTCACGGGCGGCGGGCCCGGCCCTAGGGGCCACTCCGCCGGGGGCCAGGACGGCCACAGCGACGGCGACGATGACGGAGGTGGAGGTCGGGAGCACGCCCACGGCAAGCGCGTCGTTGGCGGGGGCCGGCTGCGGCGCTCCAGCGGCGACGGAGGCAGCGAGCCACAGCACGGCAAGCCTCCCAGGCGGCCCTGCGAAGAAGAAGCGGGCCATCTCCTGGGTTTCCTGGGGCTTCAACGCCACCCGCAGTTAATGCCTTGTAGATACGCACTCGCCCTGTGGGCCTTGTGTTTTGTCTTGTATTTTGATCCCTTACCGTGTTTATTCCTGCTCCTAGCCGCGAGCGCCGGCATTTTCGCCCCAGGTTTATACCCTAGGGCGGTTGTGCTTCTGGCTCGGCGGGGGAGGCACAGGAGAGGCTCGGGGCGCTGGAGCCCTTCAGGTCCGGGTCGCCCCTCACGGGTTCGGGCCTGGGTCCGGTGCGATCCGGGGAAGGGGCCCACGAGGATCAAGCCAGGGGCCCTCCACCGGCGGCAGATTCGGGGTGACCTGCCCACGACGTGGAGGAAGCGGCAGTGGGCTGCGGGGAGCAGCCTCAGGGGTACCCCCCGCGAGAGCCATCGCCGCCACCACGACAGTCATCGCCCGCGCCGTGCTATCCGACGCCGTCACCCCGCCGGCCAACATCAACACTGCCGGTGCCGGTCTACCACGATCCTCCGATGCGGGGAGCAGCCTCGCCGGAGGGCGGGGCAGCGCCAGCGGGCGAAGCAGCGGCGGGCAGTTCTGGACATGGAGCGCCTTCAGCTTCCCGCCCCGCACAGGTGGTCGACCTCGGCTCGAGCTCTGACTCCGAATCCGGGGGCGCGCGGTCCGGGTTCGTGGTTGCCCCGGACGTCGAGCCCCTCGTCCGGCCGCAAGAGCGGGCGAGGCGATTGTGTTCAGGGCACTAGAGGAGGCCAACGCGGTCTCCTTGGAGGGGCTCCGGGCCCAGGTCCAGGCCTTGGCCGCCAGGGAGGTCGCGGTGGCGCGGCGGGAGGCCAACGTCGACGAAGGCCGTCGGGAGCTGGTGGCCACGGCGAGAGTGGAGGGCCTCGTCCGCAAGCGGGAGATGGTGGATATCGAGCGGCGCCAAGGGGAACTCAACCAGGTGTTCAAGGACACCGTCGTTGAGCGGCACGCCACCGACTTCCGTGAGCAGGTCGTCGCCGCCGCAGAGGAGAGGGTCCGCACCACCGCTGGAAGGTTCATTCACGACCTCAACGAGCGCGCCCAGGAGCTCGACCGGCGCGAGCGCACTTTGCGCGATGCTGAAGCCGCTGCTGCCAGTACCGACGTCGAACTTCAGGCCCGCGAGGCCAGCCTGGCAGAGCGGGAGAAGGCTCTGGAGGCGGCGTGGCGGGCGGTCGAGGACCGAGAGGCCGCCGTTGCCAGGGCCGAGGAGGACTCCGCCGCACGGGAGGTGAACGTGGTGGCCCAGGAAAAGGCCATCGCCGAGCGCGAGGCCGCCGTGGAGGGGCGCGAGGTGACGGTGCTGGAGGCCCAGGAGGAGGCCTCCCGATGCCTGAAGGCCGTCTGGGAGCGTGAGCAGCTGCTTGCTGCTGCCTCGTGCTGTCGGCAAGCCGAGCCGAGTGGTGGGAGCGGGATCGCCGCTCGGGAGCAGCGGTCGGCGACGCGGAGGCGCAGTGCGAAGCCCCCGCCGCAGCGCCGAGTTGGAGGAGGCGCGTCGCCGGATCGTGGAGCTGGAGCACACCCTGAGCTTGGGGCTTCGGGTCGTGGCCTCGTCCGTCGAGCGCCATCGGGAGGCAGCCCGTGAGGTGGGGGTTGTCCGCCCCATCACCGACGTCCCTACCTTGGGGGGGTTAGCCACGCATATAGATGAGCTGGCTGAGGGGATAAAGAGGGTGCCGGAGTGTTAACGCTGGAATTTGGTAATAAGGTTCGTGAGTCCTAAAGAAGCAAGGTGGAATTACAATCGGTGAAGACAGGGGTTGTATCTCGAAGGAGTAATCGCGCAATGCGGTCTACTGGGAATGAGTTGAATGGAGCTGACGGCCGATTCCAAGTTTAAAAGAGATAAAACCGTATCCAATGCAGAAACTTGAAGTTTAAGTGGGGGTTCGGATGTTAATGGCGCGTTTTAAGATACCGCCATTTGTAGATAAAGTTCTGAAATGGCAGTTGTATCTGTAATTTAGGAGTTTGTTACATTGTTAGTTGTAATAGGTCTTGTTAGGGATAATGTGATGTTTAGATAGAGTCTGGGGTTGTTACAGATATTCATATTTCGGGTATAAATAGGGCCCAAGGTCCCGTGTAAAAAGAATCGAAATCAATCTAATCTTCGGCGCATCGCCATCTTTTTCCTTTTGGACGAACACCTTGTTTGGCTTTGGCTGCATCGTCTCGATCCCGGACTCGTGTAAATGTTTGTCGTTAGTGGTGAGATTACTCGTTTCTAATGCTTCCATCGCAATGACACATTGGATTCAGTGGTTTTACTACGCTATGTATCATATAGTGCGTACGAATCAATCCGGTGTTTAGATCTATTGTGCGGTTGACTCATCTTGTGGAGGATGCGTGGTCAGCGACACTAGGTGTAAAGGCTGGTTGATTCGTATGTGGTATCTACCATCTTGCGGAGTGTAAATCGAGAGTGATAGAATTAAAGACTCATTTGATACTCAGAGCTGCATCAAGATTGAACTATTGAGTCGTCTTTAGAGTCGTTGGCAATGTATTCTTTTGGATTTACATTATCTGGGGATAGCGTCGGGGTTTCAGCCGACCTTATCTGTTTTTACGTGTTTCTTTCAATATGACTCGTCGTCGATCTGCTATAGAGCGTGGTTTGCACCGTATTGTGTTTACTTATGCCTTTGACCGGGAATGTTACATTTGTGCGAGAATTATTGGAGCATCGGCTGATTTGATGACGGTTTCCGGAAGCGGTTGGTTTCACGGGAGTTTGAACTAACGCTTAACGGGTACTTTCTTGTATTTTTCTTGTTGATTGCGATCAAATCAACGGCACGCCCGCACATTGAAGGCAGCTAGGAAGGACTTGCACCGGAGTCAAGCGGATCTCCTGTGCGGCGCGTGAGAGAGATTTCTCGTCAACACGCTTCTTGGCATGCCCGGTGGGACTATCTTTGTCGGCTCGACTCGGACAAATAGACTCGTCGGCAAGATGGTCGACTCCAAGATCCCTCGGCATCACACAGACAATGTCGTACTGTAAAAATGGATCAATTATCTCAATGAAGAAGCCGAGTATAAGAAGATGGTGGAGGAACTCCGGAAAAATTACCTTCAATCCTACACTCAAACAAGGTCCGGAACGGTCCACCAAAAGTACAAATTCAGCCTTAACGATACTATAGCATCCTCGTCGAGTGATGCGAAGGGCAAGCGTAAAGTGGAAGAACCAACTCAAGTACAAGATGATCGTGCCGTGTACTCTTTGCAAGATCGGATCGACTCGGCCGTCCATCACGCGTTGGTCAACCGGAGCAAGATCCTGGTCAACACCCTCAACAATATGATTTCTCATGTAGTTGATGCCAAAGTGGCCGAGCAAGTGCAAAGGGGTCCTACATATTTCACGGATGGCAAGTTCCCCGATTGGGACACTAGTCACCCAAGATCGGCGCTAGTAATAGCAGCCCAACCCGCCGGGAGGATCACCACTTGACCCCAAGCGAGACGGCTGCGAAACCAGCGGTCACTATTTTAAACCGACAAGCCGTTGTCCCAAGGTCAATTCGACATGTTTCACCATAATTGGCGGCCGACCGATCATGGCAGACATCAAAATATCGGGGACGACAATTTCCGACCCGCCAACGCCACCACCGGAATCCCGCCGCCACCCGCCGATCATCGGTACCAATACCAAGGGGTCGTCGGGATCATCATTACCGGCCTCGACACCTCCACAACTGTATCGGCAGCACGTATGCCGTATGACCCATACGAGCCGATACAAAGAAGACAATAGGACTTGGGCCAAACTGATCGGAGACGTCATGCGAGACCCGTTCGGCCTCAAACCAAAAGACTCGGGGAATATGTACGTACCCTTACCCTGAACATTTCGAAAGAATTCCATTACCCAACCGGTACAAAATTCGGATTTCTCTAAGTTCTCGTGGCAAGACAATGTATCTACGTATGAGCACATCACCGATTCTTAGCACAATGTGGTGAAGCATCGGCCATCGACCCTTTAAGAGTTCGGCTTTTCCCCTTTCTCTTTCAGATCGGCCTTCACTTGGTTCTCCTCGTTACCTTACAACTCGATTCGAGTTGGGCCGATCTTGAAAAATAGTTCCATAGCTATTTTTATTCCAAGCAACCACGAAATAGAGTTATCGACCTCACCAAAGATCGTGCAAAAACATAATGAATCGGTCCAGACTACATTCGGCGCTTCGTAGAAATGCGAAACCGATGCTACACTGGTGCTATCGGATGCTCAGGGCCAATTTAGCCTTCCATGGTCCGATTGCGCCAATCGTGAAAGATTCTCGCGCAGACTTCGAAAGTCTAGCCCACTGGCGCAGAGGGTAACGGCCCATGAACAACGCTTCCAAGAAACTAGGAAGGCCGTCAAAACCATAACACAAGTCGTCGTCGACTCAGACTATGGATCCGACGACGACGAAACAGAAGTAGCGGCAGCCGAATGGGCTAAAAACAAGAAGGCCATTGTCTGCCAGTGGCTGCTCAAAACGGCTAAAGAAGAAAAATATGATTTTGACATCACCAAAGCCGACAAAATCTTCGACCTACTACTCAAGGAAAAGCAAATTCAGTTGCTCGAAAATCATGTGATCCCGTCTACCGAAGAGCTGAAAAAGAAGAAATACCGCCAAGTGGCACAACTCTACATCTCACGCCACCAACGATTGCATAGTCTTTAGACAGCAGATTCAATCGGCCATCGAAGCCGGGAAGTTGAAGTTTGCTGGCTCAAGTCGGCACATGAAAGTGGACGGCAATCCGTTCCCGATCAACGCAGTCCATGCGGCCTCGAACGAGTTAACCGGCAGGCGTAACAACGCGCGACTTAGCCGATACGGTGATCGAGGCCGAAGCAGGTGAGGGTCAGAGAGGAAACCCCTCTACACAAATAAACATGGTGTGCCCAGTTATCAGATCGGTCGGCCAACAGCCGATCCGCGAATGAAGCAGATACCACCGTCAATACCGGCCGGCGCGAAGAAAGCTACGACGAAGTACCTCACCTCAGCATGATCCAAGAGTCCGGCCGGAGGAACATGGCGAGCCATGACGACCCACATTGGCATTGCGGCTTCTTCGTGCATTGCCGGGAGTCCGACATGAGACTACCAACACTGGAAGATCGCCCGCATGTAACGACCATCACACTCATGACGAACAAAGGAGCTCGTCAACATCAAGTCCATCCGTTTCATTCCGAGAGCCGTCCAATTGAACCAAACGGCGACGGTCCACGATCGGCTCGGCCCGGTCCATCAAGAATTCTTCGTCGACGAAAATCAAGATGGAGACAATCGCAACAAGAAGGAAGCCGACGAGGAGGGACCGGCCAATCCCGTGGTGCCCGTCCGATCTATTTACAAAAACTCGGAAAAGGAGAATTCAGCGGCTTAAGCGTGAAGGAAGAGAGGACGAGGTGGCACAAATGATATACGAACAACGCCGTCATGGGCAAGATCGGAGACGGTGGGTACCTAAGCATGAGAACACTACGACCACCGAAGGGCAAGGCGAAGAGAGCCCCGCCGACCAAGCCAGAAGGGCAGCCAAAGGGAAGGGTAAAGCTGCCGCATCGGTCAACATGGTCTTCGTGTTGCCCGCCGACCCGGTGCCCCGAAGCCGACGCGGATACCGTTGAAGATGACCCGCAAACCGATGATCTCCTGCACGTGCCATCTTCGACAAGCCGAAGGAACCGAAAATAGACATCGAAGCCATTGTACGTTAAAGGTTTCGTCAACGGTAAGCCGATTTCCAAAATGCTAGTCGATGGGGGAGCAGCAGTCAATCTCATGCCTTACGCAACTTTCCGGAAGCTTGGAAAAGGAGCCGAAGACCTGATTAAAACCAACATGGTACTCAAAGACTTCGGCGGTAACCCATCAGAGACCAAAGGCATTCTCAACGTCGAACCGACCATCGGCAACAAAACCGTGCCCACGACATTCTTTGTCATCGACGGGAAGGGGCGTCATGCCGCCTGCTCGGAAGGGATTGGATCCACGCTAACGCTGCATCCCTTCTACGATGCACCAGAGCCTCATCCAGTGGGACGGCGACAAGATCGAGATTGTGCCAACCGACAGGTCAGTTAGTATCGTCAATGCCGATTTGCCGCTTTGGGAAATCGAAGGCATCAAATGTTTGTCTGGGAAAGTCTGGCAAGCCGATTTTCTAAACGTGTCCAATTCAACAATACAGCCCATCGGAAGCGGCGAGCCGCAGTTGCTGTTAGGGCAAGGCTTCACGTTGGCCGACGAGTTAGAGGAAATCAACATCGGATCTGGCGACAAACAAAGGCCGACGTACATTAGTAAATATTTATCTCCTCTTTGTAGATCCCAACTTATTGAGTTATTAAAAGAATATAAAGACTGCTTCGCATGGGAATATTTTGAAATGCCCGGTCTAAACCGATCGATAGTGGTCCATCAACTGCCAATCAAAGCAGGATATCGGCCATTCAAACAACCTCCCAGGAGGTTCAAGGCCGACATGTACGACGCAATTAAGGCCGAAATCACTCGGCTATACGACGCAGGGTTCATTCGGCCTTGCCGATATGCCGAATGGGTCTCTAATATCGTCCCAGTATTAAAGAAGAACGGCAAACTTCGAGTATGCATCGATTTTAGAGACCTAAACAAGGCAAATCCAAAAGATGAATACCCAATGCCAATAGCCGATCTGCTTGTCGACGCCGCCTCAGGTCACAAAATCATTAGCTTCATGGACGGCAATGCAGGGTACAACCAGATCTTCATGGCCGAAGAGGACGTCCATAAAACAGCTTTTCGATGCCCGGGCGCAATCGGCCTCTACGAGTGGGTGGTGATGACATTCGGCCTAAAGAATGCCGGCGCAACATATCAAAGAGCAATGAACTACATTTTTCACGATATGATCGGAGCACTTGTGGAGATATACATCGATGATGTCGTCGTCAAATCAAGAGAGATAGAAAGCCACATTGCGGATCTAAGACAGTGCTTGAACAGACGAGGAAGTACGGATTGAAGATGAATCCGCTCAAGTGTGCGTTCGGCGTGTCGGCGGGCAGGTTCTTAGGATTCCTCGTTCATGAAAGAGGAATCGAAGTAACACCAAGGAGCATCAACGCAATTAAGACAATTCAACCCCCTAAGGATAAAAGGCAGCTCCAATCATTGATCGGAAAGATAAACTTCATTAGACGATTCATAGCTAACCTTTCAGAGAAATTGGAACCGTTCACACCATTGCTTCGGCTTAAGGCCGATCAGATATTCACATGGGGGCAGAGCAACGAAGGCGTTAGACAACATGAAAAGTTATTTAAGTTCTCCTCCGTTCTAATGCCCCCAAAAAGGAAAGCCGTTCAAGCCGTACTTGTCCGCCGACGACAAATCCATTGGCTCCATCCTAATCCAAGAAGTCGATGGCAAGGAAAGGGCCATTTTCTATCTTAGCCTGTTGCTAGATCCGAGACTAGATATTTGCCGGCCGAGAAGCTATGTCTCGTGCCTCTACTTCTCATGCACAAAATTAAGACACTATCTCGTGTCCAATAAATACATCGTAACATGCAAAGCAGACGTAGTCAAGTACATGCTGTCGGCTCCAATGCTCAAAGGGAGGGTCGGAAAATGGATACTTGCACTGACCGAGTTCGATCTGAGGTATCAGGCCCCAAGGACGGTAAAAGGACAGGCCCTGGCCGATCTCATTGTGGAACATAGAAACGACTCAATCGGCTTCGTAGAGATCACGCCTTGGACCCTAACTTTCAACGGCTCGCATGTACAAGCGGGCGTGGAATCGGCTTGGTTCTTATCTCACCCAAGGGGACAAGCTTCGAATCGCTTTCGCCATCGACCCCCACGTTACGAATAACCGAGCCGAGTACGAAGCCGTCCTCAAGGGGCTACTCCTACTCAGGGAGATGGAAGCCGATGCGGTCGAGATAATGGGGGACTCATTGCTCGTCATTAGTCAATTGTCAGGGGAGTATGAGTGCAAAAATGACGACCGGTAATCTATCATCAAAGGTGTCGGGAATTAATGGAAGGATTTCGGCTAGTAACTTTGAAGCATATTCCGGGGAGCGAACACGGAGGCCAATGACTCGGCTCAAAGGGCATCGGCTACGCCGATGCTAAGAAATGTCGACATAGGCATTGCCACCATCACGACCAACGATTGGAGATTCGACGTTTACAATTACCTCAAAACCCTTCTCAATCAGCCACAAGGAAGCTACGGTACAAGGCGTTGCGGTATGTATTGCTCGACGAAGATTTATACTATCGGACAATCGATGGCATACGCTCAAGTGTTTGAGCGCCGATCAAGCCACGGTGGCCATCGGAGAGGTACACGAAGGAATCTGCGGTACACATCAATCGGCACACAAAATGAAATGGCTACTTCGCCGAGCTGGGTATTTCGGCGACGATGCTAGAGAACTGTTTTAAATACTATAAAGGATGCCAAGATTGTCAAAAATTTGGCACAAGTGTAACGAGCTCCGGCGTCGGCCATGAACCCGATCATTAAATCGTGGCCTTTCAGAGGGTGGGGCATTGACATGATCGGCCAAATCAATCCATCTTCAAGCAAGGGGCACAAGTTTATACTAGCGGCCACGATTATTTCACAAAATGGGTAGAAGCAATTCCCTCCGAAAAGTAGATTCTAAAGACGCAATCGAGTTTGTCAAGGAACATATCATCTACGGTTCGGCATTCCGCAAACGATAACGACCGACCAAGGGTCCATCTTTGTATCCGACGAATTCATCCAGTTCACCGACGGCATGGGGATCAAGCTGCTTAACTCTTCGCCGTATTACGCACAAGCCAACGGTCAGGCCGAAGCGTCAAACAAAAGCTTAATTAAATTGATCAAGAGAAAGATAGCCGAGCAACCCAAACAATGGCACACCCGATTGGCCGAAGCTTTGTGGGCCTATCGGATGGCATGTCATGGGTCCATCCAAGTTCCGCCATACAAACTGGTTTATGGACACGAGGCGGTGCTTCCATGGGAAAGCGTGACCGGCTCAAGACGCATTCGGTTGCAAGACCAACTCACACCGATGATTACTACAATCTCATGATAGACGAATCAGAGGATCTCGCCTTATCGAGAATGCGAGCATTAGAAAAGGTGACGAAAGATAAGGAACGAGTAGCCAGGCATTACAATAAAAAGGTAGTTCCTAAATCATTCGAGGAAGGCGAGCTAGTTTGGAAGCTCATACTTCCAATCGGGTCCAGAGATAACAAATTCGGCAAGTGGTCGCCGAATTGGGAGGGGCCTTTCAAGGTCCACAAGTGCGTGTCCAAAGGAGCCTACATGCTACAAGGATTAGATGGGGAGGTCTTCGGAAGGGCCCTCAACGGAAAATATCTGAAGAAATACTACCCGAGCGTATGGATCAACGCGTAAGTCGGCTATCGCCACAATGGGCCGACCACAACAGCCGATGCCTTATGGGGGCATCGCCTTTAGGCATTCGTTTTCTCCCTCACCCCATGACCCCCGGCAACGATCACCAGGACTACTGTCAACAAGTTTCGTCGACATCGATGCTATCACCAAAACTTGGGGGGCATACACCTACGCCACACAGGCGTGAGACAATCATACAATGCGCATGGCCGGAAAAGCCAACTGTAGACCAATCAATTCATGAAGTTGAAGAAGTCTCAAGTCACGAAGAACCCAGGGATATTACAACGCGTTTTATTCCGAGCCGGCGCACGGCCGTCTAGGGCTACATGTTTGCCAGGAACTCTCTAATAGCCGCGGGCCCGCTCAAAAGGCTGCGGTTTCCATTTCCGAGCATCCAGATCGGGTGCTCCAACCGAGTGACCCCGATGTCGGTAGTAGTGATCAACAACTCGTTGGCAAGCCGGGCCGCTCTCCTCCCCCGGCCGAGGCGCGCAAGCGTCGGGTACGCCATAGGAGCAGCGGATGCCACCAAGGCGAAAGCCGGCCGCCACCGGTGGCGAGCCTCCAACTCCCTAAAGCGTTTCACGCGCCCTTACCCGTCGGTCCTAGTTGACCGACAGCTCATACGACGTTTCCATGATTCCCTGGATCACCCGAAGCGGGTGCGGTGGCTGCAATGGATTCCATCCCTGAGTTTTTGGAAGCTAGAATCCATTGAAAGTAGAAAAGTCGAGGTACCACCTGGTTCACCGACGAGCTAGAAGACGCCATGAGAAGCCCGGCCGCGGAATCAAAGGACTAGGTGTTTCGCTATTGGGAGTTCGTCGTTTTCGGCCGTGCGCTATTCAGAGAGCGGGAGCCCATTTATAGAAAGAAAAGATACGATTCTTGGATGGGAAAGATCACCCGAACCAAGAGTCAAAGAGGTCATTATTACGAGCGTCGGGAATCGTTGAAAATAGGCAATGGCGCAGGAGTGGATGCTCGCCATCCGGGCTCACGAGTTCCCGTGGTACGATTCGTGAGGATCGGCCTACGAAACAGAGAGGTGACGTGATTGGGTATCATCGCCGATAGCTAGAGGATCGAATAACGAAAGACGGACGCCAAGCGATTGGCGTCACTTGGGTGAATTCGAACAAACGATACGAGTGTGTTTGATACGAACTATCCGGGTACATTACAAAGCACATGTCAGAGAAACACGGGCCAACCTCGCAGGGTCGGATATTTTACAACCTTCATTTCTTTAAAAAATCGGCTATCGTCGATATAGAGCGTCGCCCTAACCCGATCGATCTCGCCAATTGCCCGAGGTCGTCGGCCTCGGTCCCCGTCACCGGCCGAGCGCTTTGCACCAAGCCCCACGATGCGCAACGGCCGCCCCATGCTTCTACGTTCGTCGACCCCGGCCGGCAAATCGGCCATATACCCTTCATGGATATCAATCTCGTTGGTAATCCGAACGAGGTCGGCCACCGCACTGATCCGGCGGGCACGAAGTTGTTCAAGCTTGGTGGCCGGCTCGGTTTTAGGCGGTCAAAGGCAGTTTTCGGGCTTCGATGGCGCCTTTGGTCGATTGGATCGCAGCCGCCCGCGCCTCACTCTCACGCCGATCGATGGCTCGCCGCCGGCTCGTTCGTATTTTAACCGGTAAGCTTCCATGAAGGTTGCCGGCGCGATGGCTTCGGCTACGGCATCCGGCAGTTGGTCTTGGATATCCCTGAATCGTGCGCGTATGGAGCTGCGATCGGCCACCGGTGCATCTAACGAGGCATCCGGTCGGTGCCGATGTCGCCCAAAGTGGCCTTCGTGTTCTCGCCGACGCCGCAAGCGCTTCCTCGCCGCCGTTGCCGAGCTCCTCGAACTCCGACAAGTTGAAGTTGAGGAGATCGGCCACGCGCCGCGAAGAAAGAACGGTCGAGACATGGCAAAATCGATGGCCGGGGCCGGCCACCTACCGTCGGCACCGTTGTCGGGATTACCGATTCGGTTGGGTCGTTCCCACGCCGCCTAGTTTTTCTTGCTTGGTATCGTCGTTGCCGCCCTAGCGGCGCGATGCATTCACTCAAGCATCGGGGAGCGGCCGGAGGGTCGCGGAAGTTGCAAAAAGGAAAACGGGGTTAGCAGACTAACCGATTAGTTGTTACGAGCAAAGGGGTAAGGGTCGGCTACGGCAGAGTAGGACGGGGGCACGACCGGCCGGTTTCTTGAGCTACAAGGAACGGACAAGTCGAGATACTGAGTAAACATCGCAAAGCCAAGAACAATGAAGTAAAAACCTACGGGAGGACGTCTCATTGGCGGGCTTGGAGCCGCCGGAGCATCGGTTGGGGCGCTCACCGATTCGAGACTCGAAGCCCCGGTCTCGCAGCCTCGTCCGGAAGGCTAATGGCGCCTCTTCGTCGGCAGCATCATTGAGGGCCGCTCGACGGCCGAATCCGAGGAGGAGGGCGTCGACCAAGACAACCGGTTGGGGCGAGCACGCCGATGAACGCGGCGGTGGCGCCGTTTTCCTTTCGGTGCGATCGGATGACGCACTGCCCTCGCAATAGAGACGAGAGCTTGGGCGCCCCACCGATAGCGAGACGGAGCCGGCCCCCGTGTCCGAACTCCTGTTTTGTATTCAATAGGGCGCCCGAATCGCTTATCGTCGGCCGTTCCGTTTCGTTTCCTGCAAAGTCAAAACACAAATGTTAAATCGGGTGGTACAACCGGTGAACGAGTTGTAGGAAGGGGTTAATCTACGAGGGGTAAAAGCATACCGAGGGGATCTCGTCCGGCAGAGCAGTCAATGTAGCAAGACGGTCGTTGGTGGAAAATGTGGTGTCTAAGTTCCGACCACCATCGGTCATAAGCGGCGCTTCTCCTTGTCGACAGTGGTAATTCGCCGCTTCACCGAAGGGGCAGCTATGTTCAGCAGCGAGTTCATTATCGGATCTTGGCCGACCGCTCCCTGGTCTCGATCTTATTGGCGTAAAAGAAGCCGATTGGAAGCTGCCCGAGGCCTAATTGTCTTGCGGCCGATGTCGGGTAGTAAAATTCATAACTCCGAGCCGTTGATCGGCCTTGATGTACCCGGTCGGCGGGATGCGGGGATAAACAGATGAAGAACAATTTCCCGCACCTTGGGCTGTCGGCTGAATTGAGGTCGTCCCATTTAAAATCGATCGGCAGCTCGAAAGAGCCTTGATCGGAGTAGAAATACCAGGTACGGTTGTCGCGGGATAACCCATCGTAGAAAGCTACGGACCAATCGGCCAACAGCTCAGCCAATTGTCTTGAACCTGCATGGGCGGCGGCTGCTTCCCCATAGTTGGTGCATCGCCTGGTGGTGATTTGGTCGCCTTCCTCATCCACGATTGGCTCCAACCTTGGGAATCCGCATCCGGCAAGGGGCCGACCGGCACGTTCGGGTAGCCAAAACCAGCCAAATTTGAAGGAACCACCGGTCCGCCGGTGTTGACCGGGCATTGGCGGCTATTTTTGTGGCGGTCGATGCAACATTTGGTATGTGTAGCCGAGGAGATATTTTCCCAATGCGAACTCCGTCCCGTCGGCTAGGATTTCGGCCATTATTTGCCAATTGGCGGTCGGCCCACAGCTCGATCCGCAGAACACGAATTTCTCTAACCACATCATAAGGAAGGCGGTGTATTCCGGTGGCGACCGTTCCATCTTTCATATTTTGGGCAATGAAGCCACTCCACCCACCGATGGCTTTGGTTTTAAGCGGTGTTGGCCTTTTCGGTTTAAAACGCACGGATTAACCGATGATTCAATGTCCAACCCAGTTGTCATATGCACATCGGCTAGTGTGACGGTCATCGGCCCTTGCTCGAAGAGGAAAGCATTGAAACTATCGTTCCAAAAATAGGTCAGCCGATAGGAGGGGTTCGTCTTTTTCCATATCGACTATGGACAATTCTAAGCATTGGGCAAGTTTCTTTTCTTCCCATTGGGTGTACTTGGCCGATTGTATTCTCTTGTACCACTCAGTCCAGGCCGTGTCAGTGGATGGCCAAGCTTTGAAAGTCCCGTTCCAGTGGGAAAGAGATGGCTTGGCAGTGTTGAAGGGCATGCGGTTGGTTTCGGCTATTATCACGTCGGTTGGGTCTGTGTCACCAATAGGCCCAAGGAAATATTTGCCCTCTTGTGTTAAGTTGGGGATGAGTACTTGGTGAGAGAGGTGCTGCGATTCAAAGGAAGAGGAAAAATATTAATCAGAGATGGAGGTGTCTATAGTTTGAAATAAGAAAGTCATTAATTAGTAAGGATGCGGGATGAGGTGATATTGAAGTTGCTAAGCAAATGTCTAGAATAAAGGCGCATGGGGAAGCGAGTTGAGGGTGAGATTACAAAGCAAAAATAAAAATATAGAAGGGAAATACGAGGAAATTCGTTCATAGCGGTGGTGAGGTAGTTCCGGGGCGCGGGTGAAGTTGCGGTCGCAGAGGTGCGACGGTGGCCGGTGAGTTGGAAGTCTGGAAGTCGCGGCGGAGGCCATCTGGGGAGGTCGGAGATGACGATGGGGCTCGAAGAATGTGGAGAATGTCGAACGCCGATGAAGTCGCCGGAAGAGAGAGAGAAGGGCGGGAGGTTTGTTCGAGAAGGAAGCGAGTGCACGATGGGGGCGTGGGTGAATCGCCCGAGGAGAGTGGATATTTAAAGGGCTCGTGGGGGAAGCCGAAACGATTTGGGTCGAGAAGGGAATAGGAGTTTGAGTGGATAAACAAATCCACAACACTTTATGTTACGGACTTGGGGGGCATGTGTTAACGCTGGAATTTGGTAATAAGGTTCGTGAGTCCTAAAGAAGCAAGGTGGAATCGAATCGGTGAAGACGGGGGTTGTATCTGAAGGAGTAATCGGTCGCAATCTGGTCACTGGGAATGAGTTGAATGGAGCAGCCGACGGCCGATTCCAAGTTTAAAAGAGATAAAACCGTATCCAATGCGAAACTTGAAGTTTAAGTGGGGGTTCGGATGTTAATGGCGCGTTTTAAGATACTGCCATTTGTAGATAAAGTTCTGAAATGGCAGTTGTATCTGTAATTTAGGAGTTTGTTAGATTGTTAGTTGTAATAGGTCTTGTTAGGGATAATGTGATGTTTAGATAGAGTCTGGGGTTGTTACAGATATTCATATTTCGGGTATAAATAGGGCCCAAGGTCCCGTGTAAAAAAGAATCGAAATCAATCTAATCTTCGGCGCATCGCCATCTTTTTCCTTTTGGACGAACACCTTGTTTGGCTTCGGGCTGCATCGTCTCGATCCGGACTCGAGTAAATGTTTGTCGTTAGTGGTGAGATTACTCGTTTCTAATGCTTCCATCGCAATGACACATTGGATTCAGTGGTTTTACTACGCTATGTATCATATAGTGCATACGAATCAATCCGGTGTTTAGATCTATTGTGCGGTTGACTCATCTTGTGGAGGATGCGTGGTCAGCGACACTAGGTGTAAAGGCTGGTTGGTTCGTATGTGGTATCTACCATCTTGCGGAGTGTAAATCGAGAGTGATAGATTGAATGCCTCTTTTGATACTCAGCGCTGCATCAAGATTGAACTATTGAGTCGTCTTTAGAGTCGTTGGCAATGTATTCTTTTGGATTTACATTATCGGGGATAGCGTCGGGGTTTCACCGACCTTATCTCTTTTACGTGTTTCTTTCAATATGACTGTCGTCGAGATCTACTATAGAGCTGTGTTTGCACCTGTATTGTGTTTACTTATGCCTTTGACCTGGGAATGTTACATTTGTGCGAGAATTATTGGAGCATCGGCTGATTTGATGATGGTTTCCCGGAAGCGGTTGGTTTCGCGGGAGTTTGAACTAACGCTTAACGGGTACTTTCTTGTATTTTTCTTGTTGATTGGCAGATCAAATCAACTGGCATGCTCTGCACATTGAAGGCAGCTAGGAAGGACCTGCACTGGAGTCAAGCAGATCTCCCAGGCCGGCACGTGAGAGAGATTTCTCGTCAACACGGAGGAGGTCGACGAGGTGGCGAAGGAGTCGTCGTACGACTTATCCCGCCAGGTCGCGATGCTCATCCTAGCGAGCTACCAAGCCCGTGACTCCGGCTTCGACCCCTACATCCCCACCGAGGACTTCCCCGAGGGCACCGAGGAGGCCGCTCGGCGTCGTGCCCAGGATGCCGTCGATTCCATTATGGTAGGCTTTGACGGCACCCCGGCGACGTTTTAGCTCGCCTTCTGCGAAGACCCATCGGACGAAGACGGCCCGAAGAACGCTCCCAGCGACCCGCCGGCCGCCTAGGACTTCCCCGCCTTTTTTGCCTTTATCTGTACTTATGAAAAAACATTGCAATATTGTTTATAATATTAATGCACTTGCCTTTATCATGCTGGACTTGTATTGTAGCAGCCCATCGTGGCTGCCTCTGATGATTCATAACGATTCGTATATGTATGTATATATATTGGGAGCCCCCGGCCAACTTAGAACACACGTAGTGGCGGTTAGTTGGCCCGAGCCCCTGCCTGTTTGCTTCCTTGCAACGGTAGTTCAACTTTTAGTTAGTTCGGCCATTGCAAGAATATGGTAGCACGGTCTCCTGCCATGATTCGTCCCATGTGACTGGGAGCTGGTGCGGGTTCGGGCAGCATGCATCGGCCGGCGGCTGGTGCCTTCCTCGGGGTTTCGGGTAGGAGCGAAGGCATAAAAAGGCCAGCAGGGGCAGCGACAACGGGGGGTTCAGGACAGGCGTGTTAGTACGCACCCGAGCCCCCAGGCGTTGACTACCCCCAGGCGTGATAGTATGCAGCATCGCTCCACCTTCGACGCCCTTAGGGCTCTCAGGCAAAGGCGGGCAAGGCCAGAAGACCACTGGAAACCAGCATCCGCAGCACATGTTCCAGCACATGGGAGAAAACACACTACAAGTAGGTATTTTGCAAGAAAATCATAGGGAATGTAACAGCGAACTCATTGTTCATGCCACTGGAAATAGTGAATGAACTTCCATGTATGTTTCAACATATCATGCGGCTTATGGGTAGAACTTGCGCAGGTGGGAAATGTTCCACGGGTTCGGCAGCGGAGTGCCGTCCTCTGTGGCCAGGCGAACTGCTCCCGGACGCGGGGTGCCGATAACTTTGTATGGCCCCTCCCACATCGGGGATAATTTGCTTAGCCCCGCACGCGTTTGTACGCGACGCAGGACGAGATCATTGATCTGCAGCGGTCGGGGGCTGACTTTGTGTTGATGGTAGCGGTGGAGGCTCTACTGGTAACGGGCCGCGCGAAGTGCTACCCGGCACTGTTTTTCTTCCAGGTAGTCTAGGTCGTCGTGACGCAGCTGTTCTTGATCTGCTTCGGTGTATAACATGGCTTGGGGCGATCCCAGGGTGAGCTCGGAAGGCAAGACCGCCTCGGCTCCATACACCAAGAAGAAAGGTGTTTTCCCGGTGGCGCGGCTTGGTGTTGTCCAATTGGCCCAAAGGACCGCAGGCAGCTCGTCAGTCCACGATTCCCCATGCTTCTTGAGGACGTTGTAGGTCTTCGTCTTGAGGCCTTTCAATATTTCTGCGTTTGTACGCTCGGCCTGACCATTGCTTTGGGGGTGGGCGGGCGAGGCGAAACAGAGCTTGACGCCCATATCATCACAATACTCGCCAAACAGCTCACTCATGAATTGGGTGCCGTTGTCGGTGATGAGCCTGTTGGGGACTCCAAACCTTGTCGTGATGTCTCTCATGAACCGTACAGCCGAATGCTTGTCGATGACGCTGACTGGATAGGCCTCAGGCCACTTGGTAAATTTGTCGATGGCGACATATAGAAATTTGCAGCCGTCCCGTGCCTGCTTAAATGGGCCCAGGATGTCTAGCCCCCAGACCGCGAACGGCCATGAGAGCGGGATGGTCTGGAGGGCCTGAGCCGGTAGGTGTGTCTGCTTGGCATGGAATTGGCACGCTTGGCACCACCACATGAGGTCTGCCGCGTCCTCCAGCATGGTAGGCCAGTAAAATCCTTGGCGAAATGCCTTTCCCACCAAGGTTCGGGAAGCTGAGTGCGCCTCACATTCTCCCTCATGGATCTCGGCTAGGAGCTCGAGACCCTGTTCCCGAGCGATGTGTCCCTTCCACCAACACGTACCTTTTGGAGGTGCAGGCAATGCGTTCGCTTTCCTCGCGTTGCTCGGGCAATGACGCATCTTGCAGATACGCCTGGATTTCCGAAATCCAAGCCACCTGGCGCGTGATGTTGGTCCCGGCAGGACCAGGCTTTGGCTGGCCTGCCAGGTCCGAGGCATCGGGACCAGCCGATTCCTGCCCTTGGGGCGGTTCGGGGCACGCCGACGGCTCTGTGAGCCTTTCTTCGAATGCGCCTGGCGGGGCTGGGGCCCGCGCGGACGCGATCCTAGATAGCTCGTCTGCTAGGGTATTGTCTCTTCTGGGAACATGGCGCAACTCGAGGCCATCGAAATGGCGCTCCATACGCCGTACTTCCTTGACATAAGCTTCCATCTGGGGGTCGGTGCATTGGTACTCATTGGAAACCTGGTTTACGACCAGTTGGGAGTCCCCGAGGACTAGCGACGGCGGATGCCCATGCTGTCGCCGCCGCAACCCGGCTAGAAGCCCTTCGTATTCGGCCATGTTGTTGGTTGCCCGGAAGTCAAGCGGACGATGTACCAGTACGTCGCCCGTTGGGGAAGTTAACACCACGCCGCCCGGCCCCGTGCGGGGTGAGTGAACCATCGAAGTTCATCATCCAAAGCGCGGTCCGCGGCGCGACTCTCCGCACTCTTGGGTTCACCCGGGGTGGATCGCTATCGGCCGCAGGCGTCCATTCCGCCACGAAATCAGCCAAGGCTGGCTTTTGATTGCGTGACGAGCTTCAAAATGCAGGTCAAATTCGACAATTCGATAGCCCACTTGACTACCGTCCCATGCCCTCCGGTTGTGCGGATTTGCCCGAGAGGGTAGGACGTGACTACCGTTACCCGATGCGCTTGGAAGTAGTGGCGCGGCTTCCTGGAAGCCACGAGCATGGCGTAGAGCATTTTCTGGCTTGTGGGTAACGTTTCTTTGCGTCCCGTAGTGCCTCGCGATAAAGTAGACCGGCGCTGCACCATGGTGCGGGCCTTAGCTACTTTGCTAGGGGGACGGTTCGGTGCACCGGGCGGGTTACCTCGGTATACGGGGCTACGGGCCATCGCCTCCCGGGCCCCAGGGCCGCCCGGGTGGAAGGGGCCTCGGGAGCCTCCGGACTAGGGGCGGGTCACTCCTCGAAGCTCGGGGGCCAAAGGCCTTCTCGGGCTCGGGTGCTTCCTCGGCCAACACCGTTCCAGAGGTTTCCTGCCTCCGGGTGTGGTGGGGCTGGGGGCGTCTGAGAGTCCAGCTCATCATCGCGCTCCACGACCAACGCCGCACTGATCACTTGGGGAGTTGCTGCTAAATATAAAAGGAGGGGTTCTCCTTCTTGAGGCGCTACCAATACGGGCGGCGAGAGGTAACACTTGAGCTCGCTCAAGGCTTTCTCTGCTTCGTCCGTCCACGTGCAGGGGCCAGTTTGCTTTAGCAGCTTGAATAGAGGGAGCTCCTGCTCTCCTAGCCCTGATATAAAACGACTCAGGGCAGCTACACAACTAGTAATTTTCTGCACATCCTTGAGTTTCCTAGGGGGCGCATCTCCTCTATCACTTTTATTTTGCGGGGTAGGCCTCGATGCCTCGGGTAGAGACCAAAAACCCTAATAGTTTGCCTGTCGGTACTCCGAATACGCATTTTTCTGGGTTCAGCTTCATGCGGGAGGACCGGAGGTTATCAAATGTCTCGGCCAGGTCCGGGAGCAAGGTTCTTTGGTCCCAGGACTTGACCACGAGATCATCGACATACGCCTCAACATTACGCCCTATTTGGTCTTTCAACGTGATGCGGACACCACGTTGGAAAGTGGACATGGCATTCTTTAGACCAAAATGCATAGACATGTAGCAAAAGGTACCCACAGGGTAATAAATGCGGTTTTCTCCTCATCCTCTATAGCCATGCGGAAGCGATGATAACCGAGTATGCATCTATGTCACGCCCCAATTTTCGTTCGGGATTAAAAATCATTAAATAATTCATTTTCTAGAAATTAAATAAAATGAAAAGCTTATTAATTAAGTGAAAGTATTAAGGAAATAAAAATTTACTTTAAAAATCATGTCTGGAAATATTTTTAAAATATTCTCCATGCCCTAATGTACTCTCGAAATTTTTCGTGAAATTTTGGAGCTCGAAATAATTTTAATAATACAAAGAGCATTTAAGTAATTATTTAAATAAAATAATTAATCATTAAATAATATGTTTGAATTTTTATTAAATAATTTGAGTGCTCATCTAATTTCAGAATTTTTCTTGGAATTATTTGAGCATTGGAAGTTTAGATAAAAATTCAAGGAAGTTTTGAACAAAAAGTCTACTTTGCCTCCCTGGCGCTACAGTGCTTCTTCAACCTCCAGCCAGGCAGCAGCCAGTTCGACTTTTCTCTCTCCCGTGAAAAACCCTAGTGCAGCCATCAATTGATCTGCTTCCCGGTCGATTTCCCTCCCATTTGATTGCAAAAATCGATTCCCTTCACCTCCTCATTATTTCCCTCTTGAATCAACCCCAATCGTGCACTAATGAGTCTTGAATCGATGCATGTTCATCTCCGGTGAACCGACACCATGAATGGCCGGCGCGCGTTTCTCCCCGGCTGACCCCTCCTTTTCCTCTCCCCGGCGTCCCTCTCCCTCCCCGGCCTATAAAAGGGTGCCCAGCCCCCTCCTTTCTTCCCCACACCATCCTCCCTTCCCTCTCCCTCATTCACTTCTCGTTGAGCGCAAGGAACCACGGGAAAACGACGTCGCTAGCAATCCGAAGCTGTCGCCCGCCTCTTCCTCACCACCGACATTTCTTCGTCGTCTCCTCGCCGTTCTCGCTGCTCCGGTGAGCTTGCCGTCACCCACCGCCATCTCTCCCTTTCCTCTCGTTTTCATGTCTCCTCTCAGCGCGAGAGTGGTTCAAATTGCGAAAATAATTCACGAATTCGTAAATCGCTATTCAAACAACGCCTAAAATTCAAACGGCCATATCTTGACCGTTTGAACTCGGAATCGACCCGTTCAAATTGCTAATTTCTTTTTCCTTAAACAGTGTAGAACCCATTTTTGTGCTTTGTTTTGGTATCTTATATGGTTGTTATTTATCTTTTGGCCTTTTTCTTTTGCGTTCGTCGCGTCTTGTAGATCCGGAAGAGCCGCTCTACCTCGAGGTCGACCTTGAAGACTTTGGTAGCGAGCAAGGCAAGTCATGTCATTTTGATCATATTGCTATCCGAGTTTACAAAATTATGTTTATTTAAATTATTGCATTTCGCTTTATTAAATTTCCGCGCGTATCACTTGTTTTGTTTAGCCGTACCGATTCTCCTTGTTATAGCCTTATTAATTGTATTATTATCAACCTTGGTAACCCTAGGAAAAATAAGACTAGTGAGTACTTTATATTTGTGGTGCTTACTAGTAAAAATTTAGGAATATGCTTAGCCTTGCTTAAATAGAAACAGTTAGATGTTTTCAATAATTAGACTAAGAACTAATTTGTAAATAATGAAAATATTGGTTGTTTAGCTTTGACAATAAATTTCCCCTTCAAAATTTCCCCAACCATGTTTTCGGCTGGGCATGAGGTGCATGGTTTTGTTAGTCGCACCTCGGCCGCCATAAGGACCGGTCTTCGGGCCTCTGTTGCAAGGCATATTCCGTACTACCACCGTCTAATGGGTAAGGCTTAACACGTCGACTAGTACGGTCGAAACAAACAAGACACGGATAGGGATGGATGAAGCCCTAGGAAGGGTTGAAGCCCATGGGCGGACGTCTCGGCAAGTGAAGGCTCGAACGAGTCGAGATGCCCGGGGGCATAGATCTGCTCCGCTCGACCTGGGCACTGGCGGGGAAGTCTATGTCGGTCTTCTTTGTTTAGGGCGGTACTAAGCGATGAGTTATGTCATGGCTTCCGTCCGTATGCCATGGTGGCATGTGGCGCGTCGCAACACGTGAGGAAGACATGTCCGGTGGGTAAAGATGTACACCTCGATCGAGTAAATCTATTCGAATAGCCGCGCCTCGGTTATGGGCAAGCCAAGCGATGTACCCAAGTTAGACTTTAATTCTATTTAAAACTGAATAATTAAAGATAGCACTTGTTGGTCGGGTCGGGGCAAGATCGCGTTGGTGCGCGGTTTGATAATAATATGATTAGAGATAGGCTCGTGTTTTCATTAAATGCCTTTAAATATTTAAATGCTTGAAATGCTGTTTTTGTGCAAAATAGCTTTATATATAAATTCCTTGTACTCCCTTGCATTATATTTGCATTTTTCCGGCATGGCTTGTTGAGTACGAAGGTTGTACTCAGCCTTGCTCCTTTTCCCTTCCAGCAGAGGAGTGTTTCGAGGTTGAAGGCTTTGGTGTCTAGCTCGTGCTCGTCGTCAAAGCGCCCGTGGTGGCCCGTCTTAGCCGTCGTCTTTTATTTGTCTATCTTTCAGTGTTGGGCCTTTGGTCGCCCATGTAATAAAGTACTCTATCTACGCTTCCGCTTGTTTACTCTGTTATTTAACCAACTATGTAATGTGTACCTTGCCTCCTGGGACAAGGATTTATGCACTCACAATCGGAATATAGTGTTCTATTTTCCGGGCGTGACAATCTAGGAAACATAGAAGGTCGCACCCGCAGTGGAGTCGACTATCTCGGTCTATTTGAGGAAGAGGGTAAGGGTCTTTAGGACATGCCTTGTTGAGGTCGGTGTAGTCGATGCACATGCACGCTTGTGGTTGGCCTTCGGGACGACCACCGGGTTAGCCAACCACTCCGGATGCAGCACTTCCCGGATGAAGCCAGCCTCCTGGAGCCGTGCCACCTCTTCGCGGATGAACGCCTTGCGCTCTCGGGCTGCCGCCTCACCTTCGCCGAACCGGTCGTGCATCGGCCGTCGCAAGTCGGTGCTCAATCACCTCCCACTGGGACTCCGGGCATATCCGACGGCTTCCAAGCAAACACGTCGGCGTTCGCCTGCAGGAAGGAGATGAGCGTGTCTTCCTATTTGGGGTCCAAGGTACCGCCAATCTTGGCGGTCTTGGACGGGTCATCGCCCAACCGGATAGACTTGATTACCACCTCATCGGCCGAGGTGATATGCTGTTTGGGGGCCGGGAACCCGAGGCCTCCCCCGAGGGCCTTCGGGTTCAACGCGGTCGGCCGCAATATCATCCATGCGCGCCTCCGTGCAATCTAACGTGGTTTTGACGTCGGCGTGGACGGTGATGGGGCCTCTGGGGCCCGGCATCTTGAGTTGGCGGTAGGCGTAATGGGTGGCCGCCATGAACTTCACCAACGCCGGCCTCCCGATCACGGCGTTGTAGGGCGGATTGAGGTCCGCCACATCGAAGTCAATCCGCTCGGTGCGAAAATTGGTGGGGCTCTCAAATGTGACCGGCAGCGGATCGCCCGAGGGGCCACACCTTCTCAGGTGTCACCCCAATGATGGGATAGGACGGCCCGAGCACCATCCCCGGGGCCTTGATTGCATCAAAGGCCTTCGGGGATAGTATATTGAGGGCCGCACCTGTCAATTAAGACTCGGCAACCTTGACGTTGCAAATGGTGGGGAGGTCACGAGGGCCAAGTGGCCACTACGTGTGATGCTCCCGGGTGATCGGTCCGGTCGAAGGTGATTGGCACCTCCGCCCGGCGTGATTTTCGGGCCGCCTCGTGGGACGGCACGGCCGCGAGGCTCACGCCTCATGGACTTGAGGCTCGGGGACACTTGCAGGCGCCTGCCCCATCGATGGTGGCGACGACATGCTGGGGATTTTGGTAGCCCAAATTGTCATCTTCATCTCCGACGGGGGCCGCACCCTTGGCCTCCTCTCGTCGGTTGTCCGAACGCTCCACCGGGGCCTTGCCCTTGCGACGGGTTTCCTTCTCCTTCTCCCTCCGCTCCCTGCTCGTATTTTTGTACCCGCCCGGCCAAGTTCTTGACCGAGCGGCACTCGAGAGGTCGTGGTGGGAGGTTTGGTGCACCACGCACCACTTGTTCCCGACCTGGCCCTGGGGGTGAGGGTCTGGGGAGCGCCTGCGGTTGCCCGTGGGCTTGCCCCTCCGCGAGGGCTTCTCGGCGCCATCAGCGGCGAGGACGCGGCCCTCCTCACCACCGCACGATGGCTTGCTGCCGCCGCTTGCGCCGCTCCTCCCGGGACGCGGAGGGGGCAGCGCTAGTGGAGGCCGGGGCACGATTCCTGGGATTCGAAACCCAAGCCTCTTCCTTGTGGGCCACCTGGTCGGCAAGCTCGAAGAGCTCCGTGGTGGTCCGAGGGGCCTTGGACTCGATCTTCTCCAACATAACGTTGTGGCATACACCACTCCGAAAGGCGAAGATCACCGCATGGTCAGCGATGGATGGTATGGTGTTGCGTACCTGGCAAAATCACTTGATGTATTTGCGCAGGGACTCATCCTCTCCCGCCGGACCATGTGGAGTTTTGCCTACCCACAGCGCGGAGTACGTGCCTGGAAGTTAGAGGTGAGCTGCAGGCACGAGGTCGTCCCACGAGGTGACCGGCGAGGCGGCGAGATTCATTAGCCGAGGAGCGGGCTGGCCTTTGGCGCCATGGGGAAGAAGTTGGCCATGACGAGCTCGTCACCTCCGGCGGCCTCGATGGGTGTGTGGTGTAAATCTGGAGGAACTCGGTGGGATTCACCGTGCCGTCATACTTCTCCGTGAGGGCCGCCAAACTTGTTAGGCCAGTGCACATGGCGGAGGCCGACGACGAAGGCCTGACAGCCGTTGCCGGCTGGAGGGGGCGACGAGGGCTGAGGGGTCCCTTTGGGTGCCGCGGAACCTCCTACTCGTGGCGGGGCAACCATGGCCGCTCGCCGTCCCCGAGGGCTCTCCTGCGGCGGGCCGCTGCGGCCACTCGCCGGCGCTTGCGTCTCCGACGAGGAGCGCGATCCGGCCCGCCCCATGCGACACGCGTCGCGGCGCTGCTCGATGCGAAGGTGGGTGTCCCGTTCTGCGTATAGCAGATCTCGGGGCGCCTCTGGTTGGGCTGCAGCCGAGAGGCTCTGTTCCGCCCTCGCGGCAGCCGCTTCCTTTCGAGCTTGTCGTCGAGAGGACGAGCTGACCGCGGTGTGTGAACCATGTGGTTGGTGGCTGGAGGAAGCGAGGTCAGCGGCCAGCTGACGCTGGGCCGTGCCTACTAGCTTCGCCACGTCATCAAACCAGCGCTTGGCGTTGGATCCCTCATCCAGAGTGACCGGGGGGTGGCGCAAAAGAGCTTCCGCCGCCTGAAGGGCGCCCTCAGGCATGCCAAACTCCGGGCGACGATGGACGTCCCCCGGCGAGGTTCGCCGCACGTCCGCTCCGGGCGTGGCCCGGATCTGCGGGAGCGTTGGCAATCTGCGTGATGCACCCCCTCGCCGGCCGCCGTTTAAGTGGGGGCGGTGAAGGTGGCGAGGCCCCGGCTGCCACCGCTGCCATCAGAGGCGGTGAGGGGGACAAAGGTCCTCCCTCCACTAAGCGGAGGTGGCGGAAGTTAGAGCTATGCCCGCCCGTGTCAACCTCCTCGGTCGCCTTGTTGGCACGGTCGCACTCGCGGGTAGCGAGTGAGCCTGATGCGGATCGTAGGACGTGGCCGTTGAAGGGTTACACGGAAGCTACGCTAGCCAAAAACAAAAACTTTTCTACCGCGCAAACCGGGAACACTCGCAAGTAAGGGCCGATAGATTGTTACCGATTGGTGTATGCGGCGGAAATAGCCAATCGGGGCTATCCGATCCGGAACAGTGTAGCCGATTCCCGCAAGCCGACAGCCGATTCTCGGGAATAGTCGATTCACCAATCAGCCGATTCGTCGATGCCGCAGCCGATCCGAGTCGCCGACCGCGTTCTCGTTGCCAATCTGCCGCAGTCGCCTTGCTCCGATGGCAGCCGATTCGTAGCCGACTCTATTTTGAATAGGATCTCATCCGAATCTCATAGAGTTGGCCGCCCATACGTCGTAAGACCATAGGACTCTATCCAATCGGATCCCTATCCGATCGAGCCGTATTCGAGTCCAACTCGAATGCTTGTTCTTATCCCCTTAAGCGTGCGACCACAGTAGGTTCGGTATACTTGGTTTCGGCTATAGTCTAACTTAGCCGATCGTCGGCTCGAGTCCAACTCAGCCGACTGTCAATAGCGGCGCCTAGCGGCACATATTGACACCATAGTATACAAGAATATAATATCGGCTCGAACCTGTAATGTGTACACAAATCCCTTTGCCTCACGATACCAATTAAACTATAGGCAAGATGTGTGCCATCCCTTCAATAGCTTAACCATTCACTCGAACCGTATTGGATTATCTATACGTTGATTGACTCATCAATCAACTTAGCATGGCCATGCATTTCCATAATCCATTACCTCGAGGGGCCGAGAGATATCTCTCCAAAGGAGGGGCAAATTCCATCTTGATCACTCACATCTCACTCCATGTTTCATAGCAAACCCGAAAACTACCTTTATAACTACCCGCATTCTAAATTGCGTTTGGTAGTCCCAAAGTAGGCTACTACACATGTTGGAATCCATGATGATCTCAGGTCTAAGGACTTTGTACCAACACTACCCGAGGCCAACTAATGGCACATTAATTCTGTAGTGTCTCATGGTGGGTCTATCCAACAATGTGTTCTCTAACACATATGTCCATGTTTATTGATTTGGTATCTCCATACCCATGATCTATGAGACATGATCATCAATCAATAAACATGCCGATCTTAGAATCATATTATTTCTAATAATATGATATATGATCGAGGATTATTTAGAAATAGATTCATATATATAGAGTCTCATAAATAAGTCACGTACTTATTGATCAATACAAGATGTCTATTTCATGGAACCGAATAACACTTTATTCATAAATACATAAACATTGACCATGATATCCAACATCTCCATGTTGCCTCTAGGGCATATCACTAACAATCTCCCACTTGCACTAGAGTCAATCATGTAAGTATCTAATACCCATTGCTCTTGTGTGCGGATCTAGAGGTTTTGTCGGCGGATCGGCTATGTTGAGATCCGTGTGCACTTTGCATATCTTGACATCACCTCTGTCCACTATCTCGCGGATGAGATGATATCGCGAAGTATGTGTTTGGACTTCGATGTGATCTCGTCTCCTTGGCTTGCGCAATGGCTTCACTATTATCACAATAGAGACATTGGACCATCGTACTAGTCATCACACCAAGCTCGAAACGAATTTCTTGATCCAAACGGCCTCCTTTGCGGCTTAGAGCAGCAATGTACTCGGCCTCCGTTGTAGAGTCGCAACGGTATCCCGCTTGGAACTCTTCCAGCTAATCGCGCCTCCGTTCAGGCGAACACAAACCCATTGCGATCTATAATCATCCTTGTCTGTTTGGAAGCTAGCATCGGTGTAACCACTTACAACGAGCTCTTCTTCACCTCCATAGACTAGGAACATATCCTTAGTTCTTCTCAAGTACTTCAGGATATTCTTTACGGCGATCCAGTGACCTTCATCCGGATCGGCGGTATCGCTCGTAGCACTCAAAGCGTACGAGACATCCGGACGTGTACAAAGCATGGCATACATGATGGATCCAATTGCCGAAGCATATGAAACCATACCCATCTTATTCCGCTCATCATGTGTCCGAGAACACCGATTCTTGCTAAGATTAATGCCATGTGACATGGGCAAGAAACCTTTCTTGGAATCATGCATGTTGAACATTTTCAACACCTTGTCAATGTATGTACTTTGGCTTAATCCAATTAGCCTCTTGGATCTATCTCTATAGATCCGAATGCCTAATATGTATTTGCCTCCCTAAGTCTTTCATGGAAAACTATTTTTCAATGAAGACTTGACGGATTCTAGCATAGGGATATCATTTCCAATCGTAATATGTCATCCACATATAAGATTAGAAATACAATTGCGCTCCCATCGGCCTTTTTGTAAACACAGGCCTCCTCTTCATTTTTGATGAAACCAAACCCTTTGATTACTTAATCAAAACAAATATTCCAACTCCGAGATGCTTGCTTCAATCCATAAATGGATTTCTATAGCTTGCATATCTTTCCAGTGATTCTGGATCGACAAAACCCCGAGGTTGTATCATGTATACATCCTCGCTTAGGTTTCCATTTAGGAAAGCCATTTTGACATTCATCTGCCATATCTCATAATCGAAATATGCAGCAATCGCTAGGATAATTCGAATAGATTTAAGCATTGCAACGGGCGAGAAGGTTTCATCATAATCAACTCCTTGAATCTCGTTTAAAACCTTTCGCCACCAATCGCGCCTTATAGATGTGAACATTTCCATCCATATCGGCCTTTTCTTAAAAACCCATTTACACTCAATGGTTTTGACACCATCAGTGGATCAACCAAGTTCCAAACTTGATTGTCGTACATGGATTCTATTTTGAATTTCATGGCTCCAATCCACTTGTTAGAATCGGGTCCCACCATCGCTTCCTCATAGGTCTTAGGCTCATCGTTGTCCAACAACAATATATCACGTTGTTCCGCACTTGTATACCGTCGGGCGCACGACGTGATCTTTCGACTCCGTGGGCTGGTGTGTCTACAACCGGTGGCGCAACACTTTGCTCCTCTGTTGTGGTTACGTGGTCATTGAAACATTTTCGGTCTTTCTTGAACTTCTTCAAGATACACCCCGCTCCCACTAACCCTTCTTGAAAGAAACTCTTTCTCCAAGAAGACACCGTGTCGGGCGACAAACACTTTGTCTTGTTCCCGATTATAAAAGTAATATCCCTTAGTTTCCTTAGGATATCCCACAAAGAAGCACTTGTCGATTTGGGTGTGAGCTTGTCGATGTAAATGTTTTACATAAGCTTCGCATCCCCAAATTTTGAGAAAAGACATACTAGGGGTTGCCTGTCCAAATCTCATATGGTGTCTTTTCAAGCGACTTAGATGGAACTCTATTTAGTGTGAGCGCATTGTTTCAAGAGCATATCCCCGAAGGATAACGGAAGATCACTTTGGCTCATCATCGACCGCACCATGTCTAACAAGGTGCGATTTCTCCGTTGGACACTCCGTTCCATTGTGGAGTTCTGGCGGAGTCAAGCGTGGAACAATTCCACAATCTTTCAGATGATTACCAAACTCTTGGCTCAAGTATTCCCCTCCACGATCTGATCGTAGAAACTTGATTGTTTTCCCTAAATGATTCTGTACTTCATTCTGGAATTCTTTGAACTTTTCAAAGGATTCGGACTTATGCCTCATTAAGTAGATATAACCATATCTACTAAAGTCATCGGTAAAGGTAATGAAGTATCGATAACCACTCTCGGCCGTTGAGCTCATTGGTCCACATACATCGGTATGTACGAGTGCCAACAAGTCACTTGCTCTTTCTGTGTCCCGTGAAAGGTGCCTTTGTCATCTTACCAAGTAAACAAGACTCACATGTCTCAAATGATTCAAAATCAAAAGAGTGAAGCAATCCATCCTTATGGAGCTTCTCCATGCGTTTCTTATTTATATGGCCTAAGCGACAATGCCAGATAAACGTGGGGTTTGTATCATTAGAGAGTTGCCTTTCGTATTAATGTTATAGATGGGAGACGCTTCAAGATTCAAAACGTATAATCCATTCACCAATGGAGCATGAAAATAGAACATATCTCGTGAGATATATTGAACAACCATTGTCCATTGATCTAAAATCACATCCTTCCGCTTGCAAACATGAAGCGGAAATAATGTTTTGACATAGTGTTGGAACACAATAACACTTATTTAATTCCAAAACTAATCCGAAGGTAGATGAAGTGGTGCTGTGCCGACAAGAACGTAGCAACGCTTGCTCCATTGCCGACGTGCGGGTTCACCTCGCCCTTCTTAAGCCTCTACTTCTTCTCATTTCCGCAACGATTTGCAAATATGAGCTACGATCCGGTATCAAATACCCAAGAGTCAGTAGGTGAAGTAGCAAGATTAATGTCTATAACATTAATACCTAAAGCGAAGTCGTACTTTGCTTCTTTTTGAGATCCTCCATGTACTTCTTACGGTTCCTTTTCCAAGTGGCATGTGTCCTTGCAATAGAAGCAAACGGCATCGATGTCGCCGACCCCTTTTTGCCCTTCTTTGCATTAGAGGCACTCGCGATCTCATCGGGAGTTAACTTCCTCTTGGTGCAAAGTTTCTTGATAGGTGGTTTGCGCTTAGCCTTCGCATCATCATCACAAGATGACCGTTTTTGGATACTCTCCTCACTGTCTTTAGCATCCAATGCAATTCAGCCAAGGTTCTATCCATATTGTTCATGTGATAATTTAATATGAATAGCTCGAAGCTCGGAGGGGAGCGACCGGAGAATCACATCGTAGCCAACTCTTGGCTAAGGGGAAAACCTAGTTTTTCCGGACTCTCAATGTAGCCAATCATTTTTATCACACGCGGTGACGACGGAATTCCCTCAACAAGCACGCACGCAAACAAGGACTTTGAGGTGTTGAACCTCTCGGCCCAAGCTTGGTTCTCAAACATACCACGCAGTCCCCTGAATAATAGTATGAGCATCGCTGCTCTCATATTACTTCGAAGCTCGGGGACATTGTAGCAAGCATGAGACAACTTATATCTAGGGTGTCATTAGTGTGCTTCTCGTAAGCTCTCCGTGCGGTTGCGAGTGGCATTATTAGGCAAATCCTCGGGATAGGGTACTTCAAGAACGTACTCCTTATGCTCTTGCTTGAGAACAATTCTCAAGTTCCAATACCAATCCATAAAGTTTGTTCCATTTAATTTTTCCTTTTCAAGAATAGATCGCAAATTAAAAGCACTGGGTGTAGTATTAGCCGCCATTTATTCTACAACGAAAAAGCAAAGTTTAGCACAATGTTTATGTTATGTCTATTGTTAAACAATTTAACATTAGACTCCCATTACGTATTTTACACCTTCCCTCTAGGTTACGTATTGGGTCAAGATCCATATGTTAGTTAATTTCTAGTGAGCTTTGGCATCACGCTAGAAGATTAATAACATTGGTAAGCAACTCCTTGCTAATCACATCTCTATGTGACTCTTGTTGTTGGTGTGGCATCTCCATGCCCCGGCCCCAACCTATGCCCCAAGGCCCAAAATTGTTTTGATAGCCTTGTTAAGTAAACCAAATGTTCCTGCATGTATATGTCGGACATATACCCCTCGTGTTATGATAGAGAATGGCACTCGATTTGGCGAGACCCACCATTGACGAGCATAACGGTGACGGGTGCAACATTTGGAAGGGCATCATTACTACTTAATATTGTGAGGGATACTATCCTATCAAACAAACATATCACATTTATGAAAGCAGGTAGAATGGCATGAAACAGTATGGCCCCCTTCACATGGTGATCTCCATCTCCATGCCGGTGTAGAGGATCTCCATCTTCATCACCGTTCTTCCGAGTGCCGAATGCTTGATTTCTTCAAAGCTACTACCATAGAAGCTCTAATTGAAGATTACATCGACTCGTAGGTCGTGAAAGAATATTACAAGCATTGCACGTATGAAAGAATATTACAGGGATTACACATATGAAAGAATATTACATGCATCACTTGCATCTCATACATACAATAGGGCCATACCATCGAAAGCATTCTCTGCAAAAACAAGTTAGGCATAGAAACGTTTTCTACCTATCGCAGATTCGGCATCGAGACGACCTATAAGGGGTACGCACACGGCGGTCCCGCTACGGAAATTCATAGATCCAATCTATGAAATTGCTTACGGAAACCATGTCGGCATAATCA